>OZ022263.1:80857580-80925748 GCA_963978885.1 Nemotelus pantherinus | reverse complement strand
AATATGAAGATGAAAACGTGACGTGAATCCACAAATCACGTCAAAATCAACCTACCATATATAATGTGGGTCGCCTCCTCGCGGTGCACCCCGGGTAACGCCAAATGGCCCAACAACAACCGGTACGACTCGGCTTTTCTCATGGCTTTATGATTTGATTGATGATTGGAATTTCTGGCAATGGCAGTAAGGATTTTTTATGGCATGACCTGGCTTAGCTTAATGGTTCAAGGCACGACCGATGATTAGCGAAAAATGTATGTGGGCTGGCGGTTATGGCATTCTGGACCTAGTCGATTTATGCGCGGTACCGCCGGAGTGAAATCCGAGCGTGAACGGCTCCAGGCTAATGTCATGCCGTCTCCGTCCCGTTAAAACCTGGCAAGTCTCAGAGTACGTTCGAAGCCCGCACCGTTGAGTTGGTGGTGCAGCTTCGGTAGACATTGTTCCCGATTAGCGCTGACCTGGCTCTGAGATCCAGCCCCATGAAGGCTGGTGATCAACCCTCGCGTCGACCTCCCTGCTTTGCATAGATTACCACGAGGTCATTAAGGCGACTGCACATCCGGGTGGAGATAGCGGCTCTGAGTTGGGACCCAACAAAACTGAACATGTTACATAAACAAAATAACACAAAAGACAAGACAGACGGACAACAGAATATGGGGACGACAGCGGCGACGCAGGGCGAAGGAGGCGCCGCCATCGACCGTTTTGCGTTTGCGAGGAGGCCAAGGGTCCAGAGGACCCCCCTCCGACGCACAATACAACGCAAATAGAGGGATTGATTGGTTCCGGATGCTCAGTAGAGGTGCAGGAACCTCAAACTGCTGAATCCGCTCGCAGTGATCTGGAGACCCCAAAAAGTCATCAACGGGAGAGCACTGAAACAAGAGCTCCAGAAGAAAATATGCCACTTGCGCGTGTGTCCCCTAGGAGGGAGTGCATAAAGCGTGAGCGAGTGGCTGAGGAGGATATGTTGAAGAAGTGTCAACGTATCCTACAAAAAATGCTCCAAGCCGCCAACGTGCAGAGAAATATTTCAAAGCACGTCAAGGACGGTATGTTGGAGCTGAAGGAGGCCTTTGAGGTCATTTTCACCTGCCGAACGAACTGGCAGAAGGCAGAGGTAGATTACCAGCGGGTCTTGGAGAAAAAGATCGCTGAGTCAACCACTGTTGCAGGGGTCCCGGGGGTAGATCGGCCACGGCAGAATAAGCGCGTGGCTGAATCTAGCCCTGAAGATATTCAGGAAGTCCGGGTGAGGAAGAAGGTGCCAGTTTCGGACCTCAGGAAGTGGGTGACGGTTACCCACAAGAAGAAGAAGGGAAGCGTCGCAAAAACACCAGTGACTCCCGCTGGGACGGAAAAAGCCCAAAAAGAGTATAAAACACAGGGCAATAAGAAAGTAGTGGTGAAGAAAAAAAAGAAGAATGGCAGGCAAAGACAGCGAGGGAAAAAAATAGACGCTGTCATAGTAAAACCGGCTCCGGGAAGGACCTACGCGGAGGTCCTAGGGGCCATCCGCCAAGGTGTTTCCCCGGATGAAACTGGTACGCTAGTAAAGCGTATCAGAAAGACAGCAGAAGGAGGGGTCCTTTTGGAGATCGCGCGCTGTGATGACCGCGCGAAATTGCAGGATTCGATCCGGGCCGCCGTAGATGGCCAGGGGGACGTGAAGCTTGTGACTCCTAGAGTCAAGATCGAGCTTCTCGACCTCGATTGCCTCACAGTCAGCGAAGAGGTGACATCCTCCATCAAACGCGAGGCTGGAGAGGAAGGAGCCGGCGAGGTGAAAACCACACTCTTCCCTCCTAACACAAGGGAGCAGAGGAGAGCCGTGGTGGAGCTGGATGAGGCACCAGCATCCAAAATCCTCAAGTCTGGTCGAGTCCGGGTAGGAATGATAAGTGCCCGAGTGCGAAGGTGGGCTGAGGTGACACGCTGCTACCGGTGCCTAGGCTACGACCACACAAGGCGTAGCTGCAAGGGTCCGGACCGGAGCACCAGCTGCTGGAAGTGTGGACAGGTTGGGCACCGGGCAGGAGACTGCTCTGCGCAGGCTCAGTGCATATTATGCACTGAGAAACATGGCGTGAATGACGCCAAGCATCTGATGGGATCGAGTACGTGTCGAGTTTTCAGAGACGCACTCGATACCAAGAAAAAGCAGGGTAGGACATGAGAGTCCTTCAAGGCAACCTGCAGGGCTGCAGAGCTGCGGACGACCTCCTCACGCAACTAGTCCGCGAACATAAGGCTCAGATCATATTGATCAGCGAGCCTTATAGGGGGAGGAACTCGTCCGCTTGGCTAGCAGATGCTACGGGGTACGCGGCGATCTGGATCGCTGACGGGCAGAGGGCTCGCATCGGCGCCCGCGGCTCAGGCAACGGTCACGTGTGGGTGACATACGGAGAGATCACCTTTGTGAGCTGCTACCTGTCTCCGAATGACTCAATGCAGGAATTCGGAGTTAAACTTAGCTCACTAGAAGACTCTCTCCGCGGCATCGCTGGCAATGTAATCGTAGGGGGTGACTTTAATGCAAGGGCATTGGAGTGGGGTATGCCTACCGAAAACACTCGCGGACGGCGCATAGTCGAGATGGCATCGAGGTTGGGTTTGTTGGTGTTGAATACGGGTTCGACGCCAACTTTGCGAAGGCCCGGTTTTGGCGAATCCATTCCCGATGTCACCATGGCATCGGAGAGACTTGCGGCACTCGTCAGCGATTGGAGGGTGATGGAAGATTACACTGCAAGTGATCATAACTACATCACCTTCCAAATTGCTGAGAGCAGGCAAAGACGCCAAGGCCCTTCCTGTAAGTGGCTAGGCTGGAATGCCGCTAAACTTAACAGGGACGAGATGGTCGCATCGCTCGTTTCGAGTTTGGGTGGGGAGCCTCTAACATCTGGGTCCCCAGTGACTCGTGCAGCAGCAGAGGCCGCTGCTGACAGAACCATGGGGTGGATTCGCAGGGCGTGTGAGGCTTCAATGCCCAAACGGAAACCCTTTCGTAGGAGGCAACATGCGTACTGGTGGAACGGTGAAATCGCCGAACTGCGACGCATCGCTTTGGCGTGCAGGCGCAGGGCACAGCGAGCCAGAAATAGGCCGGGAGTGGCAGAGCTATCTGCTGCTCACATTGCGGCAAAGAGGGAGCTGACCAAGGCCTTCACAAGGAGTAAACGTGCCAAATGGCAGGCTCTTTGTGAGGAGGTCAATTCAGACCCGTGGGGAGATGGCTACAAATTGGTCACTCGCAGACTTGGCTGTATGCGATCTAGCACTCTCATGGACGCGATATCCATGGAGCATATCGTTGGTTCGCTGTTCCCGGTGCATCCGCCAAGGATTGATGGGCCCATATTCGTTAATCAGGCGGATGTTCCTCTTTTTACGGACGAGGAGCTGAACAGTGCGGTGTCCAAGATGAAGAACCGGAAGGCCCCAGGGCCTGACGGAGTGCCGGTCGAGGCACTTAAAGTCGTGGCGGAGAGTCAACCGCGTCTATTATTGGATTTGTATAATTCATGTTTAGTCGCGGGGGTCTTCCCGTCGCGGTGGAAAGTGGCTCGACTAGTACTTGTAGATAAGGGGAAGGGTAACCTGGGCTGCCCATCGGCATACCGCCCGCTGTGCATGCTGGACACTGCTGGGAAGCTTCTCGAAGGGTTACTAAAGCCGCGATTGCTGTCAGCTGTGAGATCAGCCGGTGATCTTTCTTGCAGGCAGCACGGCTTCCGGAAGGGTCATTCAACAATCGATGCCATCTAGGAGGTTGTTGGGGCTGAAGCAAGAGCGGAAGAGGCATGTTACCGGGCCAGACCAGTCTTCTTGCTGGTAACGCTTGACGTGCAAAACGCCTTCAACTCGGCGAGGTGGACGGACATCCTTCGGGCCCTTGAAGGGAGGTTCCGTATTCCTGGCTACTTGCTGGCCATGATGCGGGACTACCTCAGGGACCGATGGTTGCTCTATGACACTGAGGACGGAGTCAGAAGGAGGCCTGTCACCTCAGGTGCGGCACAGGAGTCAATCTTAGGACCTGACCTCTGGAACATCATGTATGATGATCTGCTGCGCCTGGAAATGCCTGCGGATGTGTTCCTGGTAGGTTACGCTGATGACGTCGCAGCTGTAATCACTTCTAGATCTGCGGATTTCGCTCAACTTAGACTTAACCAAGTTATGAGAAGGGTGGATCGGTGGATGACTGAGCACGGCCTCCAGCTGGCAGTCTCAAAGACAGAGATTGTCATGCTGACGAAGCGGAGGATACCAACTGTCATACCCATGACGGTTGGCTCCGTCGGGGTCCAGACCAGCAAGTCGGTCAGGTATCTGGGAGTGACACAGGACACCAAGCTGACGTATTGAGATCATATCCGCAGGGCATGTGACAGGGCTCTGGTAGTCGTCACTTCGCTGAGTAGGCTAATGGCCAACGTTGGCGGACCCAGTGAGACGAGACGGAGACTGCTGATGGTGACGACCAATTCCATCTTGCTATATGGCGCCGAAATTTGGGGAGATGCGCTTCGAACTAGGAAGTTCCGGAAGCGCATTGCCAGTGTCCAGCGCAGGGGTGCCCTGCGAATCGCGTGTAGCTACCGCACGGTCTCAGAAGAGGCTGTGATGGTTGTATCGGGAGTAATCCCGATCGATCTGCTAGCGCGAGAACGTAAGGAAGGGTACCTCTTTCGCTCAGAGCTGGACAGAACTGAGGCTTTGACGCACGCGCGTACACTGACCCTCCAACTTTGGCAACAACGCTGGAGTGAAAGTGATAAAGGACGCTGGACGGCTAAGCTAATTGGTCTTATTGAGCCTTGGCTTAGCCGGAGCCACGGAGAGGTAAACTTTTACCTTTGTCAATTTTTGACAGGGCACGGTTACTTCAGGAAATACCTGGACAGAATGGGTAAGGTGGTCACACCGTACTGCCGGTACTGTGTGACTGAGCTCGATGATGCTCAGCACACATTCTTTATGTGCAGTCGCTTCGTAAGTTTGAGGCGCACCATTGAGTCCACGATCGGCCTGGTAGCGCCTGAGACGATCGTGGATGCAATGCTACGAAACGAGGAGAACTGGCGCGCAGTCTCAACGTACGTTGAGAAAGTGCTGCGTATAAAGCGGGAGGAGGGTTGCCTTACCGACCCATAAGCTGTGGTAGTTCTTGAAGTCCGTGGTTACCAATGGGTGAGTCAGCACGACCGGGTCGAAGCAGTGCTTAGGCGGGTCCCGACTCGGAACTTCGTGGGCTTGTAGATGGTCCTTTTTAGTGAGTCAAACCTCACATACCCCGTGGTGATAGGTTACCCGGGGATCTGGTATGCAGATTTTTTTTTGCCATCTACACTAGGGAATATATGAATTCCATTTTCAGCCGATGACTGAATCGGAAGTTACAGGGATGGAAAATTTTTTGGGCTTTGTCATCCGGGACCTGATGACGATAGTCCCTCTGGTTGACGTGCCAGATTATAGGATTCTTTTCTTCAATGTCAGATCGAAGAGGGAGACCATCAACTTATCGTAGCTTATTGAAGATGAACGGTATAGATAGTAATCGGGTTATTTTTACATGGCTTTTTACGCTGGTCATTGTCAACTTACACAATCGTGTGAATTTGTTAGGGATGCCAAATCCTTTCATGCCTCTATGCAGCTCTATCCTGCCTATGCTGTCTTAGGCAGCCGTAAAGTCTGTAAAAAGATGGAATAGTGGAATATCGAATTCCAGACAATTTTTTCGCGTATACTTAATAGTGAAAAATCTGATTAATTGTTGATTTAACTGTGATCAACCCACATTAGTATTGTCCGAGGAAGGCTTTGGCGTATGGAGTTACCCGCTCTTTTAGGATAGAAGAGAGTATATTGTAGGAAGTACACCACAATGTTATACCCCTATAGTTGCTGCTCGTTGTGGCATTTCCTTTCTTATTATGTATGGAGCTTTTTTTGCCTCTCACCCGGTCTTATGGTATATTTGCATACTCCTATATGTGCACTATAATTTCATGCACTGCATGGTGACGGGGGTTTTCAATTTTAATCAGCTCAGCTGGTATGCAGTCGGCTCCAGCGCCTTGGTTAAATTTTATTTGACTTAACACATATAGTAACCTTCTTAGATTGGTTGAGCCTCCAATTCCCCGATGTCCGTTTAGCGATTCATAAAAGTGCACTTCTCACCACTCCAGAATGCCTACAGGTTCGGTTATCAGATTGCCTCCTTTGGATTTAGAGTGTGCGGCGTGTTGTGCACTGAGTCATGTTTCGGATTATTTGGCAAACTTCCGCGCCTGGTGAGGACCTCGCTCTCTACTTTTTTCAATTTCACACATCAGGTGTTTCTCCTAGGCTGGTTTCCGCCGTCTGAGAAGTCTCTTCTCTGTTCTTCTAAGCTGTTTACATTCTTCCTTACAAATCGAATTTGAAAAAAAAGTCCTTGCCTACTTCTAGGCACTCAGTGCCTACAAAAGGCTCAAAATTTCCAATTATTTATCATAGACAAGCTTAAAACATAATAAGTTTTAATTTCCAATACTTTTTTTAACAAAAATTTACACTGCTTCGAAATATAGGAGTACCTGAAAATTCACTAAAATGCCCGCCGCCGCCAAAGGGTTAAAGATATCTGAATTTTAGTAAGTCATGGACCTACCCATTATATACATCTATTTCATCCGGAAATTTCAGCAAAACTCTAAAAAAAATCGAGCAACACTCTATACCCACTTAAAATAGTTGGAATGATAACGTATGGTGGCAAAGAAAGAGCAGAATTGATTTCAAATCACTTTCAAGCAGCACATTCTATTTCAAATGATCTAGATAGTTTTGCAACCCGTCATGCGATTAACACCTTTTTATTATGATAATGTCGAAGTTCAGGGGATTTTCTTCTTTAAGCGAGAGCTTAGCCAAAGCAGTACGAAGGTATATAAGAGATAAGCCGATATTATCTATTCCATTCGTTCCAATTAGGTGCCACACACTTTTCATTTCTACAGCGCTGGTCTTATACCCAGTCACAGTAAATAATAGTGCACTGATATTATGCCCAGTCGCCGACTTTTAAAACAACACATGACGAACAAGTACAACTATGAGCATACGGCGAGATACGAACCCGCGGGCCGTAAATCACTACCTTACTGTTAATCCGATTGATTTTTAATTTAAGATGTGTTTTTAAATTTAATTTATATGCTATATTATATTTTTAAAGTTATATTATGTTATATTAGATTTAAGCTCATTATTATTGTTAAAACAACAAAAAACACCAGTTGACTTTACGCTTTTGCAACCATAAAAAAGTTGCTTGAAGTGGCTCTTTTGAATGGCTCTTAAAGAGCAACTCCTTAAAATGAGTGAGTTTTACGGAGCTGGTTCACTTCAAACAGCCATTTTGTCCATCACAAGTCAAAGATACTAAATGTGAGGGGATTAATATCTTCACAGACAGTCAAGCGGCGATAAAAGTACTGATTCCACACTCATACAAATCGAAGTGCATACTCGACTACATTCTGTTCCTGAATAGATTAGGCAACAACAGAACTGCCAGAATTTTCTGGGTTCCAGTCACAAAGGCATTAATGGAAATGAGAGGGCGGATGCGTTAGCCAAGCATGGGGCCAATCTTTCCCTGTTAGGATTGACCTCTTAACTCCTATTCAAACGGTCAAGTACTTCATTGACTCCAATATGATACAAGGTGCGGCTTGCAGATGGCGAGCAGCTCAGACCATCAGAGTAACCAAAATCATGGAGGTCATAAAATCTCGCAACAACTAAATACCAGCTCGAATAAACGCGGAACTATTGCTAACGGCTGGTCGGCATCAGCCTCTGTCTTGTAGCAGCACATGCCATGAAAATGGGGTTCCTAACCACCTATTGATGAAAATGGGGCTCCTAACCACCTTTTGAAAGTGGCAAGAGTCAGGTGTCTCAGAAACAATCCAGCATCTCCTTTGTCACTGCCTGGCACTGGGAAAACCAGACAGTGCTGCTGCGGCGATCCCTGTCTGGTGGATCTCTCGCACGTGGCAGAACAGAGGCTGAAGGATATTCTTCAGTTCACAAAAAGGTCTGGAGCTTTCGATGGCCGCTTAACTGAACTTTTTTATCTCCAGGCCCTCTTATCTGGTATCACTATGGACCATAAGGTCTATGTGTAACCTTGTATCAGCCAGTAAAACCTAATCTAACATTATATATTTCGCCGTCTACGCAAGTAGTCTAAGCCCTTAAATAAGAACCACACTACCATGTAAAAGAAAACTTATACTGAATAAAATTTCATTTGCACTTGCAAAACAATTTTTTGTTTGGATGCGTGCACTCGCCTGTCTGTGATTTTTTATTTGCTTCACTTCACACTCTACAACAATCCATAGAATACACATGATGATGGGGAAATGAAGATGCCAAACCAGCAAGTTGTTGTATAGGAAGCACGTCAAATTAGAACGGAATTTCTATATCTTCAGACACATCTAATTGTCACTCTTTTTTATGTCCGTTTGTTATCACTTTGTGAACATACTATAAAAAGTTAATTATTTGTTAACTATTTTTTATCATCCAAATCATTTATTTGTATTTTTCTGCAATCGGTGTGTGGGCATTGAGATGCCAGACCAGGTCACTGTTAACGAAGCATAGTTTTTTTGTAAGTTTAATATTACTTCCAGAAAGAAAAAAAACTATTGCAAAGGACATTCATATTTTTACTAATTACTTTCCATGAAAGCTTTTAAGCTAGAATCATAGTGACACTAGGTGGCTGATCTAGCAGCAAGAAAAGTTCAAACCGAAATGAGACAAAATACAAAGGTACAAAAATATTCGAAACCAATAAATCCTCGACAAACGAGAGGAACAAATCAGCATTAGTAGCTATGCACGATATAATTAAAAAAAACTCCTATTCATTCTATCCTAAAAACAATGAACACTTACTTGGCTAACGTCAACAATCCGACATTATTTTCCGGATTCGATCTGACTTTTGTCAAACACACCAAATTTATACCATCCTTCTGGGCATTCAAACGTGTCGGAAAATAATCACCATTACGCTGATAATCACTGTTATCAAAACTGAAATGAAATCAATTCAACAAATCATTCAATTTCTCCGAAAATCCAAAAAAAAAACTACTAAAAGCATCTATGGAAATTAAATTGAAACCATAGCGCCCGTAGTGAACATGTCTTAACACGACAATTGATTTTAACAGAAGTATGGCAAATTATAAATTCTAATGTAGACTGAAGTAAGAAAGCTACATATAATTCTCATGCAAAATAAGTAGAATAGTTAATTGTTTGATAGATTTAGTGATAAATTGAAATTATTTACCAGATCATAGTACTTTCGAGGACCATTTTTCCACACAAATTCGCTTGTCACTAATGTCGAGCAACTGAACTGTAAAATATCCAATTGACATGGACCGGTGCGACTTGGTTACAGCGGCTCTGTTGGATGAAGATACATTTGAAAATTATTTTTTCATGAAAGTTGTAATGAAATATACAAATGCGTGATATTTGAATGCTGAAATTGTGTTTCCATGTTTGTGACATAGATTAAAAATAAATAACTAAGTTCGAATACAAGTTTTGAAAGTATTGCGGTTCTTATCCAAAAAGCACCCATTAATATCCGTTTAAACTGAGAAAACCATCTGGCAACGCTAGTTGTCGACTGTTTGAAATGATTCTGATCAAATATATTTTAATAATTGCCGTGTTCCATTTTTACTAATTAGTACTTGCAAGTACTTGGGAGTAGAGCACAAAAGGAACGCCATCTTCGTTCTTTCGAGCAGATTCTGACCTGTCAAATTATATGCAGTTTTCAAATGTAAAACAGTTGAAAATAAAGGGAGAAAACAACGAGTATAAACTACCACAATCGATAAAGAATATAAAAGCAACTAGCAGAAAATTACCTATTTTAACTTTCCACACATTATGAGGGCTATTTCTAATTTCCTAACTACCAAAACATTCAACATAACCATGAAAAACCAAAACCACCTATTGACAACTAACACTACCAATGACAACTAACATAGCCACCTCACGGCAAAAAAAGGCGTAACTACTCATGAACTACTCGCGAACGAGAGTGCGAGTAGTTGGAAGTAGCCAGAAGTACTTGCGAGTACTAAATAGTAATAATGGAACACGGGCAATGACTGAAACTTAATAAAATGCGGTGAAACTTTTTATTCAAAATATATGTCGTCTCTGAAAACCCAAAGTCCAATTGTAAAACCGATATAATCATTTGTACAAAGATAAAATTGTCCACTAAATCTACAATACATGTTTTAAAATATTGCCAATATTGTCCTTATTTGTAACTAGACAACATTTTTCGTAAATTTATCGCAAATATTTGGGTAAAATTACCTTAAATTTGTAAAATGGCAGTTTGAACATTTTGCTACTTAGATTCTATTGTTTAAATTAAATTAAGTAAATTTTTCTAAAAAAAAATAATCTATCTCTACCGTGATTTCGTCATAATATTATATGAAGGCTTCAGGAGATCAAATTTTACTTACAAAGCTCAATTTAGCACTGTATTCGATAAAGACACTCAATTGAAAAAATGAACTATAAAAATGAAAATGAACTATACACTGCATCATGTGCACATTTCACTTCAAAAAAAGAACGAATTCGATAGCATATCGTCAATTTTCACTTCATTCACATGAATCCGGAAGAGATGTTCATTTTCTTTGTATTGTGGAGTCTGAAATACATAAAATCGTGTGAATTTGATTCAGTTAGAGTCTATTTTCAGATAAATTACATTCATGATACTCGTATCGACACTCCTTTCGTCCAAGAACATATCAAGCGCAAGATTCTTCTTTTTCAAAATCGTATAGATCTGATCTAGCAGTTTTATGTTGAATTGATAATCCATGCCCAATCCCAACGATCTCAGGTTTTCCAATGCAATAATTTGCAAAAGAGTGCCATCCTTAATCCATGATGCATTCTCGTGAACGATAATATTCAATTCTTCCAATTTCGTACAATTTTTGATGATTTGTTGGAGAAAATCATCACTTTTGGCATCGATATCGGGTAGTGTCAACTTCTTCAAACTTTTCAGCTCAGCTATCGATAGGAAAACTGTTGTCACACGACTTGGATAGTGTTTATCACTGTATATTTCCAACGTTTCAAGATCTTGGGCATGATTTTCGACCAGTGAGCGGATTAAGTCATCAAGCTTTTGCACCTCTTCGTTGTAGTCTTCGATATGTATGTGACGTAGGCTTTCCAATCGGCCAATAAGTTCAAGATTTTTGGCAGTAAGATTATTGCTAATATCGATGCGCTCGAGGAGAGTTTGGGTTGCATACATAATTTCGAAAGTCAAGTCATTCAGATCGGGACAGTTGATAATATTCAGCGATTTAAGCTTGACTTGTCTCAGAAGTCGATTGAAATATTTTGCCTTGATATAATCACAGTATTCGATATTCAAATGCTCAACATATTTTAATTTAGGCAGCACAATACCGTCGATATCCCGCAGATATGAGAGATCCAGTGAATTTATGAACAAATCTCGAAAGAGGTGATCCAAGTGGGCGTCGAGTTCGCCGGCTTTCGCCAATCGTCCATGTTTCCGGCGAGCATATTCAACATTCACTTTCGTTATGCCTCTCGCACGTTCAAATATACGTTTGAATGCTTCAAAGTCGGGTTTGAATGGATGACCCAGGATAATTTCCTGAATATTGTGACAATACTTTGGGATGATACGAAAATATCTTCTTAATCTATCGTCGCTTATTATTGATTCTTTATCTTTGACGAAACAATCAATACGTTTTACGAACGGGCCAAGATGTTTGAAAAGTTCATTGGCTTCTTTATCCGTGAAATTTTCTATGATATAATCGACAGAGATGTTTTCTAAAAGGACGAAGTGACCGATTACGTCAGTGAAGAAAGGATTTGAAAGTGCGATGTGTAGACGATCAGTTTGCGACAGGAAGCTGCAAATGTGGATGAGACAGTCGTTGTTAAGGTCAAAAATCGACTTGGTTGATGGTAGCTCGTCCATTGGAAGTTATTTGAGCAGAAGATAATTAGAGATTATCACATTTAAATATGTTGTTTCTAAAATAGAATACAGATTTGATACAATTAGAAAATACAATTAGAAATGTGATGCATGTGAACGTTCAGTAATCATCATTTTTATAATATACCGTTTGAATTGATATTGTCCTTCATTTTTGAGAATTAAAATTTTCTTAGTACATATTGGTTAGCTACCTTCTCTAATCATCGATCCATCCTCGGGTAATAATACAAATATTTGAAATTTATGCGTTGAAAACTGCAAATTGAAATTGATCCCTTTCTTATTCGTCAGCAAATAGAAAAATGCTATTTAACTTTTCGAAATAAATTCCATGGCAAATCGAAACATTAACGGTTTATATATATATATATGGATTACTTCCCTAAATCTCACTATTTACAATCGATAAAATATTCTAATCTTATCAATAGCTTGTGATACTTTAATTTTTTTAATAGCCCTGGGAAAATTTAATGACAATTCAGTACTAAAAATTAGTTTCTACATGAGTCGGCCTGGACATCTACAGATTTATTTCAAACACAGCATTTATTGGTAATGTAGATTCACTAGATTTCCACATGACTAATAAGCATCTCTTACACACATCCCCTATTACCACAATCAAACCCCACTTTATGACAATCTACGACGCAGAATCAATTTAGAATGCACTTATCTGTGAATGACCCCAATGAACACGCCTACACACAAATATCCAAAATAAGAAACGCATCTAATTCTCGTAATTTACTATTTTTCTCTGATTTCTTGTTTCAGCTTCACGGCGAGGCCAATTCTACTTCCAAAAATCGACTCGCTGCTTTACTCCGTAACTTCCTATTTTAGCTCCCATGCACCTCCAGTATTGGTTACACCTACCTGAAAAAATGAAACATGACATCTGATTAGTATAAAATCTGGCATTCATTATGCATAAATTGCACCTGTAAATGCATGAACGCGTCGGAAACGCTTTACATCGGTTTACGAGAATCTGAAGATGAATTTGCGTATTTGGAGAGAAAAAATATTACGTGCGTGTACTGTCGAAACAAAGCAGCTCGCCTCGATTAGGTCTGTCAACTTGATTTAGAACGGGTATCTATTGCACATAACTGCATTTTATAAATAACAACAAAAGTCATATGATTGTAAAAGCATTGGTATGTGTATTATTAATGCTAGTTTCAAATTATCAAATGGTTTGTACTAAATGTGGCGGGGCAAAATGAAAACATGGAAAAAGTGGGACACATAATAGCCCGTTCACACTAGGCTCTAAATCAGGCGATTTCGATCAGCTGATCGCTTTAGAGCTAAATCAACTTAAATCTACCTGATTACCCATACATTTTTTTCGGTTTCCGACCGAGTTAATCAAGTAGATTTAGAGTTAATCAAGTACAAATCAGGTACTATTGTGAATTTTTCCGGGCTGAATTGTTCTCAGAGCGTGCTTAATTCCATCCGTGAGAGGGAGAGTAGATTTCAACGAAATGTCATTCGAATTTCGTTCAAATATAGCAAAAATTGGACAAAAAAGGAAAATGTGAGTTGTACGAAATGAAAAGAAAATGCTCTTGTATGTTTCTGCACCATTTTGAACAACTTTCATGCAAAAAAAATTGTACACACAAATTCGAATGACAGTTCGCTCTCTAAATCTCCTCATTCTAAATCACTTCGGGTAGTGTGAACGCTTACCTGATTAACTTTGACAGCTTCTAAATCTACTTGATTTAGAGTCGAGTGTGAACGGCTTATAAGAGGTCTGTTCCCGTACTACGATTAATTGCAATTAATTGCAATGAAGCGTACTAAAACAGAGTTTTTTAGTCCGTTTTAGTACGCTTCATTGCAATTAATTGCAATTAATCGTAGTACGGGAACAGACCTAAGGTCTGTTTCCGTACTTGAATCTATTATAATAGGTCTGTTCCCGTACGTCGATTAATTGCAATTAATTGCAATGAAGCGTACTAAAACAGAGTTTTTTAGTCCGTTTTAGTACGCTTCATTGCAATTAATCGTAGTACGGGAACAGACCTAATATATTAAAATAGATTCGCAGCAAGTCGTTTCCGTACTTTTGCTGCAAGCCAAATGCAAGCCAAATTGTGCAGCAAAAAGAAGCCAGCTGCCAAATTCTGTTACTGCTGCAGTTTACTGAAGTACGGAAACAGACCTATAGTTTGAAAATAAAAATGTCAAAATTTTCAATACGTAAATTGCTCCAAGAGACATCACTCCTGCAAAGGAATACCACTGAATTTACAAGACTTCCCCCAGCTATCTGTCATCAAATTTAGAACTGCACACAATCATGCACACAAATACTCCCCCCTCCCCCCCCTCAAATCATACAGCACGTGTTGTAAGCAAATGTCACCGGGTTTTGTTAGCTGTCAAGCTGTCAATTTCGCGTTATTATTCCGCAAAAATGGTAAAATCCTAGCAATTACTCCCATTCAAATCAATTGAATTCCTAATCAATTCTGCTTGTAGGATGTTCTTTCACGTCCCGGCGACGAATTCGAAAATGACAATCTGGTCGAGGAAATGTGGGCGATGAAAGCCTTCGAACATGCCGAAGTTTATTTTAATGTAAGTACTGCAGCATTTGCGCCAGTATATCATGAAATTATCTGTAAATATTATCTCATTTACAGTTAATCTGTAGCGTAGATCCGCGTTTGCTGAAATTGACTCCATACGATGACCAGATATACACGACATTTCGTCAAGACTTTCCCGATCTGAGAGTCGATGTACTGACCGATGACGATTTGAAATCAACAGAAGAGAAATTCCGATGGCGTGCATTTATGGAGAAATTCAATAAATTAGATGATTATTCTTATGGGACGCTGTTGAGATCGAATGCTGCCGATGAATTTGGACAGGAGAATGCAATATTCGTGCCGCGCATGCAATTTTTAGCCATAGAAATTGCTAGGAACCGAGAAGGCTATAATGATCAGTTAAGGAAGAAGTTTAAGGATAAAGTAAAAGTAATAGCAAAAGATGATTGATGCGTATGAGATGAGGGAGAAAGTTGTTAAGTAATTGATTAAATCATAACTATTTTTACATACTGTGAAACTAACGAAACTCATTTTCGGGTAATTTTCATACTCTAGAATTTTGTAGGTTTTATAACGATTGATAATATATGATGTAATTTTATAAATTGAAAATGGAGTTGTTCTTATTGGAATCATAGTTAGATTGGTTAATTCCAGCTATTGATTTCCTATTTAGTCAAAACGGTGGTTGCTGGCATCAGAAGTCCTGCTACTAATATTTCATTTACAAACACGAGAAAATTTCAGCGCAAACAACCTTCTTATGGCGGAACTTCCGAGTTATAATTGAAAATAAAAAATTGACTAATATAGATTATTTTTAGTGTAGTTGTTTCCTCTTTATTGGAAATAAAAATATTCATTACAAATAATATGTGGAGAGACATCGAGGGCCTGGGACTCTCTATTGTTAATAAGTAATAAAATAATGACACAATGGCAGATTTAATACACCATGATTCGAACCAAACTACGCCAACTATAGCACAATTCATATTCATTATATTAAATACTCGGCTGACGTAACAAATTTGTAAATTATCTACTCCCAACATGTTTGATCTCTCGTCAGTTACTTCATGCTAAACTTTGATGTGGGCTCATTCTTTTTAATAGACACAATCCTAAAGGATATTTGATAAGGATACATATAGGATTACTTCCCGAGGACAGTAAATTTTGAAAAAACGCTTCCCTACACCAACGCAAAACTTGTTGGGAAAGGGAGCGGCATTAATGTTGGATATGTTGCAAATAGTCCCAGTGTCTTGAAAACGATCGGCCAAAATTGTGTTGCACGACAATTCTGCCAAGCTTAAAGCATGGGATAAACTCCGCAACCAATGAGAATTGTGAATTCGTTCAAAATTTAAACGATACTCATAGTTACATTACAACAGCACTCCCCGACGACCTTAAACACAATAGCTTGTTCGTCAACATATCACACTGTAATTAAGCCTTCAATTATTTAAATAAAAACACCATAAACTATGTAATTTCCGGAATTTTCTCATCTTATTTAAAATACAAGTACACAAGATCTGTCTAAAACCGAAACTAAGCAGTTTCCATTGGTTGCGCAGCCGTTGTCGTTTCTTCGGTGTACTTGCCCTTGTCTTTGCCCAAAGCAGCCAAACGTCCCTTGCCTCGCCTTTCCAAGATCTTCTTACGATCCTTGTCTAGTTTCAGCTTAACAATTAGACACTTTGACGGATGAATACCAACATACACATTGGTCCCTGTTGCATTTTCACGCTGGATTTTCTCAATGTAAACAACGAACTTTTTCCTGTAGACCTGAACTACTTTGCCTACTTGATTGCCCTTGAAATGGCCACGTACAACTTGCACTTCATCGTCTTTACGGATGGGCATCGACCGAACATTGTATTTTTGACGCAACTCCTTCGATAATGGGGCTGACATCAAACGCCGACGAATGTGAGATGGCGCGGTAAAATGACGTTTGCGATTCTTCCTCCGTGAAGATGTAACGAATTTGTTGAATTTCATTTTGGAGTGTCCGTGTGTTGTTCACGTCTGAAACGAAAAATGAAAATTTCACTTAATCCAAAACTTTTCCAGCACTGACATTCGAAATAGAACAGTTGTCAAACTAAGGTTAAGTCCGGTTGGAATCTTTACGGCAAATTGTACACCGATTCGTGGCATTAACGACAAGAAATCTAAATTTTTATAAAATTTCAAAACTATACTGAAACACACCGACATGCTTTGAACTAAAGATTTCGTTCTGTGCGCAAGATGCCGAAAGATTTCAGGATCGTAAAGAACTTACATCAACAACTTCGGCAATAACAAACGAAAAGAAAGGAAGACGACAGTGACAGTTGAGAGGAAGTACTAAAATTTCGCATGGGCAGGTTGAGCGTAGTTGGTGAGAGTGGTTTGAATACTGGATGGTTTGAGTACATGGTAAATGTGAATTGGATTCTAAAAAAATACTGGACAGCAAAGGCAGAAACACGCTGCTGTCACGTCACGTGAGCTCACGCCTTGTCATGTCATGCGTGTGGGGGCTTGTGGGGGCATGAGCTCACGCTTGGAAACACACTTGTGTCATGATAGCAGCTCACGTGAGTTGCACTTAATTTAAGTTGATCGACTAAAACAGGCTAAAACTACGATTTCAATTAGAAAATGCATATACAAACACATATTTGCTTCACTCAATGCGCATATATGCACTTATAATGCGTATTTTGATTAATCAGTACTTATTTCGCCATATACGACATTCGAAAATATACGTTACTGTCACGTGAGCTCAAAAATCTAAATTTGAACGATACGATGCAGATGATCGAAAACGTGAGCTCACGCATGGCCTTCATATACAAGGCCTATCACAAAAGCAATTAACGTACAAGATGGCGGACCTAAGGACTTTTCCCAACCAATCCACACAGTGATGTTTTTTTATGGCTATAATGAAATTCACGATATCCACCTACAGGAGATATGAGAAAACTCATATGTCCTGTTAATCAATGTTTTTTGGGATCTTTAACAAGCAATTTAGATATAAAGTCTTTAACACCAGACCTCAATTCATCGGGACACTTATCCGAAATATCGTTTGCATATAATAATTTGCATATTATAATAATTTGAAGATTTTTAAAGTGGAATAAATCCTACCAACCAGAATCGGCAATTGTTTACAATTTACATTGCCGAGAATAGGTGGCAGGTATTCCAAATTGTTCTCACGTAAATGACAAAATAAACACAACACTTTCACGACACTTATCCGAAATATATTTTATGCTTGAGTTACAATCAATGCAACCAACATTTGCTGCCATGTTTTGTTGGTGGAACGAGTTCCAATCAATGCAAATGTAACTCAAGCATAAGAATAAATGGCAGACTAAACAATAATAGCCATATGACTTTGCCATATAATATAAAATTGGCTTGATTCGACTATTTATTCCCTGTGGGACTATGTATTCCGTCAAAAACGCCAAAAAGTTTTCAAAAAACGTTTGGCTGCAAAAAACGAACGAACAGTTTTTCCAAATAACGATAAAGAGTTTTTCTAAAACGAACAACATTTCTAAAACGAACCGTTTTCCTACAATTAATCGTTTTTACAGAACGAACAGTTTTTCTAAAACGAATAGTTTTTCTAAACGAATCGTTTTTCGTTTTTCTAAAACGAACCGATTTTCGTTTGTTAAAACGAACTGTTTGGTAGCGGAAAACAGTTTGCGAATAAAAAACAGTTTCTCAGCGGCAACTGTTTGGTAACACTCTTTTGCGACGGAGATTTTTTCGTATCGACAGACTTGTTTTTAACGACAAACTGTTAGGCTATCGAAAACTGTTTAGTTGCGGGAAATAGATGCTCAGAGGCAAAGCATAAAATGAGTAACCTTATATAATACGAGGTTGTCAGACTTATTAGGTGCGTATTTTTGCATCTCGATCAAAAGCTGGTTAGGGTAGGTAGCATTGAAAATAACAACAGTTGCTGTTGTTTTGAATGCTGCTTACCAGAACCAGCTCTCGATGGCATACAACCATGTATGTTGATTCTTTACGGCCATGTGTATTGATTGATGTATGATTACACGGTTGATCAAGTAGACAATATATTGGAAAATTGGGATAATACAAGTATCAATTCAGTTTGGAAGCGTTTAATGCTACCAATGAATGGTTACGATACGATGGTGGAAGACATAGTACATAAAATATTGTTGTGATCTATCGTTGAACACCTTCCGTGAGTTCGATATTCTTCACATTCGTGAAATAAAACAGTTTCTTTTAAAACACTAATTACGCTTTTATTATAAACACTATTAATTATTTACACTAAATTCCGTACACTTTACAGATCGCACTATTATAATTTCGCGGTACAATTTAATTATCGCACTATAATTACTCGCACTTTATCGCTTTTAATTAATCGCGCCCGGATACACTAAACTGCAGTATCGCTTTTCAAAGTAACAGCCTTTCGCTGTCTTCGCTATCTATTAACTGATCGCCAGCTCCTCTCGCGGCGGTATTTATAGTCTTGTCGTGTGTCTCGGGTTCTCGAAGCCTCCTGATCTGGCTTCTGGAAAGCTATTGTGAACGTTCGTTACCGTTGCCATGTGAGTCAGGTTTGGGGCTCTGGAATGTTCCCTTTTTATTTTCTAGAGGACTCTGTCTGCGACTTGTTTACAAATTGCATGTACGAGACACATGTATCCGACATATATTTCTCGCAGATTCTCAAACTGGTTTCTAGAAAATTAATTTACGTTTTGTCGTTGTTTTGAATTACATGTATGAAATACATGTATGAGATGTATTTTGAGTATTTCCTAGCCGTTTTTAGTATTTTCTGGCGCCGCTACAACTTGTTTGGCGGGCATGCAACACTACCCCCTCCTTAGACCTGTTCGTCCCGAACAGATTCGTCGTCATCCATAGTGTTGTTTCCATGGTACGGGGCAAGTCGGTCTAGGTGCACAACCTTCATTTTTGACCGGTGTTTTCGATGCATCCGCCAGCCACCCTCATCACGCCGTTCGTCGTACGATCCTTCCCACACCAAATTGTTATTCGGAAATTCAGCTAAATTCGTTCTCAAATTGTATAGCTTCTTTTCCGCTTTCTTCACTGCCTGGCGAATACGGTTCAGCCATCGACGTTGCCACCGCTTCGAAACGTACTTCGCTGCTGTTATACGGTCCTCCAGCGATATCCCAGATTTCGGTCCAATATGCAGTCTTCGAGAAATATTGCCCATTCCACATTTCCGCTCAGATCCGGATGCAAATTTCTTCCCTGTTTCGCTGCACTTTATTTCACCCTGCGATACTTCTAACGGTTTTCCTTCCTTTTCCGCCAAAACGCCTACTCGTCTCGCAGCTACGCATATGTGTTCTTGTTCTTCTGTTCGATGTTTCCATCCTGGTCGACGAGCTAATGACACTTCGTTGTTCCTCCACTTGATTTTCCGCTCTCCCAAATCCAGGCTGAAACCATGAGAGCCCAGGAAGTCCATTCCAAGTATGCACTCGTCCGTTATCTCCGCTACCAGGAACTGATGCTCGAACACCAAATTTCCAAGCTGTATCGGCAGAACAATTTCACCAAGAACTCGCGTATGATCACCCGTTACAGTCTGAAGCACGTACTTTTTAGCGTTACTAAGTTTCCAGGACTTAGCCATATCCGCTCTCAGAATCGATCTTGCAGCTCCAGTGTCGATGATGACTTTACAAGCTTCGTTATTGACTTTCCCCTGCAAGCTCAAGTTATTTTCACGAACATGCAACCTGGCAACGATGATTCTTTCAGGTTTGCCAGTGTTGCAGTCACACCGTTGAACTTCAAACTTATTTCCTACGGGTCTCGCTGCCGTTCTCCAAGAGCAAGTCGCTTTGTTTGACCGTCCAGACTTATCGCTTTGCTTGAATGCTGCTGAACATCCTTCACAGTACCTAGTTTGGTACTTCCTGTAGCAGTCACGACTTAGATGTCCGCTCTTTCCGCAGTTCCAGCATCGAGGAACTCTGCTATGCACACATTCCGGACAATATGTCGATTTCCAGTTTCTACGACAGTCACGCCTCAAGTGACCCTTTTTCCCGCAATTCCAACACTGAGGGGCTCCACTTCCCCTTGAGTCGCTGGAGATATTGGCTTTTCTGCACGTGCATTCCTCTCGTACTTCACAGACTCTAACATTTCTCCGCGACGCCAGCTTCGCCGATTCGTAGATCAAGGTGTAGGCCAAAGACTCCTTCAGCGACCGTTTTCCAGCCAAACGAAGTGCTATTTGAAGCTCTTCATCACGCACGGCCTGGATGAAAGCATTTTTCGCCGTTTCATCCCAGTGCTCTGGATCCGACCTAGGGTAGGACAGAAGTGTTAATCGCTCAACGTCCTGAGCTAACTCCTGCAACGTCTCCCCTGGCTTCTGTGCCCGTGTTCTCAGCTGTGATCGATGAACTTCCTTCAGGTGGTCTTCGCCATACCGCATATCCAAGGCACTCGCCAGGCTGCAATAACTGGAGTAATTGTCGACCGACATGGTTTGCAGTACGTCCACCGCGGATCCTCTCAAAGACACCATCAGTGAGGTCGCACGTTCTTCATCGTTCCAGCGGTTAACTTTTGCAACAGCCTCAAATTGCTTCTTGTAGTTGGTCCAAGAAGTTTGTCCATCAAAAGTTGGTGGTTTAAGTGCCTTGATGCCACTTGATTCTGTTGGTACAATTCCTACGGCCTTCACGCGTTGAAGATCCAATTTCATCTGGTCCATTCCTTCTTCAATACCAACCAACTTTTTGTCGAACTGTTGTTCCACTTCCGATACTCGACTCTCTAATTGCTGTTTAACTTCTGAAACTTGCTGTTGGAACTGTTGTCTGATTTCTACCAGCTGCTCCTCACTCTTCCTCGCATGTTCTTCTAACTGTTCCTTAATGTCGACGGCTTGCTGGTCGAGCTTCTGGGCTTGCTGGTCGAGCTTCTGATCAAGTTTCTGATCCAGGTTCGTGGCTTGTTGTTTACTTTCTTCAGCCTGCTGTTCGAACTTTTGACCGATGTCCTGGGACATCTTCAGCAGTAAATCCATCACCGGGTTTTTCTCCTCGCTGCTTTCTTCCTCTTGAACAAACTCCGGGCTGATTTCTTCGTCCGGGAATTCAAATGTTTCCGGATCGTTACCTTCGGTGCTCAAAGCCTCCCTGAGCCGTGACAGTAGCGCCGTCTTGTTCCCAGACGTTGAAAGTTCACGTTTCCGGCACTCCACCTTTAACTCTGCCAATGTCAACTCGTTCACTAATTTCGGCATTGTTTTTCGATTAGTCCACACGACTTTTCACAATTATCACTTTAGTCCACTCAACTTTTCACAAAGTTCAATTAGTCCGCACAATTTACAATGCTCACTGTCCGACACTTTTAACTTTTTATTTAGTCCGCGCACTATTAATTTTCACTGTTCAACAAATTCACTGTCCAGAATTTCACGTTAAAAGTCACTTTTTAAATCACGAACGCGACAGAATCCCACTTCTGACACCAATTGCTGTGATCTATCGTTGAACACCTTCCGTGAGTTCGATATTCTTCACATTCGTGAAATAAAACAGTTTCTTTTAAAACACTAATTACGCTTTTATTATAAACACTATTAATTATTTACACTAAATTCCGTACACTTTACAGATCGCACTATTATAATTTCGCGGTACAATTTAATTATCGCACTATAATTACTCGCACTTTATCGCTTTTAATTAATCGCGCCCGGATACACTAAACTGCAGTATCGCTTTTCAAAGTAACAGCCTTTCGCTGTCTTCGCTATCTATTAACTGATCGCCAGCTCCTCTCGCGGCGGTATTTATAGTCTTGTCGTGTGTCTCGGGTTCTCGAAGCCTCCTGATCTGGCTTCTGGAAAGCTATTGTGAACATTCGTTACCGTTGCCATGTGAGTCAGGTTTGGGGCTCTGGAATGTTCCCTTTTTATTTTCTAGAGGACTCTGTCTGCGACTTGTTTACAAATTGCATGTACGAGACACATGTATCCGACATATATTTCTTGCAGATTCTCAAACTGGTTTCTAGAGAATTAATTTACGTTTTGTCGTTGTTTTGAATTACATGTATGAAATACATGTATGAGATGTATTTTGAGTATTTCCTAGCCGTTTTTAGTATTTTCTGGCGCCGCTACAACTTGTTTGGCGGGCATGCAACAATATGTATAAAAAAAACATAATACGTAAAAATTCTTTTTACAGAATTAATTGAAGACTATTCAAACTAAGAACGATGTTTCTGAATTAAACTACATACAGTTCAAATATTTAATTTGGCCGCACAGCATAACATTTTCTCTTGTCGTTAACAAACTGTTTTTTAACAGTTTTAATAAACAGTTTTTCTTTCAAAAAAAAAAAAAAACATTTCGTTTTCGTTTTTTGAAAACAACAGAAACGCCCATCATTAATTCCCCGTTATCTTGGTAGATTCAAATCATATAATATTACTGATATAAACACATATATGCTAGTTTTGGGATTTGAACAGTTTGGTAAATAAAGGCAAGTTGACGTTTAACTAAAGGTTTCTTCTTTTCAGCTGACGTCTACTGAAAAATGTCCGAGTTAAAAACGTTATTTTTTTAAGGTAAAGTATATCCTCCCTCAAGCGCGAAAGATAGCCCACCTTAAATACAGTGGAATAGTGAATGTAAATCACTTTTTGTTAGCCTTAGTGACAATTAATATGCAATACAAAGTGCTATTATCATAGCTTACTACTGTTTGTACACGCATTTTTCTCGGAACTTCTTTCTGAGTCAGTAAGCCACAATGTTGAAAAACGGCCAAATCGATCAGTATCAAATTTTCACACATTTTTCTCAATTTGTTTAGTGACTGATCAAAGATTTTCTCTCCCCGATAAATATTTTCCAGTTTACAAACAATTTAAGGCCAAAAATTTTATCGAAAATCGACTTTTTTTTAGGAACCACCATTTTGTGAAAAAATAATTTCCTTATTCCTTCGATTAATCACTAGATAATTCTATTTATTAACGAAATAGTATTTGTTTTGTCACTTAAAATGATACAATCCAGAAATACCGTGCTCACTGCCAGACACCTTTTTTAAGAGGTAGCGGCTTTAAAAAAACATTATTTCTGATTATTTCATAAAAAAAAACATTATTTTTTTTACCACAATAGAAATTTAAACTATTATGTTTTTGAATCAAGAATAAGGTAAAAATCCAGAAAATATTTTTAAAAAATTTTTATTGGTCTCGTAACTGCGTATAGCCCTTTAAACCGCTTTTGAATTTAACAATCTCGCTAATATTACTATCACTCGCTTTAAAATTACTTTGCCGTGTAATTCACTCGATTTGCTTCTCAAAAAATCACTGCCAAGTCTCACACAAGGGATATTTAAACTAACATATGTCTCAAAAAACACATAAAATTCACTTTCATTTTTACTCATTCAAATCAACTGGCTCACATAACTGCTCCACAATGAAAAGTGGTTTGAATTGTTTGTGGATGACTGTTAAATATACAATCACGCTATACATTTTTGTCAATAAGCTCAGTAAAAAAAATTCTACGATCATCAAAACCAGGTCAATGTGTACTATCAACTTAGTAACCACTGATAATAGAGAGGTAACACCTATTGGATGAAATCGCATATTATATAAATAGAAAAGTAAATTGCAGTAAATGTTCTTATTGCTCGAAGCATCACTTTTTTTTTAAATTGATAAGAAAGTCATGTTTTGACTTCAATTAAACCATATTCGAAGTACAAAAATAGCTTTTATATTAGGTTGCAGACACATAAAGTGCAATTATAGAACAAGCATTTGATGAAGACAAATTAACTACGAAAAATAAAAACTGTGGTAATGAAACTAAAGCAAAAAAGTGGAAGATTGAAGTTGCTTAAACGAACTTATTATTAAGTTGCCTAAAACTGAATTTAAATTTATTTTGAAAGTACACAAATTGCTGGCGGTCTAATTGTTTTATGACACAATTATTCTATTTGTGCATTCATTTTACTATTGAGTTGGCAAGCTCAATAATGATGGGTTTACCAGTGACAGTTGGATCGACTTTTCTGTCTTCGGTTAAGGCTGGTACTGAGATAATCGTGAAGCTAAATTTTCACATGTCTCCAAAGGCGGCTCGTCGATGTACGCAAAGGAATTCCTTGTTAAACCACCAAATTGATTAAATAATCAATATGTAACAATCAAAAGATTTACAATCAATATTTAACAATCAATGTAATAACATTTATTTTCTTAAAAAAGGCAAAACTCCATCGCTACTATGAATCAAATGGTTTTATTTTATAACAGTCCAACTACAGAGCTTTCACGTTAAATTTACAGCGACGCAACGAAAACTCAAACGTTTTACTACAAACTACAGGCACTGCTTACCATTCAATTCAAAACATACAGTTCATTGAGATATACTACACAGAACACTGAAGTGATCTTGCTTCAATGCTCAAACTCGTGGTTTTCGCATAGATCTACTTAGACGCTTTGCCAAATGATGCCCACAAAAATTTTACAATCAATGGTAGGATATACAGCGATCGGACCAAAAGTGACCTGACCTAAAGCGCGGACTAAATGAACTTAGTCCTCAGGTGTTTATACCAACCTGACCTAAAATTTGCTTAGGTCGAATTTAGTCCTCGTTCGTATATGACAGCTGTCATTTAGTTTAATTTTCGTTCATGCACTGTATTTATCGTTTCATTTGTCTCTCAAACATGTTTATTTCAATGATTTTGTGTCAAAGGGGAATGTTATGAGCTTATATTCAACATACATACATTATTAATAGTCGCACAAAAATCAATGTTTAGGTCGCGTGTGTTTACAACGATTATATTCCACGACCTACAGTCTGTCAAGAATGAGTTTACACATAGGGAAAAAATTCAATTTTTCATCTTTCTAATTATAAAATACTACTTTTTGTTTATGTAAATAATTTTTTTTTCTTAATTATCGTTATTTGCATTATTTCCAACCGATATATACAAAAAAAGTACAACTGCAATGCAAAAAAAGAACGAAAAGAACAACGAAAACAATTATTACAATTCTTGAAGTGTCAAGAAACTCACTCAGTGCGAATATGGCCCTTATACAACTGCGGAAAAGTTATGGATACGCCAGCCAAGAGTCCGGACTTAAATCCCATCGAGAATTTATGGGCTTACTTAAAACAACAAGTCGCTAAAAGGCAACCCAAAAACCGAACTGCCTTAAAAATTGCGATTCTCGAAGAATGGCAAAAAATACCAACCACGTATGACCTGCAAAAGTTGGTTCATTCAATGAAAAATCGGTTGCGATGTGTGGTGGATGCCAAAGGTGGCCATACCAAATGTTAAATATACCAAATAATATTAAATATCCTGTAAATATGTAAATATTAAATACAATAATAATTTGTGTAAAGAGTTTCTTGACACTTCAAGAATTGCAATAATTGTTTTCGTTGGTCTTTTCGTTCTTGTTTTGCATTAAAGTTGTACTTTTTTTGTATATATCGGTTGGAAATAATGTAAATAACTATAATTAAGAAAAAAACATTCATTTACATAAATAAAAAGTAGTATTTTATAATTAGAAAGATGAAAAATTGAATTTTTTTCCTATGTGTAAACTCATTCTTGACAGGTCAGGTCGCTTGAAATTGTGGACCGACCTAATTTAGGTCGGTCCGCGAGTGTATATACCATGTGGACTAAAAAATTTAGGTGGAATTTGGTGTTTAGTTCGCGGTCTAAACGTTCGATGTATACACTAACAATGTACTCAAATAGTATCGTGGACGCTGGCTCAGCTCGCAGCGTCTTGATGGATAGAAAAATTCAAAAACCCTTGCTCCATCCAGCCGCTGAACGATCCGGAAATCTTTGCTAATTTAATACGCTGCAAAGTTATCCGCGTCTTCTGTTATGCTACTGTTTCCCCTCATGATTTATCTGTAGATTCTCTTCTGCTCCTCTTCTTGCGAGCCGTTCCCCTTAGGAATTGATGCATTTTCTGCTTTGTTCACATGTACACTTGTACGGTGCAAGCTATTGTGATGTTCATGTGGGGAATAGAATAGTAAGAGTTATATTTTTTTGTCTGCAATTTTCCCCAGATCGGTTTTTTGTGTCTGCTTCGGGTTTGCTTTCCCAAAAGACATAAGTACTGTATACAGCGGACGTTTAGTCCGCGGACTAAACACCAAATTCCACCTAAATTTTTTAGTCCACGTGCTGTATACACTCGTGGACCGACCTAAATTTAGGTCGGTCCACGATTTCAAGCGACCTGACCTAAATATAGGTCGTGGACTATAATCGTTGTAAACACACGCGACCTAAACATTGATTTTTGCGCAACTATTAATAATGTATGTATGTTGAATATAAGCTCATAACATTCCCCTTTGACACAAAATCATTGAATTAAACATGTTTGAGAGACAAATGAAACGATAAAAACAGTGCATGAAGGAAAATTAAACTAAATGACAGCTGTCATATACGAACGAGGACTAAATTCCACCTAAGCAAATTTTAGGTCGGGTTCGTTGTAAACATCTGAGGACTAAGTTCATTTAGTCCGCGCTTTAGGTCAGGTCACTTTTGGTCCGACCGGTGTAAACCGGTACATAGTTTTTCGGTTCTGGTGCTTTGGTGAAATGACCACTTGATTGCTTTGGACGCCTATGTTGACGCTCAAAAGTCATTCGCGTCTCTATTATGTTTCTGTTTCCCGTCATGATCTACGTTACAGACTTTGTAGATTCTCTTCTGCTACTTTTCTTACGAGTTTTTCCCCTTCTGATTTGATGCTTTTTATGCTTTGTTCGCATGGTGTATGTACAGTGCAAGTGATTGTGATGTTGATATGGAGAATATGTAAGAGTTAAATTGTTTCGTGTGCAATTTTCTCCCGATCGGTTTTTTTTGTATCTGCTTTGGGTTTACTTTCGCAAAATGAGTTTCTCGGTTCAGGTGCTTTGGGTGATATGACCACTTGATTGCTTTCGCCTATGTGTTTTGTATGTTGAATCTCTGAAGTGCTTTCTTTAGCATTTATAGTTTACATTAGGTGCGCTTTTTTATGTCTTCTTCGCAAAAAAACGCACCTGCTATAAGGATAGTTTTTAAAGTAAATTATAACATAAAGCTCGTTAAAGTGAGAGCGTATTGAATAGATTATGTTTCGACAAGTTAATATTTACGCGTTTAATATGGATTTTAATGTGGAAAACCAAAATTGATGTGATTGTGCCGTAGAGTATTTACTGTGGTAGTCTTTTTCATTGGGGATCTTATTGCGTCTTGGCAACCAAGACCACTAATTTCGCTCAGTCAACTGTTTGCATTTTTATTGCAAATTTTAAGAGGAATTTATTTTTATTGTGACGAAAATCACCATAGCTGGCAACTATATTCACATTTTTCAATAAAATTTTCACCAAATTTTGTCTGAAGTAAAGTCAAAATATTGTGTGAATTTCGTTAAAATGTGGTGGCTGAATCGGAAGCTATCGGCCAAAAAGTAGGTTTTTTCTCAGTGATTTTCAAGATGGTATCAAGATTCACAGAGTTGCCCGCATTTCAAAATCACTTCTATCAGACCTGGTCCTAGTTAATACGAACATGTCCTGCAAATTTCATTATGATCGGATTATTCGGTCGTCAGTTCTCGTGACCAGAAGTTTCGAGTGCTGAAAATAGAGGTAATTTGGTGATGGGCTGCCGTTCTTGTGCCAATCGGAATTTTGAAAATTTCAATTTGACATGATGGAAAAAGGTTAAAATTTATCAATGATTTGAAGTTTTTGTCAAAAAGCAAACATTTTTCAAGAGGGTCGATGATTTGAAGGATTTATTTTCAGGAGCCTGCCGTAGCTACAGGGTTACCCGCACTGTCTTGAAAATCCATGTTTGTTAAGTTTTAGTCAACATCAATCGCTCTACAATTTTCACGGTGATCCAATGTTTCTGTCAGAAGTTATGACAAATCAAAATTTGAAAATAAAAAAAATTTCCAATTCTTCATCGTAGGCAAGCTTAGAACATAATAAGTTTTTATTCCCAATACTTTTCTAACAAAAATTTACACTGCTTGGAAATATAGGAGTTAGGAGTACCTGAAAATTCGCTAAAATGCCCGCCGCCACCAAAGATATCTGAGTTCTAGCAAGGCATTGACCTACCCACTATATACATCTATGTGCTCCGAAAATTTCAGCTCAATCGAATCGGCTACTCCAGAGATTATCTCCCCTAATAATTTTGCTGATATATGTATATATATATATATATATATATATATATATATATATATATATATATATATATATATATATATATATATATATATATATATATATATATATATATATATATATATATATATATATATATATATATATATATATATAAAGGAATATGAAATACTAGTTTTCTTCGAAAATTAGTAAAAACACCCCCAAAATCAAACACAGCCACTAAACAGAAACATACTAGCCAGACATCAATCGGCAAAATTCATCTAACGGCTATATGGTGCATCAAGTCGAGTTTAGCCCAATTTCGTGTTTAAATAAAAGTGTGATTAGTTTTATAAATTGAAAATGTTTTATTTTGCAAACGCGGAGAATATCGAATCCACGAAACGTGTTTTAAGGGTAAAACACAACAATATGTTACTCTAAGATAATGAAATATAAGGTCTGTTCCCGTACTACGATTAATTGCAATTAATTGCAATGAAACGTACGAAAACGGACTAAAAAACTCTGTTTTAGTACGTTTCATTGCAATTAATTGCAATTAATCGTAGTACGGGAACAGACCTATATACTATTAGATTTACTTCTGAAAGTTCCAGTGATTTATCTTTTGCTTTACGTGTGAAAAAGCTATGCCCAAATAATTGTAGCACCATCTGTATAAAGTCAACAAACTTTGCATATCAATGCAGCAAAAACATTGCAATTGACCTAGGCGTAATATGAAAGCAAAAATATACTGCACGAACAAGTGCATCGCTTATTGTTATTCACGTCAGATAACAGTTTCCGCATGTTAAGAACTTGCTTATTCCCACAGAGATCCACTATAACTTTTTCTTTCAATTTTTTCTCAAATTTTTCATTCTGAAAGCTTTCGCACAAATCCCATGTGCTGTTTGTTCAATTGATCAATTTGATCAAAACGGCCTTGATTCGTTCTGAGCTTTTTTGAGAAACTCTCCAAATTAATTTTTCTATCTACACCTATGTATGTGTGTGCATACGTATCCAGTTATATTAATTGTGATATTGGTGCGTTTCCCAGCGGGAAGAATTTGAAGTGCTTTGAAAAAAAGCAGATTTGAAGTGCTTCACTCAGGTTTCTGAAATGCTTCGAAAAAAGTGATTTTTCGGAAGCAGTCTGAAGCAGATTCGAAGAGCTTCATCCAGGTTTCTGTAATGCTTCAAAAAAAGTGATTCTTCGGAAGCAGTCTGAAGCAAACTGGAAGCTATCATATCTTCCCGGAAATTCAATGCTAACATGATATAGCAAATTTTTCTAAGTTTTTCGCAGTATACGGTTACCACGTTTGCAGCAAACACGTGCGTCTAAAACGTTTTGCTTACATAGCTTATAAAAGTGGAAAGTGCAAAGTATTTTTTCAATAGTGTCAAGTGCATAATATTTTAGTTATAGATAAAGGTAAGTTCTGTCTGCATAGCAATCTTATTGAAACGTTAATAATATGAAATATAAGGAATAAAAAATGAAAGCAGGCGTAAGTAAACGGCATTTCCGAAGATTGGTTGCGCGCAAGATGAATACAATTTCCAACAATGAAAAAGCTATTTCTGGTTTCTGTAATGCGGCTTTAGAAGATGTTAATGCAGAACAAGCGTCGGATCAAATAAATCATGTATTTGATTCAAGTGACGCCGCAGAGTCTATATTCAATAGAAACTATAGTAACTCCAGAAAACCAGAGGAACATAATTTGCTTTCAAGTTTAAAAGACTGGTGTATACGGCATAGAATAACTCGAAATGCATGCGATAATCTTCTACAAATATTAAATGAAAATGGAATAATATTGCCAAGGTCGATGAAAACTCTTTTGGAAATAAAAAACAACCAAATAATTCCTGTTACAGTTCATCCAGGGCATTATATTCACTTCGGTTTGGAAAAAGCCATAAAGTCTGTAGTATTGGAAATGGCCGATCAAAACTATATAGAAATCGATATTGGAATAGACGGTCTGCCACTTTTTAAAAGTTCTCGTACGACATTGTGGCCAATTTTAGGGGCTATTTCCAATTATAAAGATATTCAACCATTTTTAGTTGGAGCATATATTGGTCCGCGGAAACCGGATAACGCAAATGAATATTTAGCTGAATTCGTAGAAGAAATGAAAAGAATAGAATCTCAAAATTTAATTCTTAATGGGAGAACATTCAGTGTAAGAATTAGACTTTTTATCTGTGACGCCCCTGCTAAATCATTTGTGACAGGAACAGTTGGCCACACGAGCAGCGATGGCTGTGCAAAATGTACACAAAGAGCTGAAAAAAAAGATAATAGATTGACATATAGCACTTCAGTTGGGATACTAAGAACAGATACCGATTTCACTACAAGAAAGTATCCACTTTACCATAAAATATATTTTCGAACAAATCGCCATGTCCTAGAAGACATAGGAATAAATTTGCAGACACAATTTCCATTAGATGTCATGCATCTTATAGATTTAGATGTAATGAAAAAAATTGTTATGAGTATATTAAAAGGAACCCACCTTGCAACAAAGCTAACTGCTGAGAGCAGACAATGTTTAAATGAGAAACTTCTGGGATTATCTGCGTACATACCCAAGGAATTCGGAAGAAAACCACGGAGTTTTGATGATGTCCACAGATGGAAAGCAATCGAATTTCGTCAGTTGTTATTGTACACTGGCATTGTTGTGTTTAAAGATATTTTAGAGGAAGATTTATACATACACTTTCTCCTACTTCATACATCGTACAGACTACTATCGTGCCCAGTCAACTGTCGCTCAAAATTGGATGTTGTTGACGAAATGTTGAAGACATTCGTTCATAATTTTCAGTTTTTATATGGATCAAACAAAATAAGCTATAATGTTCATAACTTGCTTCATTTATGCCAATGCGTCGAACACTACGGCAATGTAGATAGTTTTTCGGCTTACAAATTCGAAAATTTTATGCACTTTTTGAAAAAGGATTGTAGACAGCCCACACACATATTGCAACAATTGTGGAATAGAGCATCCGAAAGAATGACGCTAAAATCTAATCTAAATAGAAACAGTACACCTCGCCTCGAAAAATTATCAAAAAATAAATCTACAATTACGGCGTCACCTTTATATAAACGGTTTTATGTCGACCAATTTTATCTCAGCTCTCATAATCCGGATAGTTACTGTTACATTAGAATCCTGAGGCCATTCAAGATAATTGGATTTTATAAAGACATAGATGGAAAGAACTACGCTATCGGGTACCACTTCAAAGTAGTCGAAAATTTTTTTAGTGAACCTGTATGCTCTACTGAAGCGTTGGGTATAAGTTACGTTCGTGAACTTAGTAACGACGAAGAACATTTTCCTGTTGTCGACATAATGTGTAAAGCAATGAGTTTGCCGTTCAAAGATGGTTACGTTTTCATTCCTATTCTTCGTCATTGCGTTTCATGAAGTAAATACAATTGTTAATGAGAAACACACAGATTTAATATCTTTATTATTTAGACATTTATTGCCTTTACATTATCGTCAACATGCAGCCAATGAAAAGAAAATTTGGAGAGACAGCTATGCCAGTATTCCGCTGTAATGCAACTTTAGGAATTGACGAAAATATAAGTAATAGTTTTTAAGAATAATATCAAATAAAAGTTTATAATTAAGTTTGTAATTCAGACCCGATAATTGAGGACACCCAAACAAAAAACATATTTTGCCAAAAATGTGTATTACAAGGTAATTTTGCTACAAATAAATAAAATTCAATTTACTGAATGTGCATTGCATGCTTTTCAGCGGAGACTCAAGCAAACGTAGAAACCGAACTCAAAGAAATAAAAAAATCAATAATTGATATTAAAACCATCCTCTGCCAACAAAACATATTTTTGGATCGGATTGCTCAAAAAATATTTCCAGAAAAAAATAACGACATATTAAATATATTTCCAATAAAACAATTGGATGAACTCGAAGAATTTGAAACAATTTCAGATTTTTCAAAAGAAGAAATAGTGAGACAAATGTAACTTTGCTAAACATATCCTCGTAAATATAAGTGATCCTCATTACAGATATCCTACATTAAACAGTATATAGGAAGCCAGAGGCTTAGTCAATGCCTCACAAAATTATTTTCAGATGAACTAATTTTGAAAATAAACTGGGATGGGCGGCATAACAGGGTTGCTGTGAATAAGTACAAACTTTTCAAGGAGTTTGTCTATCGTAAGTGCTGACTTCACTTTTGTTCATGGTAACCGTGCTAATAAAAACACGTTCTTTTCATTTCAGTTGCTTTAAAGCAAGATAATTTCAGCTACGCTGACTTTGAGGCGGAAATGAAAGCTGGTTTCCGAAAGGCAAAAAACAAATTTTATCGCCGTACTTTTAGTTTAAAACACTCTAAAACATAGATCAAATTGGAGCAATATTTATACCCTTAGCTTTAAGACTTCATATTAAATGTTTTTTCTTTGTACACTGGACACGTTTTTATGTTTAATAAATTTTTCTTTATGCAATATGAGTATGTTTTATATTATGTATCTATGTACGCTCTCGTCGCTCCAACTTTTACCTGCATTTCATGTCTTTCGAAAGAGAGATAGAAAAGCTATCTTTCTTTTGTAAGTCTCAATTTACTCTTTCCTGACCTGGAGAAAATTTTGGGAAGCACTGCAACGTGTGCCTGAGCAATCAGTTGCTTCCTATCTGATTTTACCAAAGTGCTTTAGAAGCAATATTAATGAAGCTACATGGAAGCGCTTCCTCCTGCGGACATGCTGTGTTAAAATTTATATGAAAATGAAACAAAAACGAAGCGATTGTAAGCGATTGCATGCTTCGATGCAAGCGCTTCGAAAGCCCTTTTGAAGTGCTTCGTTTCCCGCTGGGTTATGCGTAGAATTATTTTTGCATTTTTTGTTGCTGTTCTGATCATATTGTTATTGGAACATTTTATGTATGGATGTGTTCTCTTGACATGGAGATTGAGTGTGTATTTCACTTTTGCTTTTTGATTGGTGTATCTGGCCGTACCCAGCGGGAAACGAAGCACTTCAAAAGGGCTTTCGAAGCGCTTGCATCGAAGCATGCAATCGCTTACAATCGCTTCGTTTTTGTTTCATTTTCATATAAATTTTAACACAGCATGTCCGCAGGAGGAAGCGCTTCCATGTAGCTTCATTAATATTGCTTCTAAAGCACTTTGGTAAAATCAGATAGGAAGCAACTGATTGCTCAGGCACACGTTACAGTGCTTCCCAAAATTTTCTCCAGGTCAGGAAAGAGTAAATTGAGACTTACAAAAGAAAGATAGCTTTTCTATCTCTCTTTTGAACGACATGAAATGCAGGTAAAAGTACGGCCAAGTTGGAGCGACGAGAGCGTACATAGATACATAATATAAAACATACTCATATTGCATAAAGAAAAATTTATTAAACATCTTTGTGTACATTTTGCACAGCCATCGCTGCTCGTGTGGCCAACTGTTCCTGTCACAAATGATTTAGCAGGGGCGTCACAGATAAAAAGTCTAATTCTTACACTGAATGTTCTCCCATTAAGAATTAAATTTTGAGATTCTATTCTTTTCATTTCTTCTACGAATTCAGCTAATTATTCATTTGCGTTATCCGGTTTCCACGGACCAATATATGCTCCAACTAAAAATGGTTGAATCTCTTTATAATTGGAAATAGCCCCTAAAATTGGCCACAAAGTCGTACGAGAACTTTTAAAAAGTGGCAGACTGTCTATTCCAATATCGATTTCTATATAGTTTTGATCGGCCATTTCCAATACTATAGACTTTATGGCTTTTTCCAAACCGAAGTGAATATAATGCCCAGGATGAACTGTAACAGGAATTATTTGGTTGTTTTTTATTTCCAAAAGAGTTTTCATCGACCTTGGCAATATTATTCCATTTTCATTTAATATTTGTAGAAGACTATCGCATGCATTTCGAGTTATTCTATGCCGTATACACCAGTCTTTTAAATTTGAAAGCAAATTATGTTCCTCTGGTTTTCTGGAGTTACTATAATTTCTATTGAATATAGACTCTGCGGTGTCACTTGAATCAAATACATGATTTATTTGATCCGACGCTTGTTCTGCATTAACACCTTCTAAAGCCGCATTACAGAAACCAGAAATAGCTTTTTCATTGTTGGAAATTGTATTCATCTTGCGCGCAACCAATCTTCGGAAACGCCGTTTACTTACGCCTGCTTTCATTTTTTATTCCTTATATTTCATATTATTAACGTATCAATAAGATTGCTATGCAGACAGAACTTACCTTTATCTATAACTAAAATATTATGCACTTGACACTATTGAAAAAATACTATGCACTTTCCACTTTTATAAGCTATATAAGCAAAACGTTTTAGACGTACGTGTTTGCTGCAAACGTGGTAACCGTATACTGCGAAAAACTTAGAAAAATTTGCTATATCATGTTAGCATTGAATTTCCGGGAAGATATGATAGCTTCCAGTTTGCTTCAGACTGCTTCCGAAGAAGCACTTTTTTTGAAGCATTACAGAAACCTGGATGAAGCTCTTCGAATCTGCTTCAGACTGCTTCCGACGAAGCACTTTTTTCGAAGCATTTCAGAAACCTGAGTGAAGCACTTCAAATCTGCTTTTTTTCAAAGCACTTCAAATTCTTCCCGCTGGGTACCTCATTGTAGACAATATAGTGGGCTCGTTCACCAATACTACATTCGTGGTGATTGATGATGTAGGTAGTTGAGTATGAACTGGAAGATTTTTTTCGGAAATTGCTTTATAATTGGTAGGAGAAAGATGGGGAAAAATAAAATATGTTGGAAAATGAAAGTGACATTTTAAGGAAATCAACTTTTTTTTCAATTCGTGTTAATATATTAACTGTTATATTAGAGGTTCAGTAAATATGTCACATAAGTTATTTGATTTAGTTTGAACGTCATCAGAACCTCTCTGCTTTGATGCGTTGAATGTACTATTTTTGCACACACTTCGGTTTGGTAATTGCTCAGATACATATGTATTTGGCAAGTTTAGTGATATTCCCTACTTTTATGTCATTTCCCCCCTGCATTCCTCTGTGCTAAATTGTTTCAGTAATGAAGTAAATTTAGATTTGCATGTGTTGATTGCCTACTTTTATCCCGACAACGTACTTGACAACAGAAACATGGAAAACAACTGAGTCTACTCGCGCATAAGAAATCCACAAAATCGCTATCCACATTTGCAGTAACTTAACTAGTGCGAAGAGACCCCAAGTTCTCGGCTCTGAATGTTTCTGTTATCATAGCGATTGAGGTGAATTCATATCATTCATATACAGACGAACGGAACGCAGAAATGCTATTCTATGTATGTAAAATAGCTGAACGATCTCCGACGATCGTTAATGAAAAATTCTTGTCTTGTTACCATCGGGCTCCAGTTCTACGCTATGGAATATAGTATCTGTATCTCTACCGATCCATAAGTCTTTTTGTGGTCTGCGGTCATAGGAGAATTCCGTACGAAGGCTCTTCCAACGACTTCTTCGACTGCGTTCTACGTTCATTCCAGTTTTGCAAGTCTAGCAGTTAACACAAAAAGTATTAAAATTTGCTAACTCCGGCGTCTGCAACAATTGTTGTCGGTTGTGCTCTGGAAATCGTTCAAGTAAACGTTCATAAATCGTTCCCGAGTAGGAAGTGTAGTTATTGATATATTCTAGAAGTGATTAGTCAATTTGTACCATAAATCAAAATGAATCATTTAAGGAAGATCCCTCTTCGAATGGTATGTTGAAAACGCATTGAATTATCGGTAAGAAGATAATGGTGTGGTTTTACGGGTAATTTCAGGTCACTAAGCCCCTTCAAGCTAGCCAGAATCTACAGAGTGCCCGATATTGCTCAGCGGGCGGTGCAGCCAGATTACCATTGACCTGTTTTACAGAAGACGAGCGTATGATGAAGGAGACAGGTAGGACTATCTTTTCGTATCGTATCCACTTTGCTTTCAGTTTCGATCTTATGTAATCATTTCGTGGTCATTAGCATTTCTGACTAAAAAATAATTTGCCCCGGGCACAAAATCAACTGGATTGACCACTAATTGTGGTTTGATGCACTCTTATCAATCCGTCATTGTGCAATCCATATCATATTTCATGATTTTCTTTTTTGAAACTACTCGGTATTCTCTATCTGGAAGATATCATGCAGAAAGATATATAAAACTACTTTACATTTTGAAAGCGTTGATATATGGTATTATCATTCGAAACAGATACTATGTAGATGCAATTACAGCCATGGTAGATACTACGTGGCAAAAAGTAATCTACTGTTTCTTGAATTCGAAAACAGGAAATAATATTCATAGTTGATTGATTTACGAACAGAGAAGAATCGCTATTTAAAATTGTTGTAATAATATTGAAAATATTTAAGCTGGTTGTTCTAAGTTTATTAGTGGGATGACAAAACTAGTTTTATATATAAATAGCGGAAGGGGAACATGATGTGCTGTGCGGCAATAGGTAATGAACACGTAATGGAAATTGTATGAAGCTTTCAATAATATTGAAAAATATGTTTTATAATTAATTAGTTTAATTGAAGTGGCGGCATACATTTATAGATCGATTAAACTTTCGAAAATTGTAAAAAATCTCTAACTAATCCTTATCACAGATATTTTCTCGAAAATTCAATGCTTTCACCATAATAGTGTGAATATTGTTAACATTTTTGCGGAACGAAAATTGAAGAAAAAATATGCAATATGTCCAAGTTATATAACCATCAACGCTTAAAGGGGTGTGAGACAAAATTCACAGTGGTAAATAATTCAGTTGATTTATGGGTGTTTCTTATTGCTCCGTGACGATTACGATCATAAATAATAGATTAAGGTGAAATCTATTAGAGTCCAGAAAAATAATGCATTTTTTCCGAGAATGTGTTTATTATTCGTTTTTTGATTTGTTTAGTGAGGGAACATTTAGTGGACTTCGCCATTTGTAATATAATCAATTGTTTAATTTTTATCTTTGTTGCATGTTTCATAATGTAACGTATTGAAAATGAATAAATTCAGTACATTCGTTTGGAAAAAAATTGCTTCGAGTATAAGAAATCATAGTTTTATAAACAATTTGATTTATTCAATTGTAAGGCTCTTCATTTTTGTTCAAATATTTTTTTCAATTAAGATAACTTATTCGGCTGAAAAATTCTTCATCCAAGAAGATAGGACTTTTATGGATATTCCTGATAACATTGGATTTTTCAAATCCTGTTTTTTCGTTTTGTAATATACTAAACTGGACTGGCATGAAAGATTTTTTTGGGTATTTTTTTTATTCTATAAGAATTATTTTTTTACACCATTAGTATGTGGTCTGGAAATCGTTCAAGTGCACGTTCATCAATCGTTCCCGAGTAGGAAGTGTAGTTATTGATATATTCCAGAAGTGATAAGTCAATTTGTACCATAAATCAAAATGAATCGTTTAAGGAAGATCCCTCTTCGAATGATATGTTGAAAAGGCATTGAATTATCGTTAAGGAGATAATTGTGTGGTTTTACGGGTGATTTCAGGCCACTAAGACCCTTCAAATTTGATAAGAAACTTACTTGAATTATTTTGAAACACCACTTCGTGCAATTTCTGCACTCTTACTAAACCCATATTTTTATATGCTATGGTTTCCTTTTTCTCGAAATATTTATTTAAAATGTTGTTACTCCTGAAATTTCATTGGTAAACACTTCGAATCTGCACGATATTGCTAATAATGAACAAATTCAATTCACATTCACATTCAAATGAAACCGTAGTCAGTTTCTTTACAAAATCGATTAGTTTGTCAGCAAATTGGCCTGCAATTTTCGGTCAATAAAGCATTTGAAAAGAACAAGAAACATATATCAACAAATAATAGTATCAATAATAGTAGTAGAAAAAACCTCCGTGATTCGATGACCGGTGACCAGTATAAAATGATGGGTTTTTTTTGACTGATTTTCGAAGAAAATTTAGTATTAAACTCGCTTCGCCGAAAATTTATATTTCTTTACATATATATATATATATATATATATATATATATATATATATATATATATATATATACATATATATATATATATATATATATATATATATATATATATATATATATATATATATATATATATATATATATATATATATATATATATATATATATATATGTATATATATATATATATATATATATATATCCGCAAAATGATTAAGGGAGATAATCTCGCGAGTGGCCGATCCAATTGGGCTGACATTTTCGGAGAATTCAGATATCTTTAACCTTGGCGGCAGCGGGCATTTTAGTTAATTTTTATGTAATCCTATATTTCCAAGTAGAGTAAATTTTTGTTAAAAAAAAGTATTGGGAATAAAAACTTATATTTCAAGCTTATCTATGATAAAGAATTGGAAATTTTGAGCCGTGTGTGGGTGCTGAGTGCCTAAATGTTGGCAAGGATTTTTTTCAAATTTTGATTTGTCATAACTTCTGACAAAAACATTGGATCATGGTGAAAATTGCAGAGCGTATTGATATTGACTAAGATTTAACACACATGGATTTTCAAGACAGTGCGGGTAGCTCTGTAGCTATGGCAGGTTCCTGAAAAAAATCCTTCAAATCAACGACCCTCCTGACAATTTTTTGCTTTTTGACAAAAGCTTCAAATCATCGGTACATTTTAACCTTTGTCCATCATGTCAAATTGAAATTTCCGAAATTCCGATTTGCACAAAAAAGGCAACCCATCCCCAAATTACCTCTATTTTCAGCACTCGAAACTTCTGTTCACGAGAACTGACGACCGGATAATCCGACCATAATGAAATTCTCAGGACATATTGGTATTAATTAGGACCAAGTCTGATAGAAGTGATTTTGAAATGCATACAACACAGTGGCAGTGGTACCATCTTGAAAAATCACTGACAAAAAAACTGCTCTCTGGCCTATAACTTCCGAATCAGCCATCATATTTTAACGAAATTCACACAATATTTGGACCTTCCAGACAATATTTGGTGAAAATTTGGTTGAAAAATTAGAATAGAGTTGCCAGCTATGGTGATTTTTGTCTCCTTAATCTTGCGAATTTGCTCTGCAAAGTAAAGCTTTTTCCCCTATAACTTCCGGTCCAGTCATCAAATCAAAACGAAGTTCCTGCAGTAAATGAACTTTATTGTAAACCAAATATTGTAGGAATTTCGTAAAAAAATTATGAAAGGGCTGCCAGCTATGACAATTTTTGTAATTTTTTGTAAATTTTGCCATTAGCTTTGCAAATGGGAATGATCTTGCAATGAAAATTAACAACAAATATTAACGTTTTCAAAATTTGAAAAGTTTTAAGAGTGGTAACCCTAAAATTCTTTTCACCCGTGTAACTTCCAGCGCAGTGATTCATTTGGCTTTGCTGCTAACACAGGGTAACCAGCATCAGACATTTTCGTAAATACTGCACCAACAGATGTTTCAAATTACATACTCATATGTAAAGCATTTGCAATAAAAATAAGAAAACAATTTCTAAATTTTTCGAGTTTTGAAAATTTTTCGGATGGCAGTCTCAAACAACGCTTAACCCCTTAAACTTTCGATGAAATCCTGCGATGAGAACGAAATTCAAAGGATAAGTTGATTTAAGTATGATTTTGTTATGCTAAACTTATTGCTGCTTCGTTGGAAAAGTGTTGCCAGCACTGAACATTTTCATCATCTATGTTATAGTTGGGTTTTGTTGCTTTGAATAAGGAATGGTTGATATGATACTACAAAAAAGTGTATCCACATCTTTCCACATTTTTTTGTCACTCAAAGACAATTTCTGCGAAAATTAGTTTTCTAGCGGTTCTGATGCGCTAGACTTTTTTTATATTATTTTCATTTTAGTTATTGTTTTTTCATCATCATCAATGTTTTCATTAGTATTATTGCATCTGCATAATTGCAATACTATCATGGATGCAATTAAAAATGAGTGATGTATTTGGTATATATTATAAACTTAATTAAATATTTAAAAATACAACGGATGCATCTAATACAAAATATTTGAGATCATTAAAATACACATAACGAGAAACTAATGAGAAACAAAAAAACAATCATAAATATCCAGCGTACATGAGTACACATATTTATTTATAACTCCAGGCTTGAAAACATTAACTGTTTTTTTCCTCTGATATAGTGCCACCTAAAAGCTTTATCGCGCAAAATTTTTTATCTTGAAAAACCATTCAAACGAAAAAAATGTGGGTTTGTCAAACTAACCTTATCGGTACATTTGCCACTACCGACGATCTCCACATCTCTCTCCACATCATGCGATTAGAAAGCTTTTGCAACGTAGGTTACTAAAACTCATTTTGCACATGATGTATCTTGGTATCTGTGATTATTCGCACAACACCCACCAAAACAGACAGAATGTTAAACAAATATTAACGGAACACACCCTTATAAATTTTATCTATTTTGAACGTACAATGAGCAAAAAAAGTTTTTCAACATGCTATTCTTACAGTATTACAATAAATAAAAAAATTACAATATTCTATAGAAATGTCATTAAGCTCAGTAAATTATAAATAATTGTCCACAAATATACTGAAGTTAATAATTAACTAGTCCAGCAATTTATCATCGCAAATTAGTATCTGAATTATATATTCAATATGAAACCTACAAGAACTCCGACATTTTCATCTATCACTGTAAGGATGTCGGCATGCGAAAAAGCCACCGGCATAATTTTCAAATTATTTCAAATAAGCACAAAGCTTTGAATGAAAACAAGATATATTTACTATATACATACATACAATCTTCAGCTGATCTTGAAATTAAAATTCAAGAGCTGGTATTTTGCGCATGTAATTGATAAAAGTCAACGAGATATGGGAAGTTTGTTATTTTGTTATGTAATTTATAACGTATGTTTGTAGAAGTTCGCGGGTGGCAACACGCTTAACTGAATCAGGTGTCATTTTATGAGCCATTTATTGCTTGTTTAAAGTGAATGAACATGTTTAGGATTTATGTACGCTATAATGTTGATTGTAGTTTATAAAATTAGATATGAACATTTTTGGTTAATGTTTCTAATAGCAAAGAAATGGTGGTCAATTATCTTATGCTTTAAACAGTTTTATAGAACGTCGGATGCGTAATCATGAGATTTTTATTGATTTTCGATGTTATATACGTGCATATATATATATATATATATATATATATATATATATATATATATGTGTATATATATATAGGGTGATTCAGATCAAGGTGCCATGGGGTATACCACGTGATTCCTTGAGGTGAGTTAATAAAAAATTTACGACAATACCCAACAATAACTTCTATAAAATAGAAAAACGACTTCATTGTAACAGGATAATTTATTTAGTAAACTATTAACTAATTACAATAAGTGTTGGAGTGGCCTCCTTTCTTCTCAATACATAACTCTAATTTACGAACTAATGATTGTAATACCAGAGATTTTCCTACACCTCCCTAACATCCCCCTAATACAGAAAATCTGTTCAGAGCATTGATTTTTTAATCATATTCATCCATTTCAATATTTCCTGGTTCCTAGATTGGCAGGGAAATTTTGGAGAATCTTTCACTGCAGCCAACTGTTTCAGTTGACATGACTTATCGAAATACGTTCCACAGAGTGCACGAGCACGAACTCCACTGATTTGACAAATGTTCGTACTCTGGAGCTGGACGTTGTTGTTTTTTCGCGAGCTTACCGCTGTTCTGCACTACTCTGGATGCAAAAAAAAACTTAATGTTGAAATTCAGAGGGCTTGGATAATATGCCCACTATGCCACCAGAAAATAATCTCTGGACTGTGTAATTCAATCGAAATGGATGTATATGAGTCTAAGGAAGGTATCTTCAACACTACGGCGGCGGCGGGAATTTCGGTGAGTTTTCAGGTGTTTCTCCGCAAAAAAAAAAATTCGTAAAAAAACAAGTATTGGAAATGAAAACTGATAATGTTTTATACTTGTTTAAGGTGCAGAATTAAAAATGTTTGATTGTATGTGGGCACTGAGTGCGTAAAAGTAGAGCAAGATATTTTTTCAAATTTACATAACTTATTAATGTTAACCAAAACTATACAAGACTGATTTCTTATTAGTATGCGGCTAACAAGCACAGCAAGCACGTGAAAAAATCATTCAAATCACTAAGTTGATTTTCGAAAAATGCACACGATTGATCAATTTTACCAGCCTATTAATTTAAAATTTTCAAAGCTTCGACTTACACAGAAAGGTAGCCCTTCACCAAATTATCTATTTTCTGAGCCCTCAAAGATTCTGGTCACGAGAACTCACGACCAGATCATCAGATCAATATGAAATTCACAGGGTGTGTTGCCTTTGAGTAGGAAACAGGTCTGACAGAAGTAACACAAAAAATAAATGCTTTATGCCCTATAACTTCCAATGCAGGTATCAGATTTTAAAGGGATTCACACAGTTTTGGTTAACTTTGGTTAGAATTTGGTTTAGGAAAAAATTAAGATAGAGCTGTCTGCTAAGGTAAATTATTCCATTTTATTTAATAAGAGATGTTATCATTAAATTAACAAGTGATTATCATCTTTTTTCGGATAAAAATAATGATCTTGTAGTGTAAGATAGCATTAATCGTTTCAATTTCAAAAATTATGAAATTTTCGCTGGTGGCAACCATAGGCGGGCCGTGGCCTAAAATCTGGTAGGGGCCAGGGACTGAAAGTTCAAGACATGCGATGATTTTGTTTTTGTTTGTACACGTACTGTTCATAAAACTTATATAATTTACTAATACATTATATATTTGTTGATTTATTCTTTGTTATTTGCTAATGCATAATGTATTATCAAATAAATTTCTTGTCTGTGAATACGTATGAGCTACTACCACATGCATATAATGTGAATGGTAGGTATGAACTATACATGAATTATCAATGACGACCGCTAAGAAAGATAGCTTGTTTAAATTATACGGGAATAGAATGGAAATAATTAGAAATGTAAGAATTTTTTTTTCGTTTAGAAGCTAAATATATTGCAACTTATACTTGAAGAAGAGGATAGCTTAGTTTCAAAATACCTTTGAAAAAATTGGAATATATTAAGCTTAGACGGAAGAAATTGATCTCTTGCTTCAAACATTTGTTACCTAGAAAACCTAGAAAAACCGAAAATAATTTGGCAAGATATAAAGTGCTGTAACTTACTCTTTTCGAGCCATTTGGTTTGCAGGAATATCTTTGTAGCCGTAACTGCGTGTCCGAGACTAGATGAAACAGCAAAACCTTTGAAACTAGTGCTTTTTGCTGTTTTCCGTTTTCGCGATCTTCTGGTAAATGTGAGATTCAGACAGTTCTTATCTGCGAATGATTTAATTTTTTCCCAAACTACATACAAGTCTTCTCGCTCACTTAGTCGTGTTCCATTCACAAGATTTATCCCATTCCGAAGAGTTGCATTTTTAGTTTGGAAATATGTGCTTAACATGTTCGTTATAAAAAGAACATAGTTGAAGATGAAAAGATTTACTACAAATTTAGGATTACTGATTGAATGAAAGATCCTCAATGAATAAACTGAGTCGTTGTATTTTCCCTCATTCATTTCTTCCTCTAAAGCATCTTTCATATTCTCATAGCTATCGATCACATATTTGCAATTGTGAAATCTCATTGACTAACGAGTTGAGCTTAAACTTCTCATTCCACGCCTTGTGTTTAGACCAACTGCCTCTTCAAGCTGCTTCAACAATTCGTGTTGTGATGGCTTCGAAAAGTGTAGGTAAAGGGATTCGATGGCATTGAAAAAGGATGTACACGTTTCGATTGTGAAAAATGTGTCAATCACAACCAGGATAATTTTATGAGCTAGACAGTGTACAAATGTGGCTGCAGATTGTTTCATCTTAATTTAGATTTGTACACCACCTTTTTTGTCCTGACATGGCACTAGCACCATCATAAGACTGTCCAACAACAGGCAATTCGGGAAGTCCGTAGCTGTCTAACAGGCTCAAAATTATATCTGCTTAATACGAGGCATTTCTGCCAAAATGGATATCAATCCGCAATCTTTTATTTCAGCTGTATTGTCCTCGCGAACGAATTCAGCAATTATTTTCATCAATTCATTTTGTGTTTTGTCACTACAGTAGTTCGCAACCTTGTTTTTAAAATTATTTTCAAAAGTTGAATCATGCTTCGCGAATAATGCACAAAAAAAAACACGGTTATCACTGGCACCACTTTTATCGTGTCCTCTGAAAGCACGTCTTTGGCGACTGAGACACGTCGTAAGGTCGATAACCTTCTCCAAATAATTTCGGCTCATCTTAACAATATTCCAAGACTGTTCAAGCACCATGTAATTTACTGTCTTCCAAGTACTATTAGTTTTCTCATTGTGCATGAATTTTACTATCCGGATAATTTATCCGGATCGCGAAGTTTGGTCCAGCTGAAATTTTGGTGTATTTTTGGCGACAATGGAAACTATGGAAAATTTCGCATTGTGATAACTTCACACCGAGTCATCACATCATCACAAAATTTACAAGACTCATCAATGGGCATAAAAAATAAATTTCTGTCGTTTTTAAATAATGTCTGGGCAACCTTGTAGCTACCATAAGTATGTAAACACAAATCTTTCATACAGCTGTTAGAATAAGGTTGATCAATTTGATACTATATTTATACAGTCAGATCTAAACTTGTAAAATTCCCAATCGCACAAAAATCGCACCGAATTATTTATATTTTTAGCACCTGGAACTTGCGTCTACGGTATCTCGCGATCGGATAAAATTCATAGGATATACTGGTCTTGAGTAGATACAGGTCTGACAAAAGTTTAATGAATATGATAAGAACCATGTGGCGGCAGTGTCACTATGAAAAAACGCTCGGTGAAATTGAAGTGCTATACCTTTTAACTTCCGATGCAATTATTAAACTATAATAAAATTCACACACATTTAACCTGAGTGTAAACCAAGTAGGTCATAGATAGCATAAAAGAGATGCTTTTCGTCTTTTTCTTAACGCTTAACTTGTCGAAATTAAATATTGCCGTCCATTTCTCGAAATAAGTCCCATAACATCGTAATTAATACCGCAAATAAGACAGTCTCTATGTTATAAGTAGTGTGTATGCTTTGGTATAGGCTTACACTACTGCACTACACAACTCTTGCTGTAACCACAAAAACCTAAGAGGCGAAAATTTAAGTGTCTGCTGCTGGAAATATTTATTTTTCTGGGAGGGGCCAACCTAGGGTCTGGGGGGGTCCCAGCCCCCCTGGCCCTCCCTACGGCGCGCCTATGGTGGCAACCCTAAATACCCTTCTACCCCTATAACTTTCAATATACTCATTGGGAAAAATGAAATTCGAATGCATTGCCAGCAAAGGTCTGGCAGCACTGAGCATTTTACTAAGAGATACCCTCAGATTTTCATTTGATAAGCATACTATAATGAAAATAAACAAGTGTTTGACTTTCAGTAATTTTGAAATTCTGAGTGCCAACCATGGATTCTTTCCACGCTGTCATCGGATCAAAGTCGTACATGATCTTCGATACAGACTACTACACTACTTCGATACAGATTACTACAGAGCACGATTAGTAGAACCTGTATTCAAAATCTACGTTATTTCTCTAATTTTCTACAATTCCTCTACTTTAACACTTTTGTAACTCAATAGGTGATTTAGACCATCAAATTTTTTCTTTCAATCACTCTCGAACGTAAGATCTGAAATTCCAATCTTCCACCATCATAACTCGGTAGACTCGATTTGGATGATTCAGAACACAGAAAACATCACTTAATAAGGTTGATTCTTAGAAGTAGCAGTTAGTATGACATATTTAAAATAAGGTTAGAATAGACTAGAATAGATTATGTTGGGAAAATTATATAGTTGGGAAAACTTTTTAAAGACCAAACCCTTGTAACTGGTGTTAACGAAACCTATGTCTGAAAAGTGACGTTATAAGCCAACCTTTTCCTCGTAAAACAGGTTACTGTACAATAAAAAACTGTAAACGCTTATAACTTATAGGCCTGGTTTTTTTTTTGAAAATTTGCAGGCAATTTTGTAGCTACCCCAAGTACGTATTAAAATCCTTCAAACTATCGACTTTACAGAAAAATTTTTCATATTTTAAGAAAATTGAATGGATTGCCAGTTTGAAATTTTTAAAGTTCTTCATCCCAAAGGAATGTTAACCTATTATCAAGTTACCTATTTTGTGGGCATTCAAAATTTCTTTTCGCGAGAACTTACGACCATTTGACAGACTAGATCCAAATAAAATTCACAGAATTTATCGGTCTTAAGTAGGACCAGGTGTGACAAAAGTTTGGTGAATATGCTTGCAATCGTGTAGCTCTTGAAATAACTCAACCAAATAAAAAATGTCGGCCTTATAGCTTCCAATACTTTTAGAATTAAGGTAACAGTGGCGAAGCGTCCATACAACCCGATTCCTTCCGGCTTCCCTTTCGAATATCTAGACCTACTTGAGATTTTCAAAACATGTATGCATCCTAAACATGTACGTGAAATTTCAAATGACTAAAGATCATACTATCTTCTGTATAATTCATTCCTATTCCCATTCATAAGCCAAATTTTCCGACTTGCAAATTCTTATTTGCGAGCCACTAGATGCTTTGATCAAATGTGTGTTGCCTTGTGTCTGTCTCTTTTCGTTCCAAGCTGAAATGCTATCATTGTCTCGCTTCGACAGATGAAAAATAAGCCGTGATGGATCGGCTTACGAATGGCTCGAGAATGGAAAAAAGTTTCGATCGGTTCATTCAATATTGCCGTTGTGCTTTTTTTATGTGAACGTTACTTTCGATAGTCGTATTGCTCACATAAAAAACAGGACGTGAAGATTATATATTTGAGATATGAGTATGAAGATACAATTTTACTGGCTAACTAAAAACTAAAATTTTTCTTATGTTAGTTTTTAGAAATGAATTTTGCCGTGATAAGAAAAAAGTCATAAGCACCAGAATGCAGTTTTGGGTTAATTTCATGATGTAATAGAGCGCATTAAGCTCTGTGTTTGTAACCTGCCAACAGTTTGTTTCTGACGCATGTTTATAAACAAATCGGCTAACATTATTGTCATATCTCCAGAATGTAGCACTTTTCCTCAGTTTAAAAATCTTAGCTTCATTTTTTCTACGCCAAAAAGGGAAATTTCATGCTTGCAGAACTGTAAATCAACTAAATTTAAACATTTTCATGCAAGGTCCGCTAATATTTGCGTGTAGTGAATAAAAGATTCATTTCTATGAACGAGAATATCAGTTTTTGCCAGAGTTTACCATAAGAAAGTTTAACTGAAAGAAAAAAGAAACTGCAACAATTCATACTGTGAGTGATTTACGGTTTTAAGTTTATGTTGATTGATTCAGGTATCACAAGGACTATCATAATTTACAATGAAATATGTTTTAATGAAAATGTTTCAAGTGAATTTGTTTCATATTTTTGGTAAATAATATCAAAGAAATGTCTTTTTTTTGTTAGCAACTTCGTTTTCGTCTTCGGACGATGTCCTAAGCAAAAAAGTAGTAAGTGCCTCTATTCACGAAATATCAAACATTTCTTGACATTCTCTGCACTTATGAAAAGAAAAAAAGTTATCTAACCGGCGAAGTAATTTTTGGAAGTGCAACGCTTATATTACATCATGCCAAATCGATAAAATGAAAATGCGAATTTCCTGAACACTACAAAAATGGAGCTAAAAATTTTTAACTAAGGACTGCAGAACTCCTGTCTTGCATCAAACTCTTTTATGATATATATTCTGCCTTAAATTATTTTTCATCTTTCCAATTAGCAGAAAAAAGCACGAATCAGGAAATAAAAGAAAAGTAAATAAAACTATTTGTCGTGGGAAATCTGAAACTTGATATTTTTTATATGTGTGCCTAAAATCTATACGTTAACACTCAAAAATATTTTAATTGTAAATTGTAAAAGTCGCGAAACAGTTTGAAAGTATATTAAATGAAGAATTGCCTATACATCCTCATGTTAAGCGTTCACATATTTTCGCGACTTTTTCATTTCAACCGCTTTATTTCCAAAATATTTATAAATTTAATGGATGAAAAATAGCTGTTTATATTTTTTCCATTCAGCGTTCTGCAGGCTCAGAAAGACCTTTTTCAATGCTTCTTTTTTACAAACATGATTAACATTAAAACAAATAGTTTCATGTATGTTGAATGTGACTCTATAAAAACTGCTAACTAATTTGTTGATATACATGTGCTTAGCATTTTTTTGAATTACGATTTTTTATACTGTATGTAAGTGTGACGAGAATTAAATAGAAATTAGAAAGTCTGACAAACATCAGCATGCCAAACATCATTATTATATATAAAACGGTGGATAATTATTCGGGTTCCCTCCATCGATATTTCACCCCTCGCCACTGTAAGGTAGAGTTACTAACCCTTGCGATTTTGGTCATTTTTGGACCAAGAGATGCTACCATCGATTCACATATGATTCAAGATACGACCTTACAATAAAAAAAAAACTCTAACGCACCTGAACCGCTAGAAATACTAATGTTCAATGAGCAGTGGAAGAATCGTGCAGATTTTGAGTGCATATTCGACCACACGTGCTCCAACCTGTTTCGAGTGCAAAATCACTTTGATCTTAACAATGCATTTAAACTCATAGAGTGGAAACGATTTCAGGAATTTCAAGATTTAGGAAAGCCAAACACTGCAACACTTTGAAAGCAGCATAACAAAGCATAAACAAAGAAAATGCTTAGTGATTGCAACACCTTACCAGCACTGCAACTAAAAGTCTCCCACAATTGCCTCACGTCAAAATCAAATAACTCTATCGATTTTGATTTTATCCGATGATTTCGTTGAAAGTTACAGGGATAGAAAGATGTTAAGGGTCGAAAATTTAAACATTGGTAACTTATTTTCATTGTAAATGTTCGCGATATGAATACTTAATGTAAGCATTGACTGATACGAAAATAGGAAAAAACGCCTCGCACTGGTAGCCTTTTGGTAGCACCTGCCTCACATTGAAATCAACTTACTCTGCGAATTTTGTTTTGATCCGATGACTGCATTGGAAGTTATGGGGGTACAAAGAAATTTAGGGTTACCAGTCGCAAAAGTTTTCAAATTTTCAAAACTTAATATTTGTTGTTTATTGTCACTACAAGATCATTACCGTTTGAAAATTTTACGATAAAATCGCTTAATAAAGATATTGGAAATAAATACAAAACCAACAATAGCTGGCAACCCTATAATGGTTTTTTTTTTACCAGATTCTTTCTGAATAGTGCCTATAATAAGTTTCATATATCATATGAAATTCGTTTTGATTTCATGAATGCACTGGAAGCTATAGAGCAATAAGCTTTATTTTCCTGAGCTAATTTTCAAAACCCAAGACACCAAAATTACCATAGCTGGCAGCACCAACCGAATTTTTCAACCAAATTTCTACCAAAACATGGCTTAGAGTAAGATTCAGCTACTGTGTCAATTTCATGAAAAGCTGGTAACTGAATCGGAATTCATAGGACAAAGAGTAGTTTTTTTCTTTATAATTTTTCAATATGGCACCACTGGCGCAGAGTTGCCAGCATTTCCAAATCGTTTCTATCAGACTTGGTCCTATTTAATACAAATACATTCTGTGAATCTCATTTGTATCTGATAATTGGGTCGTGAGTTCTTGTGAACAGAAGTTAATGCTTAAAATATAGGTGAATTAGAGGAGGGTTACCGTTCTTGTCCGATGTGAAATTTCAAAACTTTTGTTTTGGTTGTATAGACAAAGCATAAGATTTTTATATGAGTTGGTTTTCACTGTAAAAGGCAAAAATTGTTCAGGAGAGTCGATGGTTTGAAGGTTTTCACTTTCAATGCCTATCATAGCTGCAGGATTGCCAGCACGTTCATAAAAAACTACGCGAGTCTACAACTTAGTAACGACAATATGTTTTGTAAGTTTCATAATAATCTAATAATCTGGTCGAAAACTCAAAAATTTTCAAATTTTCCCAATCTCATTTTAGGCGCCTAGCGCACACATAGGGTTAAAAATTTCAAAAAAATTATCGTATTCACATTTGAAACACGTTCAAAATTCATTCCATAAACTTTATTTTTGCGAAAGTTATTTATTGACAGAAAAAAAGGTATATTTAAAATATAACTAAATTGGCCGCCGGCTCCAAAGGGCTAAAGATTATTAACTTTTTGTGAAACCTGGCACTATTCTACGTATACACGAATCTATCCTGAAAATTCAGCTCAATCGGATGGCGCATTCCTGAGATTTTTTCACTGAACATTTTTGAAGATGTATATAAATATATATATATATATATATATATATATATATATATATATATATATATATATATATATATATATATGTATATATATATATATATATATATATATTCATATATATATTTTTATATATTTGCTTTGCTCTGCTTTGATAAGCTTTAGAGACGATATACGTTGTCTATGCTGATTTATAGACAAGAAGGGAACAATGATCACAAATCAATAACCTTTATGAGTATATATATATGTTTATATATATGCCCTGTGTAACACTACTAAAATTATAACTATTACTTCTTATAAAGTCACAGGCGGACTGAATTCTGCTCCTGAGGTCTTCTCCTGAGTTCACAACAGAACCGTAGACCACAGCTTTTAGGTAACTCTATAAAGACAAACCTAACGGATTAAGATCAGGTGACCGCGGAGACCAAAGAATAGGACCTCCGCGACCTATCCAGCGTCCATTGAATTTTTCGTTCAAGTTAGCTCTCACTTCCTGAGAATAATGTTGTGGCGCACCATCATGCATATAGTGCATATCCCTTCTCAAGGAGAGAGGGATATTATCGTTCAACATATCTTCTAATTCAGTTTTCTAAAATGAGAGATATGTGGTACGATTCACTATTGGGATTTCGAAGGGACCAAACATTTATTTTAAAGCTACTTTGATGATGCCCTTCTATTATGGCGTGTGGATTCTCTGAAGCCCAATTGTGCAAATTCTGTGGATTAAAAACACCATCTCTACTAAATGTGGCTTCATCGGTAAATATCACTTAAGCTGTTATTTTCTGCCTCTGCTGACGCATCCAGCGGCAAAATTCAAGTCGTCGTGCAGTATCTCCAACTTGTAATGCTTATACCACTGTATAATGATACGGATACAGCTGACTATCATGAAAAGTACGCCAAACCCTCGATTGAGATACTCCAACTCTTTGCGCTATTCTCCTGGTGCTGGTGTTAGGATCTACATTTACCATCCGCAATATTTCGTCTTCTACTTCTTGATGCTTCTTGATCCAACCTATTAGAAGCAAATGTCTCACGTTCCCTTAAGGGGTTACCCCCACTTGTAGCGCAATAAAATAGGTCATTTTCATGAATTTTTTTTGACAAAACTACGAAATGTTTTTAAACGACTGTTATATTTTCTTAAAGTACATACTTTGAACACCTTTCAGTAATTTTTTTATTGAAAAATATTACATGATTTAATTACAAATGGCCGTCAAAACAATGGAATTTTAATTTTCACCTTTTGCGGTGACCAAAATTGTGTCGAACTGGATCATTTGAAACAAAAAATAGCGATGGACTTAGTTAAATAACAGTATAAACTAGTGTTTGATCGAAGGATTTAAAACAATATCCATTTTTCACAAAATGGCGGACAGTCAAAGTTAATATTTCGATTTTCACTTAAAAAAATGGTCGTCTTTTGGCTATAAAACAGCCATTTTTTATTTTAAAAAAAAATTGAACGATCAAACACTACATTTTTATGTATTAAATAAGCCTGCTAAGTTTCAAAAAGATCGGTTCAGTAGTTTTCAAGTAATTTTGGTCACCGACTTCAAAGATGTCATTTCGAGAAAAACGCGTTTATAAGTATAAGTAACGGTTGTATACGCAACAGTTTCTTCTCTTTCAACGATCATATCTCGGTTAATTATGTTTGGATCGACTTGAAATTTGAAGGACGTATTCTCAGATAGTTATACTTTAAAAAAATGCAACAAAAAAAACGAAAAACTTAAAAGTTACAAGTGGGGGTAACCCCTTAAGCGCCTGTCTATATTCTCAAAAGTTTTGCGGTGAGGGATTCTCCGATTGGGAAATCTTTCCTGATATAGCCGTCTGGCTAGCCCACTGTCTTTTTTAATCTTTTTAAATCTAATGAATATCTGCATATTCTTCATTGAAAGCTAGAAAAGTCGTTATTAGCTCCTGAATATCTAAGAGGTGATATAACAGTTTGTGAAAGATTAGGATAAATCACCTTTACTTGAAAATTATAAAACTTTAAATCACACAAACAATTACTTATTTAGATTCAATTTTTTCTAGATCTCTAAACCAAATATGTCTATCAGTCTAATCGTAACGTAACCTTAACCTCTTATTTATGCTCTATGGTTTAAAAGCTTCTATTTAATTACTTTGAAGAGTTCATTGCCTTCTAAATTGCTTTTTTTACGATAAGGTCTAAGAAGTCTTCGTCTTTTAGGTGACTCAGATGATGAAATGTTTGATCTCCTTGAATACACATAATGACCTCATGTAGAAAATCTGTTGCAGGTTGCGGGATGAAACTTTTAGCTCGGTGTTATTCGTATAATTCATCAATGACGTTTCTTATTTTATTTGATCTCCCTGACTTCTGTTTTCATATAACCTCGAGGTGTTCAGAGTGACTGAATTATTCAACTGTTAATAAATGATTTTTGCGATCTGAGTGACTGATACTTAGAGAACTCTCTTATTCAGAATATGTCTCATCTTATAATTTTCTTTTATCCGTACAGATCACCTTTTATGGTTGTTATTCATTTTAAAACCCTTAATGTGCTTTTTGACTTCACATTACAATTTGACAAACACATTGCGCACATAACTGATGAACCAGACAAACGAGATGATTGTCCGCTTTCGTCCCCAGATCTTCCGCTCGTTTCGTTGGCATCTTTAATTCCTTTCATCGGTTTTTCCTTGAATATTCTTGTCAAGTTTCGTCCCGTCACCAGAAATTTGAAATGAAGCGGTAGAACACGTTCAGCGTGGTTTTAGATGCTCATTATTATTTAACTTCCACACCCTTTATTATATGTATTGTGATCGTTTATTATTATTTCAAATCTCCTCTTTAGTATCCCGATGGTCCTTGATAAGAGCTTGCATTTCAAACTGCTCCATTGTTCTAGGATCTCTGACCTCGTTTCCGACCTGTTCTTAAGTGACGTTAATCGTGTTTCTTCTATAACAGGCTGAGTTTATTTTCACACACCGTTATTGCGTATATTCGGAAGACACAATGAGCTCTAGCTTAGCCATTAACCACAAACTTTCTGCTAAACCAAATGTCTCAATAACTCAAACTCCTTATCATTTCTGGTCATTTGTCATTATGCTTCTATAATCAATCGCTTGTCACTTTATCTGTTGCTAAATAATCAGCAGCTTCGATTGTGGTTGCTTTTAACTACATTATATTTTATTAGTTGTTATATTATCTTTAATCTTCATTTTTTCTACTACTTTCAGTTGCGAAAATCGCTCAAGAAGAAGTCGCTCCTCATGTCAAAAAGATGGACGCAACCAGTAAATTCGAACAATCTGTTGTCGATGCTATGTTCAAAAATGGTCTTATGGGATTGGAAGTTGATACCGAACTGGGTGGTAGTGGCTGCAATTTCCTAACGTCAATGCTAGTCGTTGAAGAACTATCAAAAGTCGATGCAGCAGTTGCTGCTCTTGTAGATATTCATAATACACTGGTAGTGTCTTTCGTTAAAAAGGTGGCAAACGACGAACAAAAACAGAAATATTTACCGAAACTCTCGCAGGAATATGTAAGTGACGATTTTAATTCAAACGTAAAAAGTTTGCGATGAATTTTTTTGACCGTTTTTAGGCTGGGAGCTTTTGCTTGACTGAGCCTTCAGCTGGATCTGATGCTTTCGGTTTGAAAACAGTTGCAAAGAAGGATGGATCACACTATGTTATCAACGGAACGAAAATGTGGATTTCAAATTCAGATATCGCTGGATTATTTGTTGTTTTTGCAAATGCTAAGCCAGAAGATGTAAGTTAATTTATGACTAATAATAATAAATAAAGTGTTATTGGTCTATATAATTTGAGCGCAGTAGCTTGAAAGAGCTGAAATTGTGTTTTAGATTTAAATTGTTTCCGTTTTATGATCTCTGTTTGATAATGATAACCTATACTAAAGATATGCTACATATGTTGGGACCGTTGATCAAGTATTTTGTAACATATCTTTTAATGATCTTTTAATTTCAAAAACTATGATTCCATATCTAAGCGTTAATCCCCATAATCCAGACACAGATATACATTGTTTTTATTGTATACCAATTCTTTCCTAGCTTGTAAAAATATTTTAATTTAAACCATTTTTTTCCTTTTGAAGCTAGATTTATTTTCATTACTCGATATATATCGATATTTCGAGGATAATCTGCCCTCGTCTTCAGTGTCTACCCATAGACACTGAAGAAGAGGGCAGATTACCCTCGAAATATCGATATATGTCGAGTAATTAAAATAAATCTAGCTTCAAAAGGAAAAAATTGGTTAAATTTAAAACAGATGTACATATTCACTCCTTGGTAGCTCTTCATCCACGTCAATGCTCGAAATATTACTATTCAAAGGGTGATTACTCTGGACTAAACTCATTTTTAACCACCATTGATTAGACAATATCCTATTAGAACTCACATCAGATCATTATTTTGGCTATTTTTATGGCATTATTGAATCTATTTAGCCAATATTTCTGTCTATCACTTATCTCCGGAACCCAAAAGACCCCATAGCTTACCAAATCTATTATTTAGCACCTGTTTAGGAAAGCCAAGCTTTCCAAAGTGAACAAACGGTTAGGCTTAGGTTTTATCGCAAACTCAGAGCTGTCATAAAGCTTCATATTAAAAGTGCGCACCATTCTCACATAGCGAACATTGAAAGTTGTTGTGGAGTTATCAAACCTTTTTAATCCTACTGTAGATAGCTATGTACCATCAATAACATTCCTTTGGCTTCCATTTAATGTGGAGATCAAGTTTCTTCTTCTTCTTCTTAAACCAGTTGTGGTCTTTACCTCGTTGCACTCTGTATCTTCATCAGTATCTCTTCCTCCCGAGTTCTCTGGCACATTGTCGACATCATTTGTCCGATTTCTTCTATTACCTCTACTATGATTAAGTTCTTTGTAGGCAACCTGAAATCATCCTCCGGCGTAGGAATTGACGAGCTCTCAATGATATTTTTGAAATTAACGAGGACTTCATTTAGTCTTCCTCTGGCCTTCGTTATTAATATGAGTCTTTCCGAATACCGATTATTCCTCCTCTCGAAAGAGGCTATAATTTATCCGATGCCGAAATTAGATTATGTGACCTTTGTAAATAATGTTCATCCCATATGGACTTTGCCATCCTTCGGTAAAATCCTTCAATGATTATTGTATGACGTTATCATGAATGGGAACAAGTATCTCATTGTAAGGGATCAACACGGTTATCTCCCGGGTCACTTAACATCTAGAAATCGCGTACACATTATGAATTTTATTGCAAAGCTCTAGAGGCACAACTTGAACTTCTGGCCGTATAAACTCATCAGAAAGCTTTTGATCACGTTGATCACAACCGTCTTCTTTCAAAATGGCATAAACTTGGTTTCTATTCACACATTAAAATGAAAAGAATAATGCCTATGCGATCGATCTTATTATTTTCGACCAACATTCGAATTCATTCAATTACCCTTTTTTTCATATTCCTCCCTTGTCCGATCAGCTCTTGAATATGCCTGTGTTTTGTGACCTCCTCAAAATGAATGTCATAAGAAATCAATTGAATTTGTCGAAAGAATATTCACTTTGTTCTTACTTTACAAGCACGGTTTCCACGATTAATGTTTCCTCTTCCAAACCTGTCGCAACCTGTCAAATGATTATATTTGTGAAGATATGTGGTGAGAATGCTCAGAAACTTTTCAAGTATAATTTGCTAGATCTTCATTTTACTTCAATTCGCTTTTACCAAGATCAACAAGAACTTATAAATCTCTCCAGCTGGGTTCTTTGCTGAATCTCTTGACGTATTCAAAGCTAAATTAAAAGCTGTAATTAACTAATTACCAGTATATTATTGCTTTATTATCTGTATGTTGTTTTTATTATATTTTCTCTATACTTATTGCAACAACTGTTCAACGCATTGATATTCACCATTTCCTGCATGTATCACAAATTATATTTCTTGCCTTACTTCCACATATTGCATCCCTGCATCAAAACACAAACTTATCAAATATTTCTTTTTCCATTCCAGGGCTATCGTGGTATCTCCACTTTCTTCGTGGAACGTGACACACCCGGTTTGAGTGTAGCCAAAGCCGAAGACAAACTTGGTATTCGTGCTTCGGGCACCTGCATGGTTCACTTCGATAACGTTCGCATACCCGAAGAAAATCTTCTTGGAACATTCGGTCACGGATATAAATACGCTGCTGGTTTTTTGAACGAAGGTCGTATTGGAATTGGAGCTCAGATGCTTGGTATTGCACAAGGATGTATGGACGCTACGATTCCATATTTGCTGGAACGTAAACAATTCGGCAAGGATGTATATTCCTTCCAATCTATGCAACACCAGGTTGCCACTATTGCTACACAAATCGAAGCTACCAGGATGCTAGTCTACAATGCAGCACGCAGAGTCGAAGCAGGTCTGCCGTTCGTCAAAGAAGCTGCTATGGCAAAATACTTCGCCTCGGAGGTAGCCCAAACGGCAACGATTAAGTGTGTTGATTGGATGGGTGGTGTTGGTTTCACTAAAGATTTCCCACAAGAGAAATTCTACCGTGACTGCAAAATTGGCGCAATCTACGAAGGAACTACGAACATGCAACTGAGCACTATTGCCAAATGCATTCGTAAGGAATATGAAGCTTAAATTGATCAGAACGTGCAATCGATTATTTTGCAAAACTGGAATGCACCTTTCTTTAAAGAGCTTTCATTAGTTATACGGACCTATCTAAAGATGATCGAAATATGTGTAAAATGTATTTTTACTGTAGTTATTATTGTGCAGAAACTGAAAATTGTATTATATATTTTTATAAGCGAAAATTCAAATCGGATTCGTATAAAAAAGAGACCAATTATGCATTTACTAGCACAAAAGGTGAAATAGGGACCTTTAGTGAAAACAAATAAGTCAAAATTAAGTCACTCAATGGAAATTTCACTTTTGACTTGAACTTAAGTTTTAGAATTTAGCCTATAAGAAGAAATACTTAGACATTTTTTATTATAAAAATAAAATTTTTAAATCAGTTATCAATCCAGTTTATTCTCATTTTTGGTTAAATTCAATTACTCAACTATTCGGGAGTTGAGAATTCTTTGTGTCATTATCTAGTTGTACCACCTGGCGAAATTTAAATTGACATGAGGCAAATATTAAGGAAGAGAAAATAATATCTAATTGGTTGTGATTACTTCTTCAACTTATTTTTTTCAAAAAACATATTCAATTAAAAAGAATCACAAAATATTTTACAAACTTACATTACTATTAACCACCAGATATCAGATAGAACTAAATCTAATTCTTAAAGCCTTATCAGAAAATTCAAACCGCAGAGAGAACCATAAACGATAAAACAACATTCGACTGAAAAATGGAAAATGTAATTTACGAAACACTGTCAGTTCAGTTTACACGCAGTTATTTAAAAGTATGTAATTTTCGTGGAGAAGAAAAAAATGTTACCAGGACAAGAAGTTGTCATACACGTAGAAAACACTGATACCCCGCAGCAACATTCCCGTGATTGCCCCCCACAGGATGATCAACGTTTTTGCATTGATGACAAGGAAGATTGCAAATCTGTGATCCGTGCATCATTCCAAAAAGATCACTTAGATGTTAAAATCAAAGGCAGCAAAGACTCAGTGGATGGAAAGAGTTCTTTTCAGTCGAAGAAAAACGTTGCTGAAGGTAAATATTTAGTCTTTTGAAAATTTCAACTATTTTAACTATGATTCTGATGTGCATGTTTCTATTCAGGAATGATGGACATAGCTCTACTTACTGCTAATGCGAATCAGTTGCGGTTTCTAATCACTTTCAATATGGACTCAAAAACGTTTTATTTCAGTGTTGGATTAATTGTTCTATCGTTGGTTCTACAAATTGCCGTAGGAATAGCGCTTATTTTTAAAGTATGTGTGAGTTCGGATAGCTTGGTTTTATGGTTGAAATTTTAATAGATAGTTTTGTAATTGTTTTTATAATTTTCTTTATTGTAGCGCCAAATGAAAAATCGTGGGCGCAAAGATAAATTGAACCGAACAAATGATTTTCTTGTGGGTGGTGTATTTATGATAACAGTGATAAATGTTTTTGTTGCATCGTTTACAACAACAGAAGTTCCGGCGTCGAAATGATGAAGCGTAGATTAAACAGGTGGAAAATGTGAAAGTGAAAACAATGAAAAAAACAAGAGCTGATGTCAATGGTTGTTATTGTAAACTCGAAATCGATAACAGAAATATATCACAATAAAATTGTGTTTCAACTCTTTACTTATTTAAAAAGTTGTAATCACAGTTTTGTTGTATATTTTTAATAGATAATTAATACGATTTTACTCCGCGTATTTAGTCACAAGGCTAGTTCATTACGTTGGCAGATGACTTTTCACTTAAATGATGAGAAGCAATCTAGAGAGAAAGATGATAGATAAGCAGCTGAAGCTGCCTCAGAAACCAAAGTAATATTTAATTTTTACACAAAATGAAAATTTTATTGAAATAAATAAAGTCATTTACTTTTATTTGGAATTGCGATTATATGTGGAATAAAACAAATAATAAAGAGCTTCGTGAAATTTACTAAAGCACGGTCAATTTTTTCAGAGGAACTTTGAATTATTATTTCCTGTTGTTCTTAAATCGAAATGAAATCTGATCATAAAAGTCCTATTTAGCAGAGAAATATATACAACGAGTGTAGTTCTGTGACAAAATATGAGTAGCTGCCGGTTAAAGTGTGCTTACTTTTAAAATGTGTTTAGCACTAAGATGGATAAATGATAGATAATACCACAACTTGAGCAATTTACGATTTTTTTTTTTTTTTGAAGTTCACCGTAGAATCTCTTAATAATTATTTCAAACTTCTATTACCACCTCGGGTTTTTCAAATATGTTTCCGCATGCATGTAAAGGCAATATATAATATATTCATTTATTCATGCAATATGAATTGATGCGTAACATGGAGCCCAAACAATCTATAAGAGTACCCGATTGCCATTAATTATGAAGATTAAACAATACGAGAAAAAAATTAAAAATTAAACAAAAATTAAGGTTCGGAGTGCGGCATTAAAATCGAAGTTTTAATTTCTCATGGCGTTGCAGTATGGCGTTCCTCATGGCGTTGTTTGCAACTAAATCGAAATGACAGTAAAACGAATTATATTTGGAAAATTGAGTTCTTTCCTGATCAGCCAAAATCTATAATTGTTAGTATTGCGATTGGAGAAGAAGATATTGCGACTGACCCAAATCAGCGAATTCATTACAAGAATCACTTCCATTTATATTACTGAAGCAAATTTTAGTGCAAAAAATATGATTTCCATCAGCGTCCTCTGCGCTAGCATCGACTTATCCATTATAACAAAATTTAAAAATTCCTCGAGTGACTCAATTTCTCTAAAGATTTTGAAATCTTATGGAGGAAGGAGGAACAATTTTATGGAGGAAGGTAGATCATTCATGAAGAAGAGAGATAACAAAGGGTCCAGAATTGATGCGGAATTCGTAAGGAGAGAGACAATGGAACAGAGAAACAAGAACTGTGGGCAGAGTATGTGGCCAAACATTTACTAGGAAAACCAGAAGAGGAAAGAATCAACAATTGAATAATGTTCTAGTTTTAATCGAGTTTTATAATATATTAAAATAGATTCGCAGCAAGTCGTTTTTGTACTCTTGCAGCAAGCCAAATTTTGCCACAATAATAGGCCAGGTGCAAAAATCGGTTGCTGCTGCAGTACGCGAACAGATCTTATATGGACCAGATAAGAGGTGTGCCCAAAACTTTTAAATAGAGCAGATGGACGCTTTCTTTGATTTTCTGGGAATTACTGTGAAAGTACATGCCGAAAAACACCCTGCTTTCATGGTTTATTAGCTAAAATATTATTTTTTTTTTGCATAATACTCGTATATATTTTTTGATAGAAAGATAAGAGAGGAATATGTTAAATCGAATAAGACAAATCAATTTTTGGCATTTCGAGAAAAAAAATTCAACTTTCATATTAAACTGAATGTATGTGGTTGCAGCAAAAGTATAGTAGTTAAGCAATAGAGAGGGCAATCGACCCTATTGCTTTTATTTGCTGCAAAAGAAGGAAGTAGCTACCCCCTTAGTTGTAGTTTGAAAGAAGTATGTGTAAATTACGTTTACCCGTTTTTGTTAATTTAAAGCCAAAGTGACACGATTCAGGAAATTCAACAGATTGGTAGCGGTGCTTCTTTGAGTTTTGATGGTATAATATACTCTGTTGTAGACAACTATCTCTAGAATCATACAGAAGCTTGGCAAGAGAGAAACAAGACGTTAACTCTTGCGCGCGCACGCAAATGTTAGGCGTTGTATTTCGGTGATTTAGTCGTTCTACCAGTACGCATGTTGCACCCTACAAAAAGGTTTTCGTTTGGGCATTGAAGCCTCACATGCCCTGCGATTTCACCCCATGGTGCTGTCAGCATTGACCTCTACTACTGCTCCTAAAAGTTTTAGACTCTCTTTCCAAACTTTCGTCCATTTCAGCCTAGTCACTTACAGAGAGACCGGTGGCATCTTTGCCTACTGTTATAGATTTGGTAGTTTATGTGATTAAGATCACTTGTAGTGCATTCTTCCGTCACCCTTCAATAGCTGACGAGTGCCCCAGTTACAGCGATAGAAAAGTTTGGGGTTGCCATGCAAAAAATGTCCAGACCTTAGAACATTTAAACATTGGTAGGGTGTACAGCGGTTGGACCAAATGTGACCTAAACTATAGCGCGGATTAAGTGAATTTAGTCCTAAGGTGTTTACATCGACCTGACCTAAAATTTGAATTAAGTTCACGTTTGTACATACGTGGCAGCTGTCATTTAGTCTGATTTTATTTCATCATCATCATCATTGACGTATGGCACAACTGCCCGACGTCAGGCCTTGGCCGCCTGGATCGATCTCCTCCAATTGTCTCGGTCACGTGCCCGTGTCCTCTGGTCTTGGAACCTCAATAGTTGCTCGGCATCCGCATATACTGAGCTCTTCTAACGAGCTCTTGGTCTTCCTCTTGGCATCGCTCCTTCGACTCGTCTTGCGTTCATGACACGTTTTGACATGCGATCGTCATCTATGCGTTGCGCGTGCCCAGCCCACTGTATCCGTTGTAATTTGACGATTTTGGGGACTTCCAGCTCATCGTACAGTTCGTACAACTCATTGTTGTGCGCCATCCATCTCGGTCGCGAACAGTCCCGGAAATCCGCCGTAGAACTTTCCGTTCGAAGGTTTCGATCATATTTTCGAAGGCTTGAGTCAGGGCAGGGGCGGCTCGTCGATATACGCAAAGGAATCAGTGCTCCCCTTGCTAATCCACAAAATTGATTAAAAGTAAACACCCAAAAGATTTATAATCAATATATAACAATCAAAGTAATAACATTTATTTTCTTACAAAAGACAAAACTCCATCGCTACTATGAATCAAATGGTTTTATTTTATAACAGTCCAAATACAGAGCTTCCAAGGTAAATTTACAGCGACGCAACAAAAACTCAAACGTTTTACTACAAACTACAGGCACTGCATACCATTCAATTCAAAACATACAGTTCATTGAGATATACTACACAGAACACTGAACTGATCTTGCTTCCATGCTCAAACTCGTGGTTTTCGTATAGATCTACTTAGACGCTTTGCCTAAATGATGCCCACAAGAATTTTACAATCAATGTACTCAAATAGCATCGCGGACGCTGGCTCAGTTCACAGCGTCTTGGTGGATAGAAAAATTCAAAAAACCCTTACCCCATCCACCCGCTGAACGATCCGAAAATCTTTGCTAATGAATGAACTTAATACTAGAATATATTAATAATTAGAAATAGAAAATAGAAAAATAATATTAAAAATTTATCTTCATAGAAAAATTTTTATTGAACAATTTTTTTTTCAATATTAATCATCTCACAAAAAAATCCCACTTTGATTCTGCTTTCGGAGGCTTATTCCGCAAAATGATCGAGTTTCCCGTATCAATTATTCTCTGCTTTGATAAGCTTTAGAGACGATAAACGTTGTCTATGCTGATTTATAGACAAGAAGGGAACCATGATCACAAATCAATAACCTTTATGAGTAAATTATATCGATAGATATATGTAAGTCGGAGATGTTAAAATTTGTCACAACTAACGTAAATAAAAATTAATGATTTCCAACTGCAAGTGGTCACATCAGTCAAGTATGCACTGTGAGCTGGTGTCTGATGAGAATCAGTGCATACTTTTGAATCCACATTGACAAAAAAAAAATTGTTCAATAAAAATTTTTCAATTTTAATCATCCGGCAAAAAAAATCCCAATTATAGCAACATATGAAGGAAGCGAAAGTAAACTTGACAACCTTAAATTAAGAATAGCGGTTCATCAAATTATAAATAATTGTGACATTTGTACAGTAGCGATATACGACAGGAACCCTGTAAAGCAGAAATTTAATTTCACTGAAACTCCTTCAACCATGAAACAAGTTGTACATATTGATATTTTTTATATTTCCAAACATCCCTTTATAAATTTTATTGATAGTTTTTCAAAATATGTAGTTAGTTTCCACTTGGAAGACAGAAATAGTCACACACTTTTAGAGAAAATAATGCAATATTTGGCAATCAAAGGTGAAATTAGTAAATTTATATTTGACAATGAGTTCAATCCAATAATTATAAAAGATTTTCTAAAGAAAGAAAAAATACAGAATACCATGTCACAAAACCCAATAGCCACACGGGGAACGCCGATATAGAATGCTTTCATCGTACAATTGACGAACGTTTGAGAGCTTTGAATTTGGAAGAGAAATCTCCAACACGAATTCAAATGATCAGAGCAGTAAAGTTTTACAACAACACATATCATTCTACAATCAAAGCTACACCCATAAAAGTTGAACACGGAAGGCTGATCATGAAATCATCAAAGAAAGAATAAACAAAATGAAGCATAAGTTCATAAACAAAAGAAATGAAGAAAGTGAAGACTATATGGAAAATAGGAAATCAGGATTCAGTAAAAATTATAAATCTGTCAGGCACAAAGAAGAACCAGAATATAGACATCATCTCAAAAATATTCACGAATGTAACATCAAAAGACCTTACAAGTTTGCGAAAAACACTGAAGCTTATATTGAAAACGAAGAGACTATAACGAACGAAAATAAACTTCAGGATCTTTCCAATGATCAAAAAGAGCTCATTAATAAAACCCGAAACTATGGTTCACAAGATGACACCATAATATCCAAATTTGATATATAGATAACCCGAGCAGATATTAATACATTAGCTTCTACTAAATGGTTGAACGAAAAGATAATCAACTTTTACATGAACCACAAAAGAAAGTCAAGAAAATTATCCAAAAACATATGCTATGAATACCAGGCCCGGATCTTGAATTTTTTCGAGGCGGGGCAAGAACTGAAAAATGCCGCCCCCGCTCATCACTATTTTGACCTTTATCATCATTATCATTTCAACTCACTGATGGACATAGGCCATGAACCAAGAAGACAAGATCACGACATGCGCATGTCAACACCCTTTTTGTGACGTAAACTGCGCCAGCACGCCCACAAACCATTCCGAAATGACCTGTTTTGTAGGTGAATCAGGGTATTGTTTTTTGGTTGGCTACATTCGGCTAAAGACTTGAAAACATAATCGTCTTTATTTTATAATTCATTAACGGATTATTTATGACTGCAAAATATCGATAGATTTTTCATTCACGTATTACTGTAAGGAAATACAACACTCACATTTTGCAAAGCATCATTAAAATTACCATACATACTACATTTTGAACAAACCCTATTTTTCACAATATTTGTCCCTATTCGCCACTATGTGCTACATCATATATTACAACTTGAACGACGCTAAATTAAATCATTCGCAGAACAAGACGAGTTTGAAATTTGCCATACCATCATCTTCGGATGCATGTATTTTTTCTTTTCACCACATTTTTCTTGGTCCACCGCTCTCTGCTACGTGACGTAAACTGCGCCAGGCGGGATATGCGCAGAACATGACGAGTTTTGAACTCGCATTGTCGTGATCTCTAGTATTTGGTTCATGGACATAGGCCTCTTCCAAAGAACGCTTCAATGGCCGGTCTAGCGCTGTTAACCCTGTTAACCCTGTTAACCCTATATTTTTCCGAAAAATTCATGAACGTGTCGGATATATATATATGTATATTTTAATTAGGATAGGAAAGGATAGGATCTGAAATGAAACGTGAGATTAAAAGTCATTATTATGTTGCACCTTAGAAGAGAGAGTTATAAGGAAATGAAAAAAAGCAGTGAGAAGTGAAGCAATTGGCCTGAATCAGAACGTTAGTAATAGTGAAGGAAAACTATGGGCACTATGGGCAAATTTGACAGGCGTTTACTCCACGAACAGGAAGACAGAGATAGAGATAATAGGCCATTTGACACGTTTACCAAAAGCTCGTAGATCTTAGGTATCGGAGACACCAAAGGGAATATCTGAGTTAGCAATTCTCTCGATTTGTTCTAATTATAGATTTTACATTTTTAGTCAAATTGCTTCACTAAATTTCGTATATGAGCGAAGAGCTTGCGGATTCAGTAGGAAGCGTAGAGTAAACTCGCAGAGCAATTCAAATAATAGGAAAGGCATCCGGCAAATAATAATATATATAGATCCGTTGCAAGATATTGAAAGCCCTAGCATTTTTTATATCTCCAAATAAAAGTGGAGTTTGCTCCTTAAAAACGTAGAGTTCCTCGCAGAATTCAACTGTGTTTAAATCTTGCTCATATTATCCATGCTTCTGTAGTTCTTCAGTTGACATATTCAAGACTTCAGTGCCAATGAGAAATGCAAAATTCAAATTTATCGTGGTAGCACTATCAATCCTCTTTTTAATTTCTGACAAGATTCGATCAAATACCATTGTTGCCTTAGTAAAGAGTTGAACAGGTTGAAGTCTTCGTGGTTCGTCACCACACATCTGATCAAATTGTTTCCCAATGTTCCCAACAACTTCTTTAGCTTCTTTTATTCAATATTCAATTGAACTTTCTCTTATTTCTTGGAAAGTTTTCATCAGGCCATCAATTAAAGAGGCGAAATGCGGAAGGATTGTATATTTCAATATTTACTTGATTGATTTCGCGGAGAATATTTGCCCAGATCGTCAAGTTCAGAATAAATTTATATTCCTTAAAGCATTTAAGAGATGACCTGCCTCGGAGTTTGCTTCCGAAGCATGAGCATTTTTCCGAACTTCTTCGAAAGATTCCACCACTTCCGGCAAATTATTCAAGAGAGCTTTTACAGCAACATGTTGCGCTGACCATCTTGTCTGACTGATTCCTTTTAAATTGGTTTTAACATATTTCTTCATAGTATCCCACCGAGTATTGGAACCGAGAATAAAGCAATATGCTTTTTGAATTGCTCCTAATAGGTTTATTGCCTCCGGGCATGATGAGGCAGAATGGACACCGACTAGATTTAAGGAGTGAGCCAAACACGGTTCGAACTCGGCCAGCTCATTCTTTTTTGCACTTTGTTATACGTGCCAGTCATATTGGACCCATTATTATAAGATTGACCACGACATTGTCTAATATCTAAACAATCAACGGTCAATTTTTCTATAATCTGTTGACAAATGTACTCTCTTGACTTTTGAGCAGATTCTATGAAATCAATGAATTTTTTTTTCATTTCAAACACATCGCCAGTTTTTTCTTACATAGCGAATGATCTGGCTAATTTATTCTGTATGCGAGATATGTGGAGTGCAGTCGAAGATAATGTGTATTATTTGGCTTCTTTGATGTCGTTTAGAATGCTATTTATAACTGTTTTTTCTATTATGTCAATAATTTCATTCTGTATTTTATTTGATAAACAAGATACTTGTCCCTTTTTTAAGTGCTCTAATTGAAACTTAAGAGTTGAATTATGTTTGGAGAGCAGGAAAATTAAATTCAAGAAGCTCCCTTGACCAGCCTGAGGACATTGTGTGACGAGGTCGCTAGGGGTTTCGTGGGACCCACGAACAGAATGACAGTTTTTTTATAGATACATAACTCCATAACAATACGCAGGATCAGTATAAATATAGCTGCATCCCTTCTATAAGGAAGCTAACCGCCTTCAAATGTAAGTGTAAACCAGCCGCGTGTCTCGTGGGCACCGGGCGAGCGCGATCGTTGTCCTATTTATGCCTACGTTCCCCGAATAATTTATGTGCTTACAGTACTATAGGGTATATAATTGCCAACAACCTTAAAGACGATGCTGATATTGAAAGGAAGCGCAGAGCTTTGGCAGTCAGGTAATATGTTGGCTCGCAGATTTTCCAGCTGTACTAAGCAAGTTTAGGTAACGTTTTCCAGGGATTTTGCCAGAACTTGTTCACG
>OZ022263.1:80535080-80852580 GCA_963978885.1 Nemotelus pantherinus | reverse complement strand
GTGCTCGGATAAGCTTGTCTATGCTGATTTATAGACAAGAAGAGAACCATGATCACAAATTAAAATAACCTTCATGATTAAATGATGTCGATGGATATAAGTCGCGGATATTAAAATTTATCGCAACTAACGTAAATAAAAAAATTCAATTCCAACTGCAAGTGGTCACATCAGTCAAGTATGCACTGTGAGCTGGTGTCTGATGAGAATCAGTGCATACTTTCGAAACCACTCAGTCAAAAAATTTTCAATTTTTATCATTCCACAAAAACAATTCTACTTTGATTCTGCTTTCGGAAGCTTATTCCGCAAAACGATCGAGTTTCCCGTATCAATTATTCTCTGCTCTGATAAGCTTTAGAGACGATATACGTTGCCTATGCTGATTTATAGACAAGAAGGGAACTATCACAAATTAAAATAAATATATGCAGTTTTCTCTTGCGACGGAAATTTCGCAACAACTAGTCTACAATTAAAAAACTCCAGCGCACCTGAACCGCTATAAATACTGATGTTCGATGAACAATAGAAGAATCGTGCAGATTTTGTGTGCATATTCTACCACATGTGCTCCAACCTGTTTCGAGGGCAAAACCACTTTGATCTTAACAATACATTTAAACTCATAGAGTGGAAAAGATATCAGGGCTACCACTTGCATGAATTTCAAGATTTAGGAAAGCCAAAAACAACGAAACTTTGAAAGCAGCATAACATAAGCAAAGAAAATCCTCAGTGCTTGCAAAACTTTACCAGCACTGCAACTAAAAGTCTCCCACAATTGCCGAATCTTCTTCGGCCACCTCTTAGTTATCGCGATGTAGAATCTGCCAGTGCAGAGGCGCAGAATACGCCTTTCAAATACCTTTGCTTATAAGATGGCAGTTTTGGAATATGTAATCCAGGATGGCGATACGTAAGACAGCATAGGTCGGATGACGCCGAACATAAGGATTAAACTTCAGAAATTCGTTTAAATTAACACCGAGGGACTTTCGAGATTAGCTATCTTATCTAATCTTAGAAGTTCTGAACGAAGCAGTTAATTTTTTGGTCTTGTTGCAAATAGTTTGCGATCCCCGATACTTAGAAAGATTGCGAAATACATAAAGCTGTGTCTTACTGCTATTTGGTTTGATGCCCCATTCATCAAAGTAAAGACTAATTTCTGCGAAGAATTATTCTAAGCTATTCGTTGTTTTGAGGGTATCTTTATAATAAGATCGTGTCATCGTCATATTGGAGAAATTGAACTTGAGGCTTGCCCACTAGAATGAGGAGATCAGCGGTAAATATGGTATAGAAATCGGCTTAGTTACACAGCTTTGTGGAACCACTGATGTCACAAGTCCTTTGAGAGAATTTGTTCCACTAACGCTGACATAGTATTATCTGTTGGTCAGAAAGCTTGCCTCTTTTTACTAATGTTCGAAGAACATTAGTATTAAAATCGATTCGGCCAAAAATGCATATTTCCATATATATACATATATATATATATATATATATATATATATATATATATATATATATATATATATATATATATATATATATATATATATATATAAATATATATATATATATATATATATATATATATATATATATATATATATATATCATCAAAAAATTTCAGTGAGATAATCTCGGGAACGCGCCATCCGATTGAGCTGAAACTTTCAGGATACATTGGTGTATATGCAGAATAGGTCCAAATTTCACTAAATGTCAGTTATTGTTAACCTTTTGGCGCCGGCGACCATTTAAGTGATATTTTTAATATACCTATTATTCCGTACACAAATAATTTTCGCAAAAATAAAGTTGACGAAATAAATTTCGAACGTGTTTCACATGTGAATCGGATAATGTTTTGGAATTTTTTAACCCCATGTGTGCGCTGGGTGCCTAAAAAGAGAACGGGAAAATTTGAAAATTTTTAAACTGCGATAGCTTTTGACACAGCTATTCAATCATTACGAAATTTTCAGAACATATTTGTATTATTTAGTTGTAGATTTGAGAGCGTGCTAGCAACCCTGTAGCTAGGGCAGGCACTCAAAGTGAAAACCTCCATATCATCGTCTCTCTTGAAAAAATGCCGCTTCTTCAAAAAGAAGCCACTCATATGTAAATCTTATGCTTTGTTAACATCGACAATAAAAAAAATTTGATATGGTATAACGGGCACGCCTGGTAACCCTTGCCCAATTTACCTATATTTTTAGCATCAAAAACTTCTGTTCACGGAAACTCACGATCCGATGAGCAGAATTAATTGAAATTTGCAGAATGTATTGGTCTTAAATAGGACCAGGTCTGATAGAAGTGATTTTGAAATGCAGGCGATTCTGTGCCAGTGGTGCCATCTTGAAAAATCACTAAAAAAAGATAACTGCTTTTAGCCCTATAAATTCTGATTGAATCGTTCGATTTTGACGAAATTCACACAGTAACTGGACCTTACTTTAAACCACGTTCAGTAGAAATTTGGTCGAAAAATTCGGTTTGAGCTGCCAGCTATGATAATTTTGATGCCTTAAATTTGAAAAAAAAAAAAAAAAATTGGAAGTGAAAACATTCAAACCATCGAATATTCAAAAAAATGTCCGTTTCTTACAATAAAACCAATCTGTATACAAATCTTATGTTTTATCTACACGTTCAAAGTAAAACTTTGAAAATTTAATGTCGGACAAGAACGGTTACCCTCTCCCAGTTAACCTATACTTTTAGCATCAAAACTTCTGTTCACGGGAACTCACGAGCCAATAATCAGATACAGCTGAAATTTACAGAATGCATTGGACTTAAGTAGGACCAGATTTGATAGAAGCGATTTTGAATTGTGGGCAAGTCTGTGCCAGTGGTGCCATCTTGAAAAATTACAAAGAAAAAAAACTGCTTTTTGCCCTATAAAATGTGAATAAGTTACCAGATTTTCATGAAATTGACACAGTAGCTGAACCGTACTCTAATCTTTGTTTGGTGGAAATTTGGTTGAAAAATTTGATTGGTGCTGCCAGCTATGGTAATTTTTGTGTCTTTGGTTTTGAAAATTCGCTCAGGAAAATAAAACTTTTTCCCCTATAACTTCCAGTGCAGTCATGAAATCAACACGAATTTCATACAATTAATGAAACCTATCATAAACATTATTCAGGCCAAATTTGGTTGAAAAGCCAAGATAGGGTTGCCAGCTATTGTTGGTTTTGTGTTTAATTGCAATATCTTTATTAAGCGGTTTTATCGTAGAATTTTCGAACGGTAATGATATTGTAGTGACAATAAACAGCAAATATTAAGTTTTCGATTATTTGAAAAAACTCGCTGCAGGTAACCCTAAATTTCTTTATACTCTTATAACTTCGAATGTAATATAACAACGTGAAGCAGATGTGATATATTCTTGGCTTTGATACTGGCAGAAGGTTGCCAGCACGAGTCGGTTGTGCTACTTTTGTATCAATAAATGCTTACAGTTAGTATTCATACGGGAAACATTTACAATGAAAATAAATAACCAATGTTTCAATTCCCAAAGTTCTGCAAATATTTCGGATCACAGCCCCAAACACCAACTTCAGTTACATTGCTGCAGGCACTGAGCATTTTCTTCATTGATGTTATATGAGATGCTGCTTTCAAAATTATGTGAAATAAGCAACTGATAACGAATATAATTAACCCGTGTTTTGCTCTCATAAACGTTGAAATTCATGCCAGTGGTAATATCTGAAACCTTCCACCATATGAGTTATAATGCATTCTTGAGACCAAAGTAAAACGTGGCATTTGAAACAGTTTGGCCGTAATAAGCAGCACATGTGGTGGAATATGCACTCAAAACCTGCACGATTCTTCTACTGTTCTTCGAACATTAGTGTTTCTAGCGGTTCAGGTGCGCTAGAGTTTGTTTTTATATCTAAAGTCCACACTACTGTTGGAATGTTTTGTTCATTCAATCGGGATACAATTCGATCATCCAAGTACGAAATGTCGTGCTGCGTCCCGTACTTGCGCCTAAGCCCAAACTGGTACTCAGGAATTACCTGCGTGTGCTCACAATGGTTTTTACTAATGTTCGGAGAACATTAGTATTAAAATCGCTTCGCCGAAAATCGTCATATATATATATATATATATATATATATATATATATATATATATATATATATATATATATATATATATATATATATATATATGTATATATATATATATATATATATATATATATATATATATATATCAGTGACGGCTCGTCAGGGTCGGCCCGGCCGTACCAAAATAATTGACTAATAACACCCGAAAATATTAAGGATAAATAATTAATATTAAGTGTTTAACTACTACTCATTTATTTCTTTCGCCCATATCTTTAATATCAGTGGTTTTTAATTTGCCATCAGCCGCGTATACAAGCCCAGATTAAAATAGGAATTAGATCGAAATAGTAGAGTATAAACGGGTAAACAACCTGTTGCGATTCGTCCGCTTTGATTTGAATCTTATTTCAATTCCGATTTGTGTACGCGCAACGAACAATTTACCCGGCAATCTTTCATACGACGCGACGGCCAGCCGACAGTCCTCAAAATCTACATAACATACAAGCATTCAATCATATGTACTCGTATATACGACTACAATGCACCACCCACCCAACGAAACGGCGACCATATCATACCCAGCAAGCAAGTGCACGCGAGAATCAAGTGAACCCACGGCCGAAATTGCGGCCCATAGTAAACCGGCAGAGTCTGGCTACAGTCTAAGCAACTCAAAACTTCTCAGGCAGCTTCCCTTCTATACTTTATTTCAATACTAGCTATTTAGCTAGGTGTTTTGTATCAAATTTCGAACTAATCATACAGACCGGGTAAAGCAAAAATTGTAAAAATTGCCAGCGGCCAGCCGCCAACTGCCGGAACTCTGCTTAAAAGCAGCAAGCATCATACATGCTCCGTTAAATTGCGCTAAAGTCAATGTTAGGACGCTTTATGTTTCTGGAGAGATTGAGTTTCTGTAACATAGCATTGTGCGGGTAGAAACAGGTCAAATGGAAGTTTTTTTTATTAAAGAATGCCTTGTGTTTGGTAGAGTAATAAGACAATGGTATGGTGTATATTGCTAAAATATAAAAAAAAAAATGCTTTTTGAATTGATTTTATGTCTTGAGTAGGAGACTGTGGTTGTCGTATAGGTTTAATTTGTCAGTGCGAAAACGGTTTTTCGAAAATGTTGTTTTATTGAAGAGATGGTAATGGAAAAACTGAAATAATGCAGCTAGCAAGATAGTTCCGCAAACCATCTTTTTGTAGACGAATTTATTTGTAAAGAATATAATTTAATGAAAAAATATGAGAAACTTAATCCAAAGGAAAACTTGATAAATTGGTACGTAGTATTTTATAGTTAATGTTCGTGGTATACTCGTGAAGTCCGTAATGAACAATTTTTTAGTGTCCGCTATAATTTTGAAAACAAATCATCGATTTAGTTCGACAGGGAAAGATAATATAAAGTTGCAATCGCAAGTTTTTCAACTTTAAAATGCATAAAAGCTTGCATTAGGAAGAATGTGCGATTGTCATTAATAGCAATGCTACGAAAATCAATGAAAGATAAATGATAATTTTTGGGCTGAAAAAGTCGATGATTTCGCGGTAGTTAAAATAAAAGAATGAATATACAAAGTGGTATTGCTTTGTATATCCTTTTGGCAAAAAAAACTTTGATTTATTGCTTGTTCTTTGAAAAGTACTATAGGACTTTTGATTCCAAAGAGACTATTTATTTAGCCACCAAAAATTTCATCTTGTGGAATAGAACTTCGCTTTTGGCCGACCCAAATTTTTATGTTACGAGCCGTCACTGATATATATATATATATATATATATATATATATATATATATATATATATATATATATATATATATATATATATATATCAGCAAAATGGTTAAGGGAAATAATCTCTGGGGTGGCCAATCCGATTGAGCTGAAATTTTCGGAGGACATAGATATATATAACAGAAAGGTCCATGATTTGCTAGAATTCAGATATCTTAAACCTTTTGGCGGCGGCGAGCATTTAAGTGAATTTTCAGGTACTCCTATATTTCCAAGCAATGTAAATTTTTGTTCAAAAAAAGTACTAGGAATGAAAACTTATTATGTTTTTTTTAATTTCAAATTTCGATTTGTCATAACTTCTAAGAAAAACAATGGATCATCGTAAAATTTTCCGAGCGTATTGATATAGACTAGAATCTAATACACATGGACTTTCAAGAGTGTGCGGGCAACTCTGTACCTACAGCAGGCTCCTGAAAAAAATTCTTCAAATCATCGAGTCTCCTGAAAAATTTTTGATTTTTGAAAATAAATTCAAATTATTGATAAATTTTGACTTTTGTCCACCAAGTCAAATAAAAATTTCAAAAATTCCGCGGTAAACAAGAACGGCAACCCGTGATCAAATTACCTCTATTTTCAGCACTCAAAACTTGTGTTCACGAGAACTGACGACCGGCAAATGCGATCAATATGAAATTTGCAGGGCATGTTGGTATTAGCTAGGACCAGGTCTGATAGAAGTGATTTTGCAACACGGGCAACACTGTGGCAGTGGTGCTATTTGGAAAAATCATTGAGAAAAAAAACTAACAAAATTCACGCAGTAGGTGAACCTTACTCTAAGACAGATTCCATAGAAATTTGGTTGAAAAATTAGTATAGAGTCACCTGCTATGGCAATTTTTGTCTCCTAAATATTGTAAATTTGCTCAAGAAAATAACGATTTTTTCCTTATAACTTCCGATGCTGTATCGAAATCAAAACGAAGTTCATGTGATAAGCATATCTTGTTGCGTTTCTAATTCTGTAGGAATTTCGTTGAAAGCCCGTGAAAGGGCTGCCAGCTATGATGAATTTCGTAATTTATTGACATTTCTTTATCGAGCGATGTTGTCATAAAATTTCCAAATGGGAATGATCCTGCAATGACAATTAGCAACAAATATTTACGTTTCAAAAATTTAGATAGTTTGGACGGTGGTAACCCTAAAATTATATTCACTCCTATAAATTACAGCGCAGCCATTCAATCGAAACGAAATTCACAGGGTGGGTTAAATACAACGTGAAGCAGCTATGGTGCTAGCACATGATTGCCAGCACCAGAGAGTTTCGTAAATATTGCACTGACAGATGTTTCCATTTTGTATTCATAAGCAAAGCATTTACAATAAAATAAGCAACCGATATTTAAATTTTCCGAGTTTTGGAAATTTTTCGGATGGCAACTCCAGACATAGTTTAAACGCTGAAACTTTCGATGATATCCTCGGGTGAAAACGAAATTCAAAGGATAGATTGATTATGCATGAGCATGTTATGGTAGATTTATTGCTGCTGTGTTGGACAAATGTTGCCAGCACTGAACATTTTCATCATTTATACTATAGAAAATGCTGTCAGAAAATGATATTTGTTCCTTTGAGTAAGAAATGGTTACTATGATACTACACAGAAGTGTATAACGTCTTCACACACTTTTAAATCCCTCAAAGATAAGTTCTTCGAAAATTAGTTTTCTAGCGGTTCTGATGCGCTAGACTTTTTATTTTTTCCATCAAGATTCTCTCACAAATCTTCCCCAGACTAGGAAGCAGTGAAACTGGACGGAAGATGCTGGCCTCTTTACTTTAGCCCTTCTTATGAATGGGAGCAATCCTGGCCAATTTCCATGAGTCCGGAAAGGAATCATTGTTCAGGGCATAGTTAAATACAATGGAGAGAATTCTGAGCATAGAGAGTCGTAGATGTTTAATAATGAAATTAGACATGCCATCATGCCCAGACGACTTGTTAATTTTTATAAGGCTCATGTTGTGTATTGAGGAAGCAATTGATTTGCTCTCTTATCAGTTGACGGTTAAGAGCAGAGCTGTCAGGCTGAAAAACATTTAGAATGTCGGTCCGAACAGCTCAGCTCGATGGTTAGGATCGCGTGGTTAGATTTATTTGAATTATTTATTGGATGTGTTTACAATTAAACAGGCAAACTGCCCAATTACAGATTGAATACGATGGAGAAAAAAAGTAAGATGGCAGTAATATAAAAAAAAATATAGGTAATACGCAGTATAATAAAAAAAATAAAAGTCTAATTAAAAACATGAATAGGAAATAAGATTAATTAGAAATAAATATTTTCCAACGAACCATATTTTTAAAGATGGCAATAGAATGTGCAAAAGAATCAAGTTGAAGACTGTTATGAATGCGTAAGAGTCGCAAAACAGGAGAGTCGAAGAAATTATCAGTACGAGCATAATGTACTTCAAACACCATGGAAGACCTGATTAACCTTATGAGCTGCCGCTCAATGATTAAAGATGCTAAAGAGGAAGATAGGTAACCATGGCAGATTTTGAAGAGGAATTTGTCATCCAGGTAAACTCTGCGCTGCTCAAGGAGAGGAATGTTAAGAAGAGACAAACCTTCATTGTAGGATATACATTGAAGACTATATATTATATAAAAATTAAGAGGCGTGTAAATCACTGCTGAACTGATTCAAACGCATTTGAGAGGTATTTGAAGCAAGAGCACCACACTTAACTACAATATTCAAGTATAGAACGGATTAGGGTAATAAGCAGGTGGACTTAAGTAGAAATACTAAATGAATTGTGGCTGGAACGAATCGCAAAGCCAGCAATCCAAAAAGCCCTTCTAGTGATAGTTAGGACATGAATATCGAATTTCAGTTTACGATCAAAGGTGACTCCAAGATCAGAAAAATGTTCGAAAGAAGAGAGGATAGTACCACAAATGACATAAAGAAAGACATGAGTGTGCAGCTTTAGGGAAAGGACATAGAAAAAACATTTGGAAACATTAAGGGATAAATAGTTCAAGCTATACCAACCAAAGAGAGCATTCAAAGCTTCCTGAAGAAGCAGAGTGTCAGTAGTATTTTTGATCACCCGGGAGATTTTTAAATCATCTGCATAGAGAAAACAAGATGGCTTAAAAGCACTGGGGAGATCGTTGATAAGCAGATTGAACAAAAGTGGCCTTCAAATGGAACCTTGAGGTATGCCAGAAGAAGGGGCGAAAGATGAGGACGACCAGCTAAAGAGGGAGAAAGCACAAGTGCGTTTAGTTAAAAAAGTGGAGATTCAGGAAAGCAAAGGCTCACGGATACCATAATGCTTTAGTTTGACAAGAAGTAGCGTATGATTAGCAGTGTCAAAAGCTTTGGTGAAATCAGTATAAATGACATCAACTTGATTGTTGCTGTCAATTGCGGAAGCAATTACATGAGTAAACTCAACAAGGTTCGTAGCAGTTTAGCGGTCTTTTACAAAACCATGCTATTGCGCTGCAAAGACACAGTTGAGGGCATCATGGATACGACTGAAAAAGAGGCGTTCCAAAATTTCTAAATGGCAAAGAAGAATGGAGATAGATTCAAAGTTATGTTCGCCCGATTTAGAAATGGGAATAATATTAAAGATCTTCCAGGACGACGGATATTTACCAGTACAGAGACTGACATTGAATAAGATTGCCAAAGGAACACAAAGGGAAGACGCAATATTTTTCACGAAAAAATTGGGAATGCCATCCGAACCAAGGGAACAATTGGAGTCAAGTGTGGGCAAAAGCTATTCAACCTCAACATAGGGCTAGTCACAACAGAAGAGATACGAGCAGGGAAATCAAAAGAAAAGCAGTCAGAAGCAGAAATGAACGGATTGGTTTAAAAAGAGGGGGGGAAACATAGAAAAAATATTGCAAATGTTAAGAGGGTTGGAAGCAGTAAAGGCATTAAATACTAGAGAGTCACGAAGAGAGGAAGAAGCTTTTCGAAAGCAGACAAAAGACCAGAAACTTTTAGGGTTATTCGAATTCGAAGAAGATTCAACAGACAAAGAGTAGTTGAGCAATGCTTATATTATTTAAACGTGCAGAGTTTTTATCTTTAAGAGCATTCTTTACCCTCGCAGTAAACCAAAGAGAATCACGGGGGTTACGAGAATAGAAAATAGACATACTCCTAGATCAATTTCATAAGGTTAATGTAAAATTTCGAAACAGCAGAGTCAATGTTGAGAACCCGGAAGTAATTAAACCTGGCGACTGCAAGGACAGAACTTCCATTCGTTTTTTTAAGGAGAGTACATTTTTCCGCTGGTGGCTCAAATTTTCAGACCAGTGAGATCCAGAAAATACATCTGATAGAGGGAACTGACGTAAGCCGTTCAAAAGTAAACATCACATAGCAAAAGACTTAAAAGCAGTTGGCCGACTTGGCCCATGCTGAAAAATGACTATGCTCTTCTGAGAGAAGTAGTTATCATTTGCCACTTAAAATATATAATTTGCCAATTTACTATTTTAGGTTTTTTTCCCTAATAAAAAGTATATTGAAACATAGAAAAACATAACGATATACCACATATAAATAGACTTTTTTTGTTCATCAAATTTCATCTCTGAAGTTGAACGTTCAAAATCTACCGAGTCAATTTCAATGCAATAGCATAAATAGCCTGCACACTTCACAAATTGGATAATAGCCACGTATGACTACAGGTTTAACTTAAATCAGCCAAGTGCAAATAAATGAGTCCAATCAAATGTTAATTGTATGAACTTACAACTGCAGAGTACACTGAATCCGACAATCTGAAGCAAAGACTGAAACATCATTTTAAGAAAATAAAATACAAAAATTTTCACTGCCGCCAATCCATCCATGAAAACGTAAGAGAGTCCGTATCTGCATACTGAAAGCTTAAGAGCTTCATCAACCACCAGCATGAAAGATTTCTTAGCAGAGTATCTTCTGGCTGCTGTTACTGGAACATTTTTTCCAGTCGATACTTCTGAGCAATTCATATCTACATACGTACAGCCGAATTGTATCTCTGAGTGGAGAAATGATATTGGTACAAGTACACAATACGTTCTGGTTGGTATAAGAAAACTATGCGCAAACTCGAGGTTTATTGACGTCGGTTGTTGGAATGACGAATTGTCTACTTTACGGGCGAGCAGATGAAGAGTCATGTGGATATGGGGAATTCGTATAACGTGTTTTCAAGGGGAGTCTGTTGTTACCATAAGCTGCTAGCAATTTGCATGGTTTCATCGTCGTTGTATTCACCGCCATTAACGCGAAGGAACCCCTTAAATTAACTAATAAAACTTGACGGTAGTTCGGTATCGTGACAACTAATTGGAAAACATAGAAAAGTTGGTTCCATGGTACCAAGTGAGTCTCATTAATGGTTCCGGGGCTCGGTCGGTCCTGATATTGAGCAGAGACGCTGGTGTGTTGGCTCATTTGCCGGTTTCCAATGCCCTTCCGTGCAGTGGTGGTACTAGTGTGCTGCACACTATCAGTCCAGCAGACCAACAAATGGCCATATGACGATAAGTAAGGTTGGTAAGGTTGTCTGCTTTGCACCGGTTAGATGAACGTTGAAAATCACGACGTGGATTTCGTTTCGGTACAAGTGGTAACTGAGGTCCTGCAAGTGATAAAGTGTCGCTAGGATAATAACTTTGTTGTGATTTAAGATTTTCACTTTATAACGAAAGGTATTTATCGTATTACTGTCAGAAACGTGCAGACAGTTGACATGACCACTGCTGTTTCAGGTGGTTTGTGATTTTGTGTTTTCGGTCCGTGAATAAATCGATTATTTTAGAATAAATTGTGCAACAATATTTTTCTATTGTTTTCTCTAAGAGGAAGTCATTTTGTGGGTCGTGCCAAAGTATTGTGTTGAGATGAAACTACAGAGTTATTCCCTTTTGTGATTGTATTATGTAAAAGTATGCTTTTAGTTTTGTGATTTAGTAAGAATAATATCTTAGCTACATAAATATATTCAGATTAAAATCCATCGAAACCCTTTGATCAAACCAAAGTTTGATGAAAAATCGTAATTAAACCCCCAAAAATCTAGAAAGCTACGAACAATCGGACTGCGTCATCGTCTCAAATCGAAAGTAAGTGTTATCCTTTTTACAAATAAGTAGTTTGTTTACCAATGCCGTTCCCACATTTTCATCTGCAAACATCTTATATAATATCTATCTATGCCATTGATATAACTAGTGTCAAGCCCTAGTCTTCACACTCTTTTTCAAACAACACCATCTGCATAACCTCAAAAAGGGATATACGTAGACACATACGTGCTCCTGCTGCAGGATATCCAACCATAACAGGCGAACCCATGTTTTATGCATGCAAACTCATAGATCGTATGATGTCTGCCTTCCAATGCGAATGCTCCGTAAAAATCAATGAACTGCGCGTAGCCACGTAAGTCCGGTATGATTACATACAGGAGAAAAGGACAGTGTGATTCAGAAGAAATCGACTGATTCACGTGGTATTAAGTGTTTCAAATGTTTAATCATGGAAGATGATTGTACTTTTTTCGTATGTTTTGACGGGGGATTATGGAATAGTTATTTGAAGCATATATTGAATTTGAATACATTTTTATTTATTTTAGGCAGAAGAGAGGTTTACGAAAAGGAGATATTCTTAAAGTTGAAAAGATACAAAGCTGAAAAAAGTTTCAAGCAATAAGAATACTTTTTCGTAATATGAAAAACTTTTGAAAAAATGAAGTTATGAAAACATTCATTGGAAATCTCAAATCTTTTGAGCTGTAAAAGTAGAATCACAAATATGACATACAATTCTGTTCAAAGAACTTATGTCATAAAGCAGGCGAAATTGACTGAACTCCGAGGAATGAAAAGTTTGAGTTTAATGTCAAAAGTGACAAAGTTCCTTGTTAATGTCTAGTTAGAAGAGTATTATCAAGTTATTATCAAAGTTATCAAGCTTTAGTTTATTTATCAATTCAAAGTTTATTAGTAAGCAACAGTACATAAGTGTCGGCCAACTTTTTCTCCCACACCCTTCATGGAGTGGTTCTTCTTGTGGTTTTTTATCGAATTGAAAACGGTTTCGTTTGAGCGCGGAAAGAAAAGCCCACTCAAGATTTGAATGTTGATTTCTCTGATTGTAAATGCCAAAACATTTTCATATACGACGCTATTAAATGAAAAGCGTGGCGTTAGTGGGAGACCAATTTGTCCGATGCAGATTGTTCGGAACCACAGCAACTAGAAATTGAATTGGACTCGGTAAGAAAATTTAGATTCTTATTAAACCATTAAAAATCGATTTGAAGTACTAATCGATGTTTTACCGCCGTATTTCCACACTCTGCATCATTCAATCTAATAGTGCAGTCCTTGTGCAACATGTCGTATTCAACTTTATTGTCACTGTGTTTCCCGCGCAATTGTTCGTTGGTATGCGAAAAAGTATTTTCATATTTACTTCGCTCATTCTTAGATCATGCTTCAAGACGTTTGTATTTTGTTCGCAATAAACTATAGTTTACGCTCTTCGCACATTGATGAATAATTGTCCTCAAATTTATTTAAGTTTAAATTTTAAATTTATGTCACTTGTTTTTATACGGTGCTGTAAAATATTAAGGGCTTGTGTATGGAATCTTTCCTGTTTTGACCTTCTGTTCCTTATTTCGAATCTTATGTATCAGTTTTCTGTTTTGAAGTCCAATTATTTGCTGAGGTAAGCCTCGTTCTCTATACATACTATTGAGGTGCAGGAGCTAGACTGGTACACAGCTATTTACGTGGTTAATTTTTGAATCAAATTCATGTTTTGTTTCTTGATGAAAAGCTAGAAAGCTGTGAATTTTAGCATAGAGTATTTTTTAGGCTGATAATTTTTTCAGTGAAAAGAATATTTAAACAGTGTTGGCATTGTTGAAAATACTTTGACAATCATCTTCAATACTTCTTAAAAAATAATGATGATCAGAAAAAAAAACGAAAAACAAACTGAAATTCCGAAATATGAAAGAATTTCGTTCAGTGACAAACCCAATTTTGGCGCAATGGTCTTATAAACAAGCACAGCTTTCGTTTTTGGAATCAAGCAAACTAATAAGAGGCTCATAGAAATCAATTACATAGACGAAAGTGCACTGTTTGGTGAACAGTGCAACATCCGTCCCTATTTTTTCAAAAATGAGGCCGGAGTTTCCAAAGAGTTAATAGGTATGTTTGCCGGATAGATAAAAATTACTTTTTCGAAAATTATGGACAAAAATGTTTTAGAAGATATGTGGTTTCAGTATGATCCCCAAAAATGTTTATTTACTAAGCCATAAAATTACAAATTGACCAAAACTTCTGAATTACAAAGGACCGAATTCAATAACATCATAATATCGCAACGCGGACCAGTGAATTGATCACTCAGAACCACGTCCAACCTTTTTGTGAGGCTGTACATGCTGATAAGTCTACAGTGGATCACAGCTTATTTGATACAGTGCTTCTTTAAAAAATTAAGTTGCAATAACTCAAAACATAATAACAATATCAAAAAAATTTGAAGACCATTTTGAAGGCAATTGTTTGTTGTTTATTAAACAAGTTTATATTTGTTAGAAAATTGCTGTTTTACATCTTAAAAAACAAAAAAACTAAAAGTAATAACAAATTTCATGTCACAGCTTATTTGATACACTTTGATTAAACATTAAAATTGTTGTGAATTATGAGGTTTCCAGTTGATTTCAATACTTCGTATGATAGCCCTTAGCCTTAAGCAGAGCCTAGAGCCTATTCGGCATTGAATCAACGAGTTTTTTTGTGATGTCAGGAGTAATTTTTTGCCATTCCTCTAGCAGTGCTTTCTCCAGGTCTTGTTTATTAGAAATCTTGTGTTTTCTAATATTGTTATCCAACAAAGTCCGCAGATTCTCAATGACGTTCATATCTGGTGACTGTGCCGGCGGAGACATCAAATGAGGGCAATCCCAAATTGGCCAGGACTGCACAATTCCCGACTTTTGGTTTGGATCGTTGTCTTGGTACAACCGAAATTGGTCGCGAACACCCAGTTTTTTAGCACTTTGCAGCAAATTGTTTTTGGGTACATCAAGGTACTTTGTTTGGTTCATTGTTTCCTCAATAAACTTTAAATTTCTGACTCCGGCTGCGGACATGCAGGCCCAACCTATTACATTACCACCACCATGCTTCACAGTAGCTTTGAGGTTCTCCTTGTTTAGCTCAGTGTTTGCCTTGCGCCGGACATATGACATTCCGTCGGAGCCAAAAATGTTAAACTTGGACTCGTCCGTAAAAATAACCGTATTCCAGAACGCGGATGGCTTTCCCAGATGCTCTTTGGCAAAGGCAAATCGGCTTATTGTATTTTTTTTGGAAACGAATGGCTTCCTACGAGCTACTCACCCGTTAAAATCATGGTCGCGAACCACTCGTCGGACGGTTTCAGCACTACATGACTTCCTTAACTCATGATGAACCTCAGTAATCAATTTTGGAGCGGAAATCTTTGTGTTTGGTTTCGCTTTCCTTACAATGTATCGTTCGTCGGATACGGTGAAAATTAGTGTACGTTAAACATCGATAGTACTATCGATAGTATCGATAGTTCAGAACTATCGAAAACCTCGATGTTTTTTTTTTGCAATCGATAGTTTTTGAAAACAGAAAAAAATGCGTAATGTAACATTTCGATATCATCCCATTCACTGTGAGTATTTTACGTTTGTTTATTTTTTCTCATTTAATAATATTTCCCTTTCTTGTTATTATAAAACAGCACAAACCAAAGATAGCAGACCACTCTTATATTTTGTTAGTTTTGCCACTTGTTATTTATTGTAGAATGAAATAACATGAAGAAGGAAAAAATGTAAAATTTAACTGCACGTGAAAATCATACGCGTAGAAAATTGAGACTGAGTGAGAAAGAATTCCAAACAGTGATTTTGCTAAGTGTAATATATGCAGCAATCAATACAAAACAAATAAAAACACGAAAATTTTAGCAGATCATTTAAAACGGAAACATAAATCATAATGGAAATTATTTTCTGTTGAACCTATAGCAAAAACTCATGGTCCTAGTAACATCTTTGAGAGCAGTTCAACGAAATCTAGAATAATCATCAAAAATTATTTTGCAAGAGCAAAATTCTACGCAGATGATTCTGTCCAAAAAAATATTTAGATGAACTGTATAATTCGTATGGTTGTTTTGGACATAGTGCCTTTGCGGAAAGCAGAACATGAAGGCTTTCGTGATTTCGTGGCTGATTTGGACGGAAAACATGCAATTCCTGACACCAAATACTTCGAAGGTGTTAAAACGCGGGTTTAAAATGCCATAAATGCAGTTCAACATATTTCTTTAACTACTGATATGTGGACTAGTGTCCGACCGAAGTCGGTTTTTCGGCCGAAGCCGAAGCCAGAGCCGAAGTTCGGTTGTTAGTGTTACCTTCGGCCGAAGCCGAAGCCGAAGATAAAGCGAATTCAAAACAAACTCAAAATGCTAGTTTTGAATTGAAGATTAATCAAAGTACAGCTGACAAGTGAATAGTATTTCTGATGTGATTTGTTTACATCTTGTTTTTTCTGCTGAATAATATATTCAGAGTCGTTATCTATCATGGCGAGTTTTGTGTAGATCATAGAAATAAAATTTATAATTAGGGTCACCGACGAAGAATCTGCAGAAACATCAATCGTCTTTTGGTAAAAACATTTTAAGACATTTGCTGAATTCCCCATTAGTTTCCATTCAGTTGGATTGGATGTCTGGGATTAAAACATACTTTGGCAATCCACATATATCTTGAAATTTATTTGAATATCTAGTGGATCCATCACTTTTCTTGAAATGTCCTTCAATTTTGCGACATTTTTTTGCGTTGCCTACACTAACTGCACACTATTTGATTTGCAAAACTACTTGCACACTACTTGAAGTCACGAATATTGTTCTGGTTAAATCGTTGCTCGCATATACATATGGAACACTGATATGCAATAATGAGGTGCAGTTCCGGGGAAAGCAGTTCAAGCTGGCGGTAGAAGAGTGTATATCCACAAACTCAAAATGTTCATGCTTGGTGTAATTCGTAGAAATTATCATTAGAGCAGGAGCTGCTAGTTTGTTGGTCACTGTGATGCCCTGAAGCGGGCTCCATAGCGCTACGCAATTCTGTTTTCCACGTAAATTTTCGAATAATTCGCAATGTCCAATTAGACGCTACATTTGATTTCTTCGGCCTAATCTTCGGCCTGTATTCGCCGAAGCCGAATCCGAAGCCGAAGGCACTTTTTGTGGCTGAAGGTGGCCGAAGCCGAAGCCGTAGCCGAAACTTCGGTCGGACACTAATGTGGACAAATCCAAACAAAGAGAGAATACTGATTTTTTTCGATGGCAGAAGTAAGTTGCATATTTATTTTATGCCTGTTTGATGAATACTATCGTTGGTTTAGTTGAAAAGACAAATATTCAGACTCGTTATTTCTTGTTTAGGCGAGAAATACTACACTAAGCAAATGGAACATTTGATCAAAAATAAATGCGATCGTCACTGATAATGCTGCTCGCATGCTAATGCAAGCAAAACTTCTTCAATTTAATCATATTCCATGCTTCGCGCATACTTTAAATTTGACTGTGTCTGATATTGATAACACCTGATTTTCATTTTATCACAAAAAAGTGCAAAGATATTGATACTTTTTTTCAATCTGGTTCAGTTGTTTCAGACATAATGACAATTGCACAACGACAGCTCAACAAACCTGAACTGAAGTTAATTCAGCAGTTCCGTTCTCGTTGGAATAACGCATACGCCAAGATCAAATATTTCTATGATATCAGGCAAGAATTGACTTTGGAATTAGCTAAATGTGTGAAGGCACCTGAAACGTGACTCGTCGAAGATTTTAATGTGCTGCCGAATACAATTCAGCTATTAGAACCATTTGATGTGGCTACGACAACAATATCTGGCGCAAATTACATTACTCTTTCTTATATAACTCCGTTATTACGAGGGCTGACTCTACAATTATCGAAAGTGGGAATTAACATAAAAAACACTACTGGAAAGAAAATTTATAATGCTTTATGCAAGTCAGTGCGGGAACGATTAATACCGTTTGAAAAAAAGGTCCTTATGATGTTAGCCACCACTCTGGATCCAAGGTTCAAAATATAAGTGAAGACGATGGAAACATTGCTGCCCAATCTCTTCAAATAGAATATACTTCTTTTCTGATGACACAAAAGCCGGAGTCAACTCAGAGTACTTATGAATTTACGGCAGCTGCATCTACAAGCAACTGAACTGGTGAAACTGGGGAAATTTACTAACGAAGGAATAGTTATTTCTACCTGAAGATCTATGCAAAGACAAAGCTATAGCTGCCCAAAAATGATGCAATAAGACATAGAAACCTACCAAAACCTGGAGAAACCTCCCAGTGGAAACGACAAATGTCCCATCGACTACTGGTTAGATTCGAATACTGAGACAAAGAAAATGTTTGCTCTCTAGCATCCAGGTATAATTGCGTCTTTTATTATGAGTGAACGAATTCTTTCGAAAACGGGTGTAATTCACAGTGAATGCAGAAACCTCTTAAAGTCTCAAAGCGTCTCAATGAATTGCTTTCCCTAAATCGAAATGCTCAGCATTTCAGAAATGAATAAAACTCTATATTTCTGTCTTTCTCTATAATAGTAATTAAGTTCTCAGTTATTTTCAAAAAAATTAATGAATCCTGGGTGTATCTACTAATTTCGCAAGACACATATACACCATCGATAGTCTATCGATAGCCTATCGATAGTTTTTAAAAAAACATCGATATTATCGAAACATCCAACTATCGATGTTTAACGTACACTAGTGAAAATATTGTTTGGCGCATTTCTCCTTTTATTTTCTACCCGATTTTCGTGTACGAAGCGCTCAATTATTTGCTGCACTGTAGAGGCACTCAAATTTACACTTTCAGCAATTTTTCCAACACTTTGTCCTTTTTTAAAGTGGTTTAATACCAATTCGCGCTGTTCAATTGTGGTGCGATGACCCATTTTACAATTTTGGCTCGTTTTGGCACTTCAGCTTACAAGATCTTGCTAAAAATTACCTAAGCCAATGTCTAACACAATCAAAAATTCAAGAAACAAAAACAAGACAGATTAACGGCGCGACAAATAGAAGTTTATTCGCATTGAAGTGTCTGTATCAAATAAGCTGTGAGCTGCAATTTTTCTGCGCCAGTGGTATTTCTATTTTACCGGACGCCGAGGATTATTGCTGGAACATTTTTTGTTTGCATTGTATTCGTTGAATATGCATCTAGTCAAATACGTTTAAATTTTTTGGATAGGGTTCTTAATTTCAAAGTTACAGTGATTTGCATTTTTAAATAGTCACTGTATCAAATAAGCTGTGAGCCACTGTATATGTATGCAAGCTGGTGTCTGCTGATAATTAATAAAGCTACGTTGATAAGCCGGTGTATGCTTTAGTGTATACTTATAAACTGCAAAACATCGAATATGTGGATGTCAATTCTAGACACATTATTTTTAAGCAACACTTTTCTGCAAAATGATGGAACTTTCCTCAATTTTCCTAAGTTTTCAGAAACTGTAATGAAGGGAACAACCCATGTGCCTGCATTATAACGAAAGGTTATTGAAATTTCAATGGGGAATTACTAATGATTACTCCTGAAACAGTTTTTTTAAGATGCTTCATACTTGTCTGCTATAAAAAGATAAGACTTTCGAATATTAGAAATAAATAGAATGAATATTTCGAATCAATTAATAATATATTAATTTTGTTTTACCCTCTTATCATTTCTAGTATTCTAATTGGTAAAGGTTTTAAAAGATGTTTAATATATTTTCTCAGAAGAGAGCTCCATGCCAGCATCTGGTGTTGCTTTCCACCATGGTAAACAGTACGTATGTGAAAGTGGGCTCCACACATTTTCAATTATATTAAGATCTGGCGATCTAGATGGCTGCTGTAACACATTTATGTTATGCTCAGCAAAATACTCCCTTTTGATGATCTAGACATGTATGGACGTATTATTATGCTGATAGAGGAAATTTTAGCCACAAATTTTGACTCCATTTTGCAGAATCTTGTAGTGTATAATTTTAACGTAATCCCTGCTTTCCATTTTACCCGAAATAAACCTTATTTATGTTGTTCCTTTGTAGCCGATTCCGGCTCAAACCATAATTTCACCTGAGCCCATTTGACGTCTGATTTTAATCTAACGACCTTTTCACAAGTCGAGAAAATAATGCAATCAATCACCCATGATAAAAATTCAGGTTGGTAAAAATTCCCTTTTTTTAGCGAATTTTGAGTTTGAGATAAAAAAAAACTAGCTTTAGACTTGAACTTTGTGCTAGTCATTCAGTTGTTATACTCCCACTATAATTGTTTTGACCAAAACTTGTTTCATCCTTCAAATTGGAGTAAATTTCACACTTTGAACTATTTATAATATTTATCATGCTATTTTAGGATGATTGTTCATTAATCAGCTTATAATACTTGGAACTAGTTTCGTTGTATAGTTCATCTTCTTAAGAATTAGGGTCTGCAAGATATCGCTTGAAGATTCTACACTCTCAGTTTCGAGCATAAATTTTGGTCTTTTTGATCCAGGATTGCTTCTATACACGTTCCACTAGTGTGACAAAATAATTAGACAAATGTATTTTGGTAACGCTTCCAGCCAGAGCGAGGAATTGACCTTAGTGCTCCACAAAATGCCTCAATGAATGACAAGCTCAAAGTGATTAAAGAAATTTCTTCTAAAAGATGGGGTATAGTACAAGAAGGTAATGAAGAACACTTCCTATTTTAACAAAACCGAGAGGACGCGAGCTGAGGTGTGCAAAACTGAATGTCTTCCGTTTTTTTGTAGTTTCGCGTCATTCGGGTAGTTTTCTCATTATCATATAATTTAATTGTATCATATAATATCTCTTATATTTCACATAATTTGATTGCCATTGTTATAAAAACCTGTTGGTGTGACTATGGTTCGCAGCGGAACGATTTTGTTGGAAAACCAAGAGAGATCAGCGCAGTCATTGGTACTGCTGAAAGCTAATGGAATCGCTTCAGAAAATCGTGCGATAGACGGTCATATTTTTATACATCTTTGACTGTATTGGGGAATAAAAGATGATGTTGTAAATGACTTCAATCCATTTGAAAGCCTTGAAAAGGATTAAAAAAAGCATTTGACCAGCATAGACCGTTAAAAACAAGCAAACAAGAACAGCTTTATTCGGAAAAAAAAAACTGTCCATTAACTTCAAACCGCCACTCACTTACGTAGGTTATGAGATCTATCACCATTTAGTTATAGCAGTATTCAACTTGTGTTGTATACTCGTCAGATGCTGAGAGTATAGAATTTAAGGGATATACGTATGGGTGGTCGCAACAAAAAATCATTAATTATTCGAACAAGGACTCATGAAAGACAGAATTACGGCGAGAGAATATTCATCTACGAGGGTTGATCAATAAGTAATGATAATTGGTTATTTCCAATTCGCATAAAGTTAAAAAAAAAAAAAAAAATATATACTACCACATATATTCACAGTCAGCATAAAAAAACATATAAATAGGCCACGATTCCAGGAAGGTACATTCATCAAAATGGAGAAAAACGAAATTAGAGCTGTCATTAAGTACCTCTGTTTGAAAAAATTGTCTACCAAAGACATACACGGCGCATGGTGGAAACATTAGGGGATTTTGCTTCTCGATATTCCACCGTTAAACGCTGAGCCAAGGAGTTTAAGATGGAAAGAACATCCACTGAAGATGAACACCGCGAAGGACGTCCATCCACATCCCTCACTGAAGACAACGTAAAAAAAGTTTAAGATGTGGTGTTGGCAGATCGAAGAGTGACCATCAGGCATTTAGCTGAGGTCACAGGGATCTTATATGGTAGTGTTCGAAAAATCTTTGCCAACAAATTACATATGAAGAAAATCTCTGCGCGTTGGGTACCGAGAATGTTAACGGACGAGCATAAGAAGAAACGAGTCGACATTTCAAGGATGAATCTGGAAAAGTTCCAGGCAGATCAGGAGAATTTTTTGTCACGTTTTGTGACCATGAACGAGACTTGGATCCAACATTTTGATCCAGAAACCAAAATACATGACCTGGAAGCGACCCTCTTCACCGACGCCGAAGAAATTCAAAGTGTCGAGTTCGGCAGGAAAGGTTATGGCATCAGTTTTTTGGGACGCTGAAGGAATTATTATGGTGGAATATTTGGAAAAGCGAGCCACTATTTCAGAGTCCTACTACGCAGACCAAATAAGACGATTGCCAGAGGTAATGAAAGAAAAAAGACGCGACAAACTGCAAGCCGGAGTACTGTTTCATCAAGATAACGCACCGGCTCACAAGGTTGTAGTTGCGATGGATGCAATTAAAGAAACAGGATTCGAACTGCTTGAACACCCGTGCTATTCGCCAGATCTAGCTCTCAGTGACTTCTACCTCTTTGCTCGGCTCAAGCAACACCTTCGTGGTAAGAAATTTGAAGATGATATCGAAGCTATGGAAGCTGTTGAGACATTTTGGGAGAGTCAAGACAAAGAATTTTTTCTAAGAGTATCTTGGGGTTGGAAAAAAATGGACTAAATGTATTAACTTGTTAGGAGACTATGTTGAAAAATAAATATATCTTTCAAGTTTAATCACCTTGGTTTATATTCATGATCATTACTTATTGATCAACCCTCGTACATCCTGGGGATGAGAGTGTCAGTACTATGTCGAACAATGATAAATTTCAGTATGACATAGCGAGAAAAAGTTAATTTGGGACGGACAAGACACGAGTATTTTGATCTGAGTACAGGATAGAAAAAAAGCTCGTGCAATAGTGGGTAGAGCACTGGCTCGGGCTATTCGCTTACTATTTTTAAGTTTGCGAATAAAAATCTAGTGTGATTTACCTTAACCTCTGGCAAAGCCTATTTACGTATTCTCTAAACATGTTTCCGAAAAGAGACTGGAATCATAGATATAATTTAAAAAATTTAAATTTGAGCACGAAGTTTTAACTTTACAAAAAAGTGGTATACCAAGCTTATTAACGTGAAAATGGGTTTTTGAAGGTCTTTATCGTAACTTTATTACTTAAAACTAGAAAACATTTTAAGAGGAAAGTAAGATAGTTCTATTCATTGTACGCAGCTGGTTTATTCGAAAACATCGATTTCGCTTTTTTTTCTCGAACGCTCACGGCGATGATCCAAAAGTGATTTTTTTTAAATTCGCTACCAAAATATGGATGTATGCGTTGCCTCTTATCAAATGTGTTTGATCAAAAGTTACCCGAAATTATAGACAGCTATTACTTATCTCACAAACTAAATAATCAGCAATGTGGTTTTCGTCTCATTTGGTGCAGTTTTCTACAATTGTCATTTTCGATTGATCGCATGATCTGATTAGAATTCGCCTATGAGCATTTTTGCATATGCAACCAATGGACGGAAATATCCACAACCTTCAATGTTTTTTAGGGTTCAGGAGCTTCGCGTTACAGATTCTAGTTTGATCGAAAATAATACTCTTTTTCATAGAGATAATGGTATAAGAAACTTTAATTACTGCGAAACTGGAAATGCACGAAGTAACGATCACTTCACTTGTTGCATCTCTGACTTGAGTCAAACATTTATCTATGGATTCAGTTGACTCAACATGGTATATGCTTAGGCTAGTATTTGAGGCAGAGTGCTCCCAGAATAAACGCCAGGTTTTGCCTTGCCTGAAACTTATATAAATAATAATAAGGGCTACTGCGAACGACGGCACTAACATTATTCTTTGTGGATTTGTAGAGCAGATCGATTTTACGATAGAAACATAAAATCAAGTAGTATTTTAATACTTAAGCGTTGGATTGGCTGATTTAATTTTTTGCCAAACTGCTTATTGCCGAAAATAGAATAGCTTTATAAACTAGATTTATTTATCATGTTGATTCAAATGAATTCAGAAGAATCCAAATTCATTAAAAAAACATCCGAATTCTTATTCGACTGAAACTAATTAAATTACCACCTTCACTGCCAAAAACTCATCATAAACATACGTAATATAACCCCATACAAAATAATTCAACCATGTGGATTACCAATATCATACAGTATTTACTCGTAATTTCTTGCACAAATGTTTACGATAAATACGAGACATACATATGAGTACAAACACATGATTTTACAGTAGTGAAGCTTTTGTTGCTATGTATTTATAAAGCAGACAATCATTTTGAGCGTGTAAATGCAACAATTTATGATTGTTTATCATAAACTGATTATTGCGAAAGTTTCAATTAAATTTCATTCATACAAAACCCATTTTAGCTTTTCAGCAGAACGGAGGAATTGAAAATACTTTCTATTTAAAAATAAATTTCACAAATATTTTGAATTTGATTATATTTAAATAAATAATTTATTATTCAAAATCGAAAAAATGTTCATTTCACCCTGTTACGAATCTTCGAAAACTCCTATACAGTTCAAGTTAATATTTTTTTTTTAAAGTTAATTGTAAATTGGAATTGTTTTTGTTTGGAATTAAAATTGAAATATTTTTTGTTTACATTGAACATTTTATTTTGACAAAGTGGTTTCGAAAGTATGCACTGATTCTCATCAGACACCAGCACACAGTGCATACTTGACTGATGTGACCACTTGCAGGTGGAAATCATTAACTTGTATTTACGCTAGTTGTGACAAATTTTAACATCTCCGACTTATATCCATCGAAATAATTTACTTGCAAAGGTCATTTAATTGTGATCATGGTTCCCTTCTTGTCTATAAATCAGCATAGACAACGTATATCGTCTCTAAAGCTTATCAAAGCAGAGAATATTGATACGGGAAATTCGATCGTTTTGCGGAATAATTGTAAAATTTGTGAATGACAAATCAAATCTTAGTCATTTCAAATATGTTTTCTAGTTCTTTTGTATGACATGAATCCGTTTGAAAAAAAAATCTATAGGTCGGAGAACAGGTATTGCTTCATCATTTGCTCCCCTTCCGAATTTTTATTGTTGTTCACGTTGATGGTGTGTGTGTGGCTTTGACATCCCAACGGGAATCGCGGTAATGTATGCTGGCGTAATGCATGAATCAAACAATGCTGGTAATGCACATTTCCGATTTCCAAAGCTATTTTCCAGCAATTATAAGATATACTCGTAAACATGACTTGGAGCATGGAAAATGCTGCAAGGGAGAAAGCTCATATGTTATAAGTCCAAGACTGGCCAATGAAATTCACTCGCAGAAACAAGGGGAAAATAACTTGCGAGCATACATCGGTTATGGGTAGTCTGCTATATAAAGCGGAAAGATGAAAATTTCGAAGCATTTCAAATCATCACGCACGGGTAAGTAAAATGTATGAAGACAATTCCCCCTAGTAGCAAAGAGCATGCGCTATTGGAATTTCGAATGAGCGTCAGCATGCAAAAACCACACATGCAGAGATACGATCGGCCGCCGGCCAAAGCTTTCATTCATATTGAGGCGTATAAATGCGAGAATACGATGTCGTACTTTCCAAAAAGCTCTTATACATAAAGCTATAGAGCTAAAAGCATGAGTTTCCCCTTGTATAAATCTTCCCAGCCTAGGACATGCAATGTTAAAAAGAAACAACGCGTAATGGTCCGGTAATGCTTACACGCATTACGCGAAATGCTTACCGAATATATCCGTAAGCATTATTTTTCCCGTTGGGATTATCTACGTCAGAGAATACTTTTTTGAAATTATCGGTAACTTATAGGTCAACATAACATTATTCCATAGCGCCATAATAGGATCTCTTTTTGGTTTAGTTTATTTCAAAACGATGCAAAAGCACATGTTTCCGTCGCATCGATTGTATACATGTACGGTGAAAACACTTTCATGCTAGGCATACATTTGAATGGTAGGTTTTGTAACGATTTTTTCTATGTTCCCTTACTATTAACAGGAGAAAAACTCAAGAGGCCACGTAATATAGTGAAAATGTTTATAGTACTATATGTGAAGATGAACAATGCATTACATTACAAAAGGTTCACTTGACTAATAGTGATATGAAAGTTTTTTCATGGATGTTAGTTTCTTTTCCTATATGTATTTGAAAGGAAAGGTAAATGTTTGTTTGTTTAGCTTAGGGGTAGTTTACATTAATTGAAGAGTTTCTACGTTTATTATTGCTTCACTAGTTATACACATATTCTGTAATAGTCATCACATAGCAAATGTCCTTCTGCAACCAAAACCAGCTATTCTAATCGCAATATTTTTAACGATGAAAATTCATGTAACTGTAAAAACTTCTTTTGAAGTTTTTTTTGGTAAATAAAGTAGTTGTTCTTGAAAGTTGTTTGGATTGAGGAGTTTCTCAGTCGTATGTCCTTGGAATCATGCTACGCGATTTATCACTGGATATGAAGTGATTTGTTTTTATTTAAACCTCACTATCCCTACATAGCTATTGACACATCGAAAATCATTAGTACGATAATCGACTTAATGACGAAAGGGGTGACTTATCGGAAAAACAATTATAGAGTGATATTTGCTGACAGATAACATGGGATGATAATGTAAAAAGTCAAAACAAGGGGCTAAAAAGTTTTTTTTTGACAATTATTTTGCCTCAAATTTTGTCTCCGACAACGAATAGATAATTAAGCAATAGTATCTCAAACTTTAACTATAGGCGTATCACATTGTTGAGTATTTCCTATAAGATACTATCCTTTATTCTGTTAAAGCGTATAACCCCATAGGTTAAAACCATCATCGGACAACATCAGTGTGGCTTCATTACAGACATACCACCAGGATAGTGGAGCATGAATTCGAAGTATTGCAATCCTTTTGCTACCTTGAGTTAATAGTAGCAACCGACAACAATATAGAGTAAGATACGCATGCGGATGCTTAAATCCAACAACACTTTGAACTATTTAAAAATCAGTGGCAAACAAACACGACATAGACTAGATTTTAAGTATAGACTATCTCGACTATTTATCTTCTTCTCTTCAACTGAACATACTGATCTTAATTAAATCTCAAGTCATCTGTAAAAATCATAGCTTTTCTTTCATGGTGTTCATGTAGTATAGTAATAAATTCCTTTGACATGTGAGTGCACAAATCGTCAAATAATAGCTGAATTGAGAGTGGTGTTTTGTGTCATTTGCCGTTTCCAATGCACTAATATTCAATATTCATAAAACACTTAAAACTCCACTGCGTAGAAACCGCTAGAAACACTAATTTTTTGAGAAAAAAGGATTTTTTTACCGAATGCGCTCCTTATTACAACCAAATTGTAAGGCAGATAATGTACCACTTTGATCTGATGACTGCATCGAAAGCTAGAAATGTTTCCAGAGCTATAACTCGCATGAACTTCAAATTTTCGAAAGTAAAACAGATCTTTGTTATTTTTATTATATTACGCTTATCGGATTAAAATTTGAATACAGCATCTCTTGGTACGAAAACGAAGAAAATGTTGTAGCTAAAAGTCTCTCGCGGCTGTCCCAGTAAAATTTGACCCTTTATCTTTGTAAACATTTATGGGTGTATACCTGCTCTAATTCTGTAAGCCATATGGTAACCTTCTATATAGTGGACAGAAAAATATATTAATATTGATGAGCTCTTGAACTGGCAACACGGAGTCGAAATAAGAAAAAGTGTGCCAGCAAATTATTTTCAAATATGTTGAAAATTCCAAAATCAAGTATTCAAAGATTGCTAAGCACCTTAAAACGTCGCTTTCAACGTCCAAACGAGTAATAGTAAATGACAAGAAAGGGCCAGCTGTTACCACGAAAATAGGATCAGGTAGAAAATCTGGAAGTGTAGACAAGGAAGGAGTCAGGGAAGAAAATTGTCTGGATGTTGGATATCAAACCCTACATTTCCGTTCGAGATGAGGCAGTTGTTGCTGGTACATCGAAGTCAACGGTCGATTGAACAATCTGAGACCATATAAGGCGCAGCAAGTTTCAGATCGATCCGAGAAAAAGGAGGAAGTGATAAAAACGAGGACACGAAAATAATATGATCAATATGGGACGAAATTCAATTGTGTTATTTTAGATAACGAGACTTATGGCAAAGCGGACCTGGCCATGAATTTTACACTGCTAAAGCAAAGCATGGAGTGAAAGAAGTATTTAAGTCGAACAAAACCAGTAAATTTTCTAAACAGTTTAGGGTTGGCAGGCGATTTGTCGATGTAGTCTAAGGAGCGATATTTTTTATAGCGGAAGGAACAATTAATACCCAGGCTTACGTCAAGGAATGCCTGCAGGAGCAATTGTTGCCTTTTATTAATAGGCATGAAAAATCCGTTTCGTTTTGGCTAGACCAAACATCAAGCCATTATGCTAAGAAAACGCTGGAGTGCCATGAAAGGAACCGCGTCACTTTTGCCCCCAAATTTGTTATGAACTTAGACCAAAAGAATGATTCTGAGCTTTAATCAAACGAGTATTGGAGGAAAGTAATTGGAAAGCTAAAATTGTGTGTGACTTTAAAAACAGAAAATGGAAAAAAGCATACGAAATCTTTAATGATGTATCTTTGAAAAACTTAATGTTGCGCTTCAGTCAAAAATGTACAATGTTTACTCTAAGTAGCGCTAACGTTTACAAATGTCGTTTCTGTCAATCTTTAAGAGGTAAGCGATAGAAGAAAAAAACTCCTATTCCTAAACTCAAAAGGTTTCATTTTCTGTGCTGTAGTAAAAGAGTCAAATTTTACTGCGACAGTCCTCACTCAAAGTCAAGACCAACACATTCTGCGAATTTCGTTTATATTTCATGGCTGCATCGAGAGCTATAGGGATGGCAAAAAAAAAATTAGGATCCCCATTTGTAAAACTTACAAAACATATGAAAATTTAGTGGCAGAATGAGCGAGCATGAAAATAAAGAATGCCTGGTGCTGGCATCACTTTGCTAACACCACAGCGAAAATAAAGCCAAGTCTGCTTCACGTTGAAACCAACCCAGCCTGTGATTTTATTTCGTTCCGATGACTACACAGAACAATATACGGATCCGTAGAATATAAGGATTACGCCCGCGAAGATTACAACATTTTTGAAATTGAATCAATGATTGGTCACTTTTTCTCTAATACCATGATAGTTCAAAAATTTTATGGTAGAATTTCTCAGTGAAAAAATATATAAAAAAAACCATAGTCGACAGCACTATTCTAATTTTTCAACCAAAGCCCTGTTAAAATCGGCTTATATTAAGGTCCACCTTTTGTGATCTACCTCCATTCTCTGCATGAATAGTATCCATATATTATATCTACGATCTGATGAATGCATTGGAAATTACAAGGTAAACAGTTTTTATTTTAGTGAGCGAATTTTTGGGATAGTACCGCTGCCACAGGATTGCCATCAAATTCATTAAACTTCTTTCAAATTTGGTCTTACTTAAGGAAAATACATTCTGTACATTTCAATTAGATTAAATTCTTCGGTATGAGGTCCCGTGAATACCAATTTCGGGTGCTAAATATAGTTTTACGTTGGTGAAAGATCATCGTTCTTGTGCGGTGAAAAATTTGTGAGCTTTTTTTTTAAATTTAATAACAGAGTCGATGATTTGAAGGTTTTCTATAGCTACAGAGCTTCCCACTTATTAACCAGCAACTACATAATCGTATTTCTTATGCCTGTCAATGTGATCTGTAAATGATCGGTTAAATCTGTAATCTGTAAAAATTTATGGAAATACGAAAATTTAAAAATTTTCTTTGCCAACTGTTAGGTATTATGCGTCTGAATCGGGCTAAAAATTCGCACAGAAGTTATAATAAATAAGCTAAAAGTATAATAAATTTTCATATTCTATACTTAAAGCCTAGACAGACAGCGCAGCCTAAATGATAATTTGTCGTAAATGATCATTTAAGTGCCGGGTGTCATATGCTAATTTAAACTAATCACCACTAAATGACCAAATTATCAATCATTAAGCAAATCACTAATGATCATTAAACTTTCGTAATTTATTCTTAATGAAGTAGAGTTGCTCGATATAATACGAATTTCCCTTGGAAAAAGTCGCTTTTCCCATTGAAAAAAAATAAGGCAACTTTTTTTAAATGTCAGATTAATTACGGCCATACCCAGTGAGATAGTAGAAACGGAGTGGACACGGACGGTATAACTTTCCACCATTAGCCCCTTCGATCCTCTCGCGCACAAAGCATGTTAAAGCTGCCTTTCCGGCATTTCTCGCTAAATGTCAAATTGGAGAGGAACTACTTGGATTTGACGTTTAGTGAACAAAAAATTACTACCAATGTAAATCTTATGGGCATGTCCACTCCATTTCTACTGCATCACTACACCACCACAGTGGAACAACCGATTCTCGTCAGATCACCGAAGTTAAGCAGTGTTTTGCGTGGATAGTACTTAGATGGGGGACCGCGTGTCGTTGGCACGAAAGAAAAAATCTTTTTGCTGTCCCTTATACCAACAAACTAGTTGTCTGGGAAGCACCATACAAAAAACAAATCAAAATATTTACAGAATTTTAATGTAGTTCTTGCGTGGTTTGTACTCCAACTTTATTAATTAACACATAAGAGAGGCAACATACATTTAAAACACCTTCAATTTCTCCATTTTGCAAAAACTAGTTTCTTTGAGTGACAGACAGTCAGTGACAATATTCATCATTAACGCAAGGGCGGTGTGTCAGCTACTTTTAAATCACGAATTTAGGTGTAATTGATCATTAGTAATTTAAGTGCCTGTCTGTCTAGGCTCTTAAAACAGCTACTGTCACCAAAGAACTATGCTGATTTCTTGTAAATCAATAAAACTACTAACTAATTTCACCAAAATTTCTTGAAAATTCCAGCTCAATCAATTTACTCGATTCCCAAATATCGATAAAAGAAATGAGTTCATTTTCCTTTTCTAATTTACTGCCCAAGGGACCTGAAAACTTCGGCTAAGGAGGTGCAAAACACTATTGTCTAGGAAATCTTCCAAATCCGATATTTTCCTGAAGTATGGAAGACAGTCTTGGTCAGTACGATTCCTAAGCTTGAAAAAGATTCTTCCCAAGTCAAGTCTTATATACCTACAAGTCTTTTATCTTGCATCTCTAACATTCGAGTTGGTTTTGCTGAGAAAACTACTTCCAATATTTGAAGATGCAAGACAAATTGCAGAACATCAGTTTGCGTTTCGAAAACATCGTAGCACCATGCAACAGGTTCATCAACTCGCGTCAGATATTAAAATAGCATTATAAGATTTAAAAAATTATTGTTCAGTCAGCAGTGTTTTCAGACGTAACTTAAGCCTTCGACAAAGTCTGGCATGAAGGGTAGATCTTCAAAATCAAATCAATAGCTACGTATAGAACGTGGACTGATTTAGGGATTGAGGTTGAAACAATGGAAAATGAACGGGTTGTTCGAACGTTTCGATTTCACTGTTTCAATCTCAAGTCGAATCCACTTTCAAGTCGCATTGCATACGTAGCTAATGCCTCTGAAAAACTTTCACAAAATATTCTTCTTTTACCTAACCGAGCGCACATGCCAGGTTAGATGTGAAAGCTTTTCTACAGCTAAATATCGTGTGCATGCTGATGTACCTCAAGGAAGTATGCTGGGAATTGGAGTCTACAGAATCTTCACATATGATCTCTTAATAAGTGACAAAACAACTACAGCTACCTTTGCAGATAACGTCATTATTCCATGCACAGATTCAGATCCAGTTATGGTATCCCGAACCCTGCAAGCCCACATCTTACTTCTTGAAGAATGGCTAGCAAAATTGAGAATCAGAATGTACGAAACCAAATTCATTCACGTTACTTTCACATTGCTAAAACTAACTTGTCTTCAATAATATCTCAAAAATGCACTAGTACCTCTAAGTTACGAAATAAAATATATCGGAATACACCTTGATAGAAGGCTCACCTGGAAACGGCACATTGAAGCTAAAAGTCAGCAATTGAAGCACAAATTCATCAACTTTAAATGCATACTCAATAGCATGTCAAAACTTTGTCTCGTCTCTATAGTATTCATCTACAAGGCATCAAAATTAATATCATCCAGAAGGCCAAATCAAAAATAGTTAGAACTATTCTCCACACAACATTGCAGATCAAAATGATTGCAGAGATAATTAAGAACTGCAGTAGAAAATATGTTGGAGTCCTTGCTCATCATCCCAACAAGCTGGCCAAAAGAATACTAATCCATCGTAAATTTCAGCGGTTGAAAAGAACTAAGCCATAAAACCTTCTATATCTAACGTAGAACAAACAACTTTGTGTATTCCCTATCCCTGTCTTTAGTTTTCAAAGGCTTCTACATTATGAATATTTGATCACAACTTTGCGCTCTCTGTCATTATATGTAACTAACGTAGCTTGCGTCCAAAACGTACACGTCCTCAACTGTGAGAGGTGCTCATCATTTATTCTAGTTGGAGAATAATCTGACTTTTTAAAAATGCTACAATCATAATGATAAGCTTATCGATGTTTCATTTTCTTATAAAGTTTTATGTTTTGCAAATCAAATTTCACTATACATATAATTGGTTTATGTCTAATAGAAATCTAAAGAGGCTGATTTGAGGACACTCAGTGAATCATCGACGAAATGCTTGCAAAATCTCAAATTTCATAAGAAATTAGGACAAAAGACGAACCTTCTGACCTTTCGTCGAAATCGCTCATGTAACAAACGGATGTTATGCAAGTCGATATAATAAGACTTCGTATTTTTTCTGCTTAACCAGCCATGAAACGATGAACGAAATCGTTTGAATACTAGTTTGTATCATTTTGGTGATGGTCACCAAATTTTTTTGCCGGTTTAACTAACCCAAGCTGAATTGAACATTCATAATCATGAATTGAAGGTATACAATCATCATCAAAATGAACAAAATTTTGCGCAATATCAATAGCTTATGTTTCCGTTACGAAAAATATAGGTTATTTATGAAAGAAAACCAATCAGCATGACTATAAAAACGTGTGCATATACATATGCTTGAAATAGATTATTAAAATTACTGCTCTATCGTATTTATTCTTGATAATAAATACACACCCATATGCATGATCATCTACGTTTCAAATTTGTTCTTTCGAGTATATGTATTCTCAAGCTTACGAACTTACGAATATACATACATATGTCCATCATTTCGGTTTAAATATTAAACTGACAAAGTATTCATACTCTGTATAAGGATATCAACATCGTTTCAATTCTAATTAGAAAACATATGAGTACTCCCATGTACTTATAGCATATGTATATAAGGCCTTGATATTTATTGTTCGACGTGAAAGATTTATTGATTTTTAAGTTACTTCGTGGCTATAGTTATGAGTTTTTAAAGACACAACGTCAAAAATTTATAATTGTATTGAAGATTGATTGGTTTTTTTTTTTGCAGAGAATGATGACTTGAAAACTCATACTTTCATATAAATTGACAACACGTATTGTGAACTGAATGATAATGCAATAAACATCTTTTTAGAAATTTATCTATTTATTGTCTACAAATTTATTCATTTTTTAATATTCTTTCAGATATATCTGATCCCGGACTTACCCTTTTATTTGCATAAACTCATGCTTCAACAATCGGTCAGGGTTACCAAATGTGAAAGGACTTCTTGTAAAAAATAAATATTCAATATCAAATATAATTCGTCGAGAGTGTTGCTAGCAAGAAAATCGAAGACGAATGCATCAAAAACTTATAGAAACCTCATTGTGGACATATTTAAAACGATTCATAATGAGTAATATAACATACATATGTAAGTAAGATTTAATATTTAAATAATTATATTTCATTTGTTCTATAGCTGTTCAAAGCTAAATTAATATTGCGTTTTAAATTAATTATAATTATATTTATACTTTTAAATATTCATATTCTACAATCAAACTTTTTTCAATTGATATATTGATGACTATCCGAAAATAGTTTGGGAATTTCGGCAGCTGTAGGACGGATTACTCGAAATTTTTCAAAAACTATTTCTATGTTTATATGTATATTGTTTCATACACTTTCTTTATTTTTCTCTTTTTATTATAAACTTTTACAACTAGGTGGGAAACGGTAGATTGTTTTTTTTCTGGCTGCAATGAATAGAAATAAACAACAAACAAGTCATTCGAGGAGAAGGAAAAGGAGGAGGAATCAGACAAATATAGAACTATATCAGATCTTGCGGCAGGTAAATAAATACCTAAGCCGCAAATAAATCAACAGATAGTTGAGTTCTTGCACCAATCGAAGGATATATCGAAGGAGTTGGTGGAACAGGGGAAATAGAACACAGCTGAAGTAACTAAATCAGGAGCTGGTGAACCCACTAATAAGGGTAAATAACACTTCTCCATCTGCAGTACCAACGAAGTACTAAAAGAAGCAGATGCCTCCTTGTAACTCATCAATTGGAGACGCCCCCAAAAGTGCACCAATGGAAGCAGAACATGTACGAGAGAAAGAATAGCCCGTCTCTCCGACCCCGAAAAATCTAACACACGTAGTCTTGACTAGAAATCAGTAGTCAGAATACAAATGAAATAATTGCAGCTAAATTGTCTGTGCCAGTCATAATAAGACAAACATTGAAATAGATTAAATTGATGAGAAACATCAACGATCTAAGGCTAGGAGAAGGCTAAAAGGCATCCAAACTAGAAAATTTTATTCTAGGCAACAAACGGATACATAATATGAAGGTACTGTGCCGACTTATTAGCAAAGTGGAAGCTCAAAAACCACGTGGCGGGCACTTGCAACGCCATAACATCCAATAATTTGTCCATGTAGCTAACAATTGACACGCTTAGGCCAGATGCGTCAAGTGTGATTGTCTTCACAATAACCCGCAATGCACCAAGCAAGAAGAGGAAAATGCGAAGTGCGTAAAGTGCGGAGGGGAGCACTATATTTTTGGATGCTCTAAGCATCCAAAAATATAAGAAAATCTGTGGGCAAATATCTACTGCTATTCCTGAAGTTAAACCAACAAAGGCTCTTAGTACCCAAAAACTATACCCCACTCTAATCAGGTTCGGAATAAAGAGTACATGAACCATATTTTCTCTTAAGGCTGGTATTGACTTAACCGTGAAGATAAATTTTGACAACTTTCCATTACCTGGTCATTCTCTGAAGTAAAAATTTCGACAATGAGTAAGGCCCGTTTCACACGAGACACTCGGTGTCCCGCCACTGTGTCTTCAGCCACTGATGGATATAGAACTAAAATGGCGGCGTACACACAGAGCCGCAGTGTCCCGGGCCACAAGATTCCCTCTCATCAGTGGCTCTCGTCTCAAGCCGCCCAGACACTTTTTGTGGTTCGGCCACTGTTGAAACAATAGGCGTGTTTTTGCTCCCCCTATCTATAACAGAACAATGCTGACGCATTGGGAACAACAACAAAAACTCCCCCCTTCCATAACAGGAGTTGTTGTTGCTTCCAATGCGTCTGCACTGGTTAGCATTGTTCTGCTATGGATAAGGGGAGCAAAAAAACGCACCTCTTATGTTATATGAGAGCGTTCAGACACCAATTCAGTGGCTCATGATTTTGATTGCAAGTAAAAAAAACTCTAGCGCATCAGAACCGCTAGAAAACTAATTTTCGAAGAAATTATCTTTGAGGAACTTAAAAACGTGTGAAGACGTAATACACTTCTTTGTAGTATCATATCAACCATTTCTTACTGAAAGGAACAAATATTATTTTCTGAGAACATTTCCTATAACATAAATGATGAAAATGTTCAGTGCTGGCAACATTTGTCCAACACAACAGCAATAAGTCTACAATAACATGCTCGTGCTTAATCAACCTATCCTTTGAATTTCGTTTTCATCCAAGGATATCATCAAAAGTTTCAGCGATTAAACTATGTCTGGGGTTGCCATCCGAAAAATTTCCAAAACTCGGAAAATTTAAACATGAGTTGCTTATTTTATTGTAAATGTTTTGCTTATGAATACAAAATGGAAGCGTCTGTTGGTGCAATATTTACGAAATTGTCTGGTGCTGGCAATCATGACTATAGCTGTTTCACGCTGAGTTAAACCCACCCTGTGAATTTCCTTTCGGTTGAATGGCTGCGCTGGAAGTTATAGGAGTGAATAGAATTTTATGGTAACCATCCTCAAAACTTTTCAAATTTTCGAAACCTAAATATTTGTTGTTAACTGTCATTGCAGAACCATTCCCATTTGGAAATTTTATGACAACATCTCTCGATAAAGAAATGTCAATAATTTACGAAATTCATCATATCCTTTCATGATTTTTCAACGAAATTCCTACAGAATTAGAAAAACAGCAAGATTCACTTATCACATGAATTTCGTTTTGATTTCGTTACTGCATCGGAAGTTATAGGAAAAACCCTTCATTTTCCTGAGCAAATTTACAATATTTAGGAGACACAAATTGCCATAGCTATCCTAATTTTGCAACCAAACTTCTATGTAATCTGTCTTAGAGTAAGGTTCACCTACTGCGTGAATTTCGTTAAAATCTGGTGGCTAAATCGGAAGCTATAGGCCAAAACCCAGTTTTTTTTCTCGGCGATTTTTCAAAATGGCACCACTGCCACAGTATTCCCGTTTTTAAAAATCATTTCTATCAGACCTGGTCCTAGCTAATTCCAACATGTCTTGTAAATGTCATATTGATCGCACTATCCGATCGTCAGTTCTCGTGAACAGAAGTTTTGAGTGCTGAAAATAGAGGTAATTTGATCATAGGTTGCCGTTCTTGTTTACCGCGGAATTATGAAAATTTTTATTTGACTTGGTGGACAAAAGTAAAAAATTATCAATAATTTAAATTTATTTTCAAATATCAAAAAATTTTCAGGAGGGTCGGTGATTTGAAGGATTTTTTTCGGGGAAAGTCCGTGTGTGTTAAATATTAGTCTACATCAATACGCTCTGCAAATTTCACGATGATCCATTGTTTTTCTTAGAAGTTATGACAAATCGAAATTTGAAAAAAAAATCTTTACTACTTTTAGGCACTCCGCGCCTACACAAGGCTCAAAATTTCCAATTCTTTATCATAAACAAGCTTAAAACAATAAGTTTTCATTCACAATAATTTTTTTTAACAAAAATTTAAACTGCTTGCAAATATAGGAGTTCCTGAAAATTTACCAAAATGCCCGCCCCCGCCAAAGGGTTAAAAATATCTGAATTCTAGCAAGTCATGGACCTATCCACTATATACATCTATGTCCTCCAAAAAATCAATCAGATCGGCCTCTCCAGAGATTATCTCCCTTAGTTATTTTGCTGATATATATATATATATATATATATATATATATATATATATATATATATATATATGGTGAATTTTCGGCGAAACGAGTTTAATACTAATTTTCTTCGAAAATCAGTAAAAATTCGATAAATGACTGCACCTCTCGATACTGAACGTTTAATTTTTTTTTCAATTTCACTCAGAAAAGCTTTTTAAATATTAATCAGGATGAAATTATTTACAAGACACGAAAAGTTACTCTTAACAAATTAAAATAGATTTAGTTAGGACCCAGGACAGTAATTTTGTTGGTGAAGTTAAAACGAATGGTTCCAGCTGTAAAGAAAATTTGTGAACATATTATGCAGCATATAATTCTTATATTTTAAAAGCATTAGGTTAGGTTAGGTTAAAGTGGCTGCCGGTCTACAGAGGTCTGTCGTCCGACACACGTAGGCACAAAAGAGGCCCGTTGTGATGCCACACTAATTAGTGACTCTCTCCTATTCACTAAACTCGGGAAACCATCTGCTTCCCTTGACAAATCGCGTTATCCCTTTTAAATCAACCAGGGATAAGTCGGTCAGGTTTGAGAGAAAGGGAGCGCCAATTGCCGCCAGCCTTCTCCTTGCCAACGCCGGGCACTGACACAAGAGGTGGAGGACGGACTCCTTCTCATCCTCAGAGCCGCAACTCCGACAGAAATCGTTAAACTGCACTCCCAATCGTTGTGCATGCCGTCCTATGAGGCAATGGCCCGTAAGAACTCCCACTGTGCAGCGTAGAGCGCTTCGAGTTAAGCCTAAAAGCTGCCTGGTGCGATGCGCATCCATGGATACCCAGGACTACCTTGCTATTGCACAGGATGATTCATCTGCCCAGGACGTCTTAGCATCCTCGAGATATTTTTGCCTAATGGCCAGTTTCACCGATGACATCGGTATACCTATTGAGAGGGAGCAGGAGACCTCCGGTAACAAGGTTCCAAGTCTTGCTAGCTCATCGGCCTCACAGTTGCCCTGAAAACCCCTATGTCCAGGTACCCAAATCAATTGAACCACTGAATGTCTCGACATCTCCCTGAGAGATGCACGGCATTCAGCAACAATCATGGAAACTGTACAAGGACCAGCAAGGGATTTAATAGCCGCCTGGCTATCTGTGAAAATGCCAATATTAGCCCCGAATATTCGATTACACAGAAGCCAGTCGATTGCCTGTAAAATAGCCGCAACCTCCGCCTGAAAGACACTACAATGGTCTGGTAGACGGAAGGACAGCTTGAGATTCAGCTCATCTGAGTATACACCACTTCCAACTCTACTGTTTAGCTTTGAGCCGTCAGTGTACACATGGATAAGCCCACTTTCGAGGGTAACACCATCACGCCATTCATCCATACCAGGAATGCGAGTTGTGAACTCCAAATCTAGTAGGCACTGCGGAGCAATGTAGTCAACACCCGCTGGAGCGGGAACTCCCTCGACCAAAATCCTCGCATGGCCGAAATCTGTTCTATTCCAAGCCGAGATACAATTTAGTCTCACAGCGGCAAGATTAGCTTGCTGTAAGATAAGTAGATTGGTTGGCAGCCAATGAAGTAACACGAAGAGTGCCTTAGTAGGGGTGGAGCGGAGCGCACCAGTTACAAGTAGTGCAGCCATTCTCCGCACTTTTTCAATCTGCTGTTTGCAGGTAGCCTTAATAGCACCCTGCCACCAGAACGCCACCCCAAACAATAGAATTGGCTCAACCACAGCAGTGTAAAGCCAAGCAACAGTACGAGGTTGTAATCCCCAATTCGCTCCTATGGCCCTTTTACAGCAGTAAAGTGCATTGAAAGCCTTCCGAGCTCTTTCTGCTACATTGTAGGTCCATAGTAACTTCGAGTCAAGGATCAGCCCTAAGTACCTGACCCTCTGGCTCAAGTTAATGGAGACCCCATTCAACTTGGGTAACTCAAAAGACGGAACTTTGTACTTCCTTGTAAACAGCACTAGTTCCGTTTTGTTAGGATTCACATTTAAGCCGCACTCACGACTCCAACGTGAAAGTATGTCAAGAGAGTGATTTAGCCTCTCCGATAGTGTAGATAAATACTTTCCCGACACTGCCACAGCTATGTCGTCTGCATAAGCAATCACTTTGCAGCCAGCGCGGTCCAATCTCATTAGAAGAGTATTCACCGTGATGTTCCACAGCAGGGGAGAGAGGACTCCACCCTGAGGTGTGCCCGTACTGACTCCTCGTCTTACGCTGGCATCCCCCAGGGAAGAGATAACCACTCTACTTTTGAGAAGCTGCGCAATAAAAGCAATCAGCCGCTCGTTCACATGAAGCACCGAGAGAGCCTCAACAATAGCGTTAGAATTTACGTTGTTGAAGGCCCCCTCGATGTCCAAGAAGGCGGCAAGCGTATATTCCTTAAGCACAAGAGATTTTTCCACTTGCTCAATAAGGACGTGAAGAGCAGTCTCAACAGACTTACCTTTGGTATAAGCGTGTTGTGACTGCGAGATCAACATAGGATCAATTGATCTTTTAATATGGTAATCAATGATCCTTTCCAAAATCTTAAGCAGGACTGAGTTGAGACTTATTGGACGGTAGTCCTTTGGCCTAACATGAGAAACTTTTCCTACTTTGGGGATAAACACAACTCTAGTTTCCCGCCAGCTGGTGGGAACATACGAGAAGCGTAGGCAAGCGTTATAAATCTCTCTGAGCCATGGTAGCGATACTTTCATGGACTGCTGAACGTCAGCCGCAAGCACGCCATCCGGGCCTGAGGATTTAAACGGCTCGAAGGAGTTAATAGCCCACCTCAGCTGAGAGTCTGATATTCTGAACGGCGGGGATCTACCGTAATTTAGTTCCGTTTGGTGCACTGTCCCTATAGGGCAATAATTGCCCGGCAAAAGCATTAATTAAGGTAATAATTATTTTTGTTCAAAATGAACTGGACACTGAGTGGTAAGAGACACTAAGTGGCTCTCGTGTGGCAGTGCCAAATTCCGGTGGCTGGTGGCTAAAGATCCAGTGGCCGTACACCGAGTGTCTCGGGTGAAGCTAGCCAAACAGCGGAGACTCTGCTGATTACTGTTTGACTGCAAGGTTGACATAATTCTCATTTAGAAAATATTACTGAAACCTGCAGAGTGTCTCCGTCTTCCGAATTACACCTTATACAGAAACGACAGAAAGTCTGGTAGAAGATCCTCGCTAGAAAAAATATTAGCCACCACCATTTTCTCATTCCCAGCTTAGTCATTCTTTTGAGTTCGTATCTATTTCTTGAATTCAAGACCTCACTAAACTGGATGCAGGATGTTTAATTGCCTTTTCACTAGTTTGGGGTGATTGGAGTACTAACAGAGCAGGGACCATAGTGAACGAAATTGTCACTCACGACCCTACTCACCTATTCACAGCGACCTTACTCACTTTAGGACAATCAACAACCGCGATCAAGACATAAATCTCTCTTTGGATCTCCAATATCGTGTGCGGACCACAGTATTGAATGAACTTTCATCAGACTATAAACGAGTCCTTTTCTTCAAAAAAATGTCTACATAGACGAAGACGATACTGTAAGATTGAAGAGGACAACTAACTACCAAATTTGGTTTCCATAACGCAACACCAAACAAAACTCTCTCTACCAGCGTTATTAATACGATGGTTGATCCAAAAGTAGTAATAATCGGCCATTTCCAGTTCGCTTAAAATTCAAAACAAATTTTTCATATACCCACTAAGTCAGCATAAAAAACATATAAATAGGCAACGATTCCAGGGAGGTATACTCAATATAATGCGAACAGTCGAAGAGAGAAAATCAAAATGGAAAAAACGAAATTAGAGCTGTCATTAAGTACCAGTGTTTGAAAAAAATGTCTACCAAAGCCTTACACAAAGACTTGGTGGAAAAATAAGGGGACTCTGTTCTTCTAAATTCCAGCGTTTCACGCTGGGCCAAGGAGTTTAAGCTGGGAAGAATATCCACGGAAGATGAACACCACGAAGTACGTCCATCCACGTCCCTCACTGAAGAAAACGTGAAAAAGTCGAAGATGTCGTGTTTGCAGATCAAAGAAAGACCATCAGGCATGTAGCTGATGTTACAGGGATCTCATATGGCAATGTTCAAAGAATCGTTGCCAACGAACTACATATGAAGAAGGTCTCTGCGCGTTGGACGCAAAAGTAGAATCGAGTCGACATTTCGAGGATGAATCTCGAAAAGTTTCAGGCAGATCAGGAGAATTTTTTGTCACGTTTCGTGACCATGGACGAGACCTACATCCACCATTTTGATCCTGATACCAAACTGCAATCGATGACCTGGAAGCGACCCTCTTCACCGAGACTGATGAAATTCAAAGTGTCGAACTCTACAGGGAAGGTTATGCATCACTTTTTTGGGACGCTGAAGGAACTATTGTAGTGGAATATTTGGAAAAGAGAGCTACTATACCAGACTCTTAATACGTGGGCCAAATAAGAAGATTGCGGGAGGCTATTTAGAAAAATAGACGCAGCAAACTGCGAGCTCGAGGGCTGTTTCATCAAGACAAGGCGCTGGTTCACAAGGCTGCAGCTGCGATGGTTGCCATTCAAGAAACAGGATTTCAACCGCTTGATCATCCGCCCAATTTGCCAGATCTAGCTCCCAGTGACTTCTACCTTGGGTTTGAAAAAAAGATGGACTAAATGTATTAACTTGTTAGGAGACTATGTTGAAAAATAAATATTCATTTGAAGTTTAATCACCTTGGTTTATGTTGATTTTTATTACTTCTGGATCAGCTCTCGTAGAGCGACAAAGCACTATTAGCAGAAATAGCCCAGGGAAAAGAAGAATCAACGCTGAACCTCTGGTTAAGGCTTACAGTCCTTGCGAGCTCCCGAACGACATTAACGAAAAAACAAATTCAATGAAAAGTTAAGCGCACAGGATGCCCTAGATTAAAAAGAAAGGCGAACTGCCTGTCAAATAATATCAGCCACCAGATTCTACTGTTTAGGAACGAACAATGGGAAAGATTTGACAGAACATGGAGCTCGGCGACAATAGTTGACTGCTTCTAATAACTTTACAGACACATTAGAGCTACAATTCAACGAAAATTTAGCAATGACAGAGGGTTACGATTAGGTTGAAGAGGCTGAGAAAAGAACTAACAACCTTCTAGCTACAACAACTCAAAGAATTGAAGAGATTTGTCACACGGAAATAGCAGAGATCAAGCAACTCGTAACACTGCTCAATAAACATAGATCACCAGGACTTGACACGATAACAAATAACTGCCTCAGATACTTATCAGAAAATATAGCTCAGGAAATAATAGATATAGATATTGCCAATGTGATCTTCCTTACAAGAAGTTTCCAAATCTCTGGAGAAGACGACTGTTATTCTGGCTCCGAAACCACACAAGTATCTCACTTTTCTTCAAAATTGAGGACAGACTAGCACTCTTTCTTCGATCGAAAAACTGGTTAAATGCATAATACTTTCACGAATCGAGGAAGTAGATACCATCAAACTCAACAATTTGGTTTTAAAGCCCAACACTCTACCGAACTGCAGCTAGCTAGGCTGCCTCAACACATTATAGCTAAATTCGACCAAAAAAAGTCAATGTGTCTGTCATGTTTGGAGTCGCCAAAGCATTCGATAAAGTCTGGCATACACAATTTATCGTAAAAACACATGATTTTAATATTCCAAACTCGCCGATGCAGCTAATTGGATCATTGAGAGCAGAACCTTTTCCGTCCGAATAAACGACCATCTCTCCAGTATATAGCCAATAGAAGCCGGAGTCCCGCAGGAATCAACACTTTTTCTACTGTTGTATACACCATAAACTGGAGGCATCCCAATGGTGCACACAACAAAAATCTCCCTTTTTGAATCTATAACCTACAATCTTCAACAATACATATACACACTAGACATCAACGCGAAAAAAAGTGCATCCAATCTTTAAGAGAAGACGACCAAATCCAAATCAGCTGACAGGTGCCTTGGTCCTAGTTAATACCAACATGTCCTGTAAATTTCATTATGATCGGATTATACGGTCGTCAGTTTTCGTGAATAGAAGTTTCGACAGCGGAAAATAGAGGTAACTTGATGATGGGTTGCCATTCTTGTGCAAATCATAATTTTGGAAATTTCAATTTGACATGATGGACAAAGGTTATTATTTATCAATAATTGAAAGTTTTTGTCAAAAAGCAAAAATTTGTCAGGAGGGTCAATGATTTGAAGGATTTTTTTCAGAGACCTGCCGTAGCTACAGTGCTACCCGCACTGTCTTGAAAATCCATGTGTGTTAAATCTTAGTCAACATAAATACGCTCTGCAATTTTTACGATGATGCAATGTTTCTGTCAGAAGTTATGACAAATCAAAATTTGAAAAAAAAAATCCTTGTCTACTTTTAGGCACCCAGCACCCACACACGGCTCAAAATTTCCAATTCTTTATCATAGACAAGCTTACAACATAATAAGTTTTCATTCCCAATACTTTTTTTAACAAAAATTTACACTGCTTGGATAAATAGGAGTACCTGAAAATTCACTGAAATGGGTTAAAGATATCTGGATTCTAGTACATCATGCACCTACCCGCTATATGCATCTATGTCCTCCGAAAATTTCAGCTCAATCGGATCGACCACTCCAGAGACTATCTCCCTTAATCATTTTGCTGATACATATATATACAGGGTGTTTGGTACTCAGAGGACATTTTTGTAAGGAGGTATTCCTTGATATATTTTGAGCGAATTATCGTTCTATAGGGTGGTCCGATTTTCAAAATCTGCGGAGTTGTAAGGTGGTCAAGAAAAGTGCTTCGGCCTGTACTCTGACTCACTTAAATCGTTATATCTTGAAAACTAATAATCGCAACGCAAAGTTTTATTGCTTGTTTTTTATGGAATCAAATTACCTTTAATTTGATATAACTGTACCTGATTTTGAGATATTTACAAAACACAAAATTTTGGCACTTCTACCCCGAAAATGTTGTGTTCAATTATTTTTTCTCAGAAAACCTCATGAAAATATGCCATTTTCATTTTATTTTTTTATAGGCCATATTATTGGCTACAAAAGTTTCATACATATTTATAACTTCGGTTTTACCATTTCGCAAGTTGTAAGCGAAAATACGTATCGCTTAAAAACTTAATGTGTCATAAAGTGGTCCTCGTTGTCGATCTACACTCATTGCTTGGTTTTGGTTGGTTTTTATGGTTTTTATGCTTTATTTCAAAATTTTTGAGCTACAGTAAATGTTCAAAATGGCCACCTTCATTATGAATACACACTAAAGCTCGAATACACACTAAAGCTTCTCAGCTGCTGCCTCACTTCTGTTGCAGCCGAATCGATCCTGGTATTTAGGTCTTCCAATGTTGATACTTCCGTTGTGTAGACAAGGTCCTTCATCCGTCCCCATACAAAAAAAATCATAACTGTTAGATCAGGAGATCTCTCAGGCCAGTGTATTGGCCCATTTCTACCGCTCCAGCGATTGGTATAATTGGAATTCAACCAATCTCTGATTGGTCGCCTATAGTGAGCTGGAGCACCACCGTGTTGGTAAAAAATGGAAGCCAACCGTTGCAAGGGAATATCCTCCAGATCATGCCTTAAAAAATGTAAGTAATTGGTACTATTTAGGGTAGGCAGGAGCCTAATAGTTCCAATTAAATCGTTATCAATCACTCTACCCATAAATCTCTCTCTGTCAGCACACGTATGTAAATTGTGAAAGTTCGTGATACCGTCCTCGGTAAATAAGGACTCATCCGTTCAGAGAATGGTGTTTAAAAAAATGTCGTTGCCTAATTGTTTCTCAAGGAGCCAATTGCAGAAATCCATCCTTTTGGGCATATCGATGGGTGGCAGCTCCTGCACTGGTGTGTGATGGTAGGGATGTAAACGGGCTGCTTTTAAAATACTCAAACTTTCCACGTAGACACGTTAAACTGCAACGCCAAGCGTCGAATACTGATTGATGGGCCAGTTTCCACTGCATGCAGCATTTCTTCATCGGTCCGTACAGCGATTGCAGATGCAGGATTTGCGTTTACTCGGCTCGTCTTAACGCTGCCAGTTTTCCGAATCTTTGTGTATAGTTGGTGAAACACTCTCCTTCCAGGAATCCGTCGATGGGGATATCTCTGTTGATACAAAGATTGCGCCGCTTGTGAACTTCCCCGGCACTCTCCATATAAGTACATAATATCTGCATATTCTTCATTAGTGTAGTGAGACATTTAGAATTTATTTTTGAAATTTTAGTAATATCTTATAGTTCGAGTAATGTACTGAAACTGACAAAAATTTGAAAGTGGTTCTGTTTTTATAGTCTTAATTTTTTTTCGTATCCCATTAATAAAGGCGAAGAACTGTACCCAATTTCACCTGTAACATCCAGGTAGGTGCATCAATTATGTTGAAATTTAGTTTATTTTATTGATAGTTTAAAAAGTAATTAATGGGCAGTAAAAATACTTAAGTACAAATAACAATTTAAACTTTTATTTTCAACGAGAACCACTTTACGGCATATTTATTTTTTAAGCGATATGTATTTTCGCTTACTACTTGCGAAATGGTAAAATCTAAGACATAAGTATGTATGCAGTTTTTGTAGCCAACAATATGACCTATAAAAATACAAAATTAAAATGGCATATTTTAAGGAGGTTTTCTGAGAAAAACAACATTGAACACACAACTTTCGGGGAAGAAGTGCCAAAATTTTGTGTTTTCAAGTGAATATCTCAAAATCAGTAACAGTTACAATTTAGGACGTTACATAAAATTAAAGGTAATTTGATGCCATAAAAAAACAAGCCATAAAACTTTGCGTTAAGATTATTAGTTTTCAAGATATAACGATTTAAGTGAGTCAGGGTACAGGTCCGAAACACTTTTATTGGCCACCCTGTAACTCCGTAGATTTCGAAAACCGGACCACCCTGTAGAACCATTTTTTGCTCAAAATATATGAAGGAATGCCTCCTTACAAAAGTGTCCACCGATTACCAAACAAACTGCATATATAAATAAATAAATAAATATATATATATATATATATATATATATATATATATATATATATATATATATATATATATATATATATATACATATAAAGAAATATGAATTTTCGGCGAAACGAGTGTAATACTAAATTTTCTTCCAAAATCAGTAACAAGATCAAAAAGGGCTTAAGGGGGCGTAGCACCTTCAAATTGAAAAATAAATGTTTTTTTCAAAGGCTTGTTTTTAATTGAATAAACAAACGTATCTTAATGAAACATTTTACACATACTGTACTTTACACATACTGTACTTCTTTTATACAACATTAAAAAAATTGTTAAAAATGTTTTATGGCCCCCTGTCGTCTGCTACAATTTTTTTGGAAAATACACAAAAAAAAACCTGGCGTGCATGATAACTGTCCTCAGGAAAGTCTGAAAAAACAAACAAAAAAGTGGTTTTGATCAACATCAAAGCGGCCTTGGAATGAACTAAAAAAAAAATTTGGTTGAAAAATAACAAAATGGCGGCGTTTTTTCGAAAATCGGGGTTTTTTCCCCCAGAAATCGGTTATAACTAAAAAAATTTAGTGCCGATTTTTTCATCCCAAGTTCATTCTGAGCATCAACATGTGCAGATTAACGTGTTAAAATTTCAGAACTATTGGATAATATTGTTTTTCTTAATCATGCACGCCAACTTGCAAAACGTTGTTTCGAGAAAATCGCGCTTAAAGTTAAAATTCAATATTTTTTCCAATAAATCTTACCGAAAATTAATCTGCGATGTCTGGACCATACAATGTACCTTCTTCTTGCTCATACTCTTCCTCTTCCAAAGATTTTTGCTCCCTTCGAGCAGTTCTGGCCTCTTTAGATGCCTCAGTCGAGTGTTTTTCCACCTGGTTGATTCTTGCAGCATCTCTATGTTCTGCATGTTCCAGCGCACGTTCGCTAATCGTAACTCCCATTACTTGCATTATTTTCAAGATAGCTATAAATCCTTCATTAAATGTACATGCAGAAATATTTGCAGCCATATTAGCACGTTTTCCCCACAAAAAGTATGTTTGGGGCCAAATTCCAAACACAAGAATTATAGCTTTCGTTATTATTCTGCGTAAAATTGCCCAAGCAGCGCTTTAGTGAGTCTTTTGATGATAAGTCAGCATAAATAGGCTTCAAAATTTCTTATACCTCATCATCTAAAGGTAGAGGATGCTTGAAATTTTTTAATGCATTATCACCAGCTGCCTCCGACTTGCGCCAGTTACACCAAGTCGTTTCTCCAACAGGACAATAACAGTGTTGAGGGTTCTCATCAGCTGAAATTTTATGGTAATATGCTGCCCAAATTTATTTGCGCATATTTTCAACTGAATCAGGATTTCGTCGTATCGCTAGGCCATAATATGTGGCAAAATTTTTCATTAATTTTAGTGTCAGTTGAACTTTTTTCGGACCTTTTTTTTGGAGATTCTACTATTTTTTTATAGCTATTTTTTTTTTGTTTTTTTTTTTTGCCAAGGCTAACTGTTTTTTTGCTTCTTTTAAAGGAGATGACTCGCTTATCTTTGTCTACACTTTGGGCTAAGTCGATATAGCGATATAGCGAAGTCAACGAAAATCATAGAAAAAATGACCTTGGGGCGCTTATATACTCATATATACACTCACAAAAATTTGGAGGTGCTACATTGCCTTAAGGAAGCGACAAATAGACAGCACACATGAAGAACGGAAGCTACAACACAAGAACGCTCACTGCAAGGAAAGGAATCAAAGATCAAAGTGCAGCTGGTGGGAATAGCTCCAAAAACTTAACAGTTCCAAACAATCAATATTTGAAATGAAATTATATAAATTGGAATGATCCAATTTAACAGACCCTTCCATATGTATTCATACATATTTGTATAGTCTTGTTACCAAATCTCACAACTTATTCGATCGTTTGAAGGAATTTTTTTCTCTGTAGCGCATGGTTGGTGAGGAGAAACAGCGTTCAATCAAATCAATTGATGCATTCATGTTTATATCCTCGAGCTTTAGTGATGTTTGAAACAACAAATTATTGGAGATTTTTATTTACACAAATTTATCAAATTAACGAATGATTGAGGGTTACAAGCAATTGCGAACCAATATTCAAATAAATAAATAGCTAATAAAAAATTATTCTACCGAACATAAACATCATACATCCGCTGAAGTAATAGCTTGTATCTAAAACAAATGTAGAATGTAATTTAATATCAAGAGTTACATTACAGTCCGATCATAGTACAATCATACATACAGACTAGTACACCAGTATAACAATTCAAAATGTTCCTTATTAATCGAGCTATGAACATGAGGCGTATCATGGTAGCATTTCTATAATTACTTCTCTTATGGATGGCAATGTATGAGCCATTGAACTTGAAAAAACCACAAATGAAAAATTACTTGCAATTACTAAACACCATCTTAGCTTGTTTAGCCATAATATGCAAAAGATACTAAATGGAGTCTAGACAAGGTCAATGAACTCTGTTTCTCCGCATTTAACTTCAAGTAAAAGAAAAATTTCAATCATTGATAAATAATTGATAGCATTTTCCAAAACCCTGTTCATTTTATTTGTGCGCAAAAGCATAGCACGGTTCCTTCAAAAAACAAAAGTTGGATTGATATTTGTTTCATATTTCTTAACTTCTTTTGCTTAGATATGAAACATTATCGAAACTTACCTCGAATACACGCCTGTGATTATATCAATTAGAAATTACAATTGAGAAATTTTTATGAGCTCAACTTCCGTTTGTAAACTCACAAGAAGTCAAAATGCATATGAACACGTACCTACATGGTACAACTAGATGGAAATTGAAAAAAATGCTTTTTTAGCTTTAGATACAAACTGAAACTTTCAATTTTCAATTGAATTCAAAGAATAGATTGCATATCTTGAGGATTTGTTGAGAAAATTTAAAAAAGCTTTGTAATTGGCATGAACAGATTGTATCGAAACAAGCCTATTAATAAAAATAATTAAATTTGAAATATATTTTCTGTATGAATTCTCTTATCAACATATTAGATATTCATTTAAATAATTTTTTTTCAGGGGACGATGTGGAAAATTGTTTGCAATATTTGGGCGGGACAGTGGGTGTCATAGCCTTAACTGGAATTGCAGCAGCATCAGCATACTATTATGCATCACGACCCGTACCCGAAAAACCATTAGTGCCTCTTAATAAACAAGGACCGATATTAGAAGTAAGTCGGTTTTTTATTATACATGCTTGGTCATTCTTTATTTTGAAAATACAGAGTAAGAAATGCAAAATCGAAATATTTTTATATTATTACATTATTATGACTATTGTATAGACATTTTGGTATAACTCCTTGTACAGCAAGAAAATACTAAGTTAACTTCTTTGCTCCAATTTATAATTATATTTATTATTTGAAACCGTTATTGAATACGAACTATCACAATTTGAAACCGTTATCAAATTTGTATTTTATCAAATATTTCAAAGCATTATAACAAAACTTAAAAATATTTACGTCAGAATTATCTCATAAAACAACCATAATAGTAGTCTTTGGCCTCAAAATTGATTCAGGCATTAGACATGAGTACGAATGATAAAATTTTTATAGCTTGTAAAATGTTTTAAGATTTTTACATAAAATTATTAAGGTTGAATATATTGGCGCCCAATGTGGTTTTGCTATTGTGATTCTATTTTGCATCATCCATTATGATTCAAATTATTATAATTTATCTATATTCCACTATTATATTTTTCATCTGTGCTTTTAAGTAAGTGAGTAGGCAGGTCGTCTGGCTGTCAACTGCGCAGTTTTAACAAAAACCCGTTATGATACCACAGACACCTGGTTTCTTTGATAAACTGCACAATATCCTTTATATCGATAAACAATAGATCAATCGCATCTGAGAAGAACGGAATCCCGAGTGAGGCAATTCTTCTCCCTGTCTAAACTGGCACATTATGTGTTGCCAACTTTTTCCAGCCGTTGTAGCTAGAATTTAGGAAAAACATAGCTAAAAATAGGTAAAAAGTTCCCATTGTAGCGAAAAAGTGTAGCTAACTCCAACAATAAAAAAATCAAGGTTCTGGAAGACAGTTTTAATAAGCTAATGTTTATAATTCATATGGAAAAATATTGTATGTACATACATCGGATAGTGAGTAGTTAATTAATTTAGCAGTATAAAATAGTATAAAAATAGTTAAAGAGCTTAGTGAGTTCAACAAAATTACTTTCATTTTTTTATTCATGATAGGAGATATAAAAGGTTTTGTAATTGTTATACTCCTTGTAAATCATTTTTGCTTAATAACATTTTTCTGATGTTTGGACTATACTGAAGTGGGGTTTTAGCCCTAACTATTGGCTAATGATCTTTGATACTGATCCTCTTATAGACAGCCATCTCCTTTATGAACTCCGTATCATCTTCAAAGGAATTTGGAGAACGAATTAAAAATTTCTGCAAGTAAAAACTCTTACGTTTGGGGAAGAAATGATCCTGCAGCTGCAGAAACTGAAAGTTGAACGGAATGACAAGCACATATTATTAATATTAGAAAAGGATTTTGGCGACTTAATTAATACTTTCAGCAGTTCCACTTGCTAGCTCAATCAAAGTCAAATAAATTGCAATAAATTGTTGCTGAATATCACTTAAATGTCTGTAGACTCGTCAATCAAAATACTAGAAATATAGTTATCAATATCTGCCTTTAAATACGATTTGAAGTATGGAACATAACGGTTTTCACTATAGCGCTGCTTTTGATCGATAAATCTTACACTTGCTCCAACTTTTGGACTCAACTGTTAGTTTCTTACATATCTCACTCAAATGATCAATTTATTTTAATGCGAAAATACACATTGTAGCTTTGATTTGTTGCCGATTTTGTTTTTCAGGTTGCTGCTCCCAACGGAAAAAATCTAGACTTTATTTTTCGATGCATTGAAAAACTTTACAAAATGAAAAAAATACATAGCTAGCACAATTCTAACGTTTGGTTTTACTACTGAGCACGATTCCCAATCTCTTCTAGGATTGTGTGCGAGCACCTTGGCTATGTTTTATTGCTACTTTATGTCTACGCCTGAATTTTTTCGTTCTTTTCTTCAAATTTAGGCAGATAATGTGTATTTTATATTAAACATATTTCGTTTGTCTTACCTATTTTAGATTATTCCTAATGAGTTAAAACTCTCGGTTTTTCTTCGCATCGAACACAAGAAATAAAACTGTTCGTGGAAGATTATTATTGTTCTATGTCCAGAAAGACATAGTAGTAGTACTATTGTACTACCCAAAGCATTAATGATGACCTTAGAATTTGAGGAAATTATTTTCAAGCACTGAGTGTTTTAAATATTAATAAACTAGTGGAAATTAATGCAATCAAAGCAAAAATTTAAATTAGATATAATCTATAAATTAGTAGCTAAATTTGTAGCCAATAGCTAAATGAAAATTTTTGTAGCTAAACAGGTTCCTTTTGTAGCTAAATCTAGCTACAATGTAGCTAATTTGGCATCACTGGACACATATGATGGAGGACGGATTCCTCTTCATCCTCCAAACCACAACTTCGGCAGATATAATTGAACCACAACATACCCGAGGGCACTGCAGGTTAAATTTAACAGCTGCCTGGTGTGACGCACATTCATTTTTGCCACGAATATCCGTATGTCCAAGTGCCTAAATCAATTGCACTGCCGAATGTCTCAAATCTCTTAAAAGATGCACGGCATTCGGTAACATTTCCGAAAATTGTACAAGGGCAACCAAGAGAATTAATAGACACTGCATTACAATATGTACTTAAGTACATTCAGCTCATGCGAGTATGTACTACTGACGACTTTATTGTTCAGCTTTGAGTCATCGTTATACACATGGACCAGGCCACTCTCGTAGGTTAGACTATCATTCCATTCATCCCTACCAGAAATACGAGCTGCAAGTTTTTAGTCCACCAGAGTATCTGGAGTTATATAGTCGACGTCCGCTGAAGAGTTTCCTTAGATAAAACTCTAGTGTGGCCAAACTCTGTTGTTCGTTGCGAAGAGCAATGAATCCTCACAGCAGCAAGATTGGCCTGCTGTAGGATTAATACAATGGTAGGAAACCTGTGAAATCACAAGGAAACTGTCTTAGGTGAGCAAAGTCTCCGTCACTGAAATTGCGGCCAACTTTCCCAATTTTTTAAGCATCAGCTGGTGGGGAACCTTAAAAGCAACTTGCTACCAAAATACTACCCTATAGTTGTATTCGTGAAACTATAGCCAACGATAACCAACGTGAAAGATTATCAGAGGAGTGATTTAACTTGTCGGAAAGTGTAGATAGATACTTTCCAGGAACTGCTATGCCGCGAAAATTACTATTTGGCAACCAGCGTGATCTAGTCCCTTTAGAAGAGTATTTACCGTAATGTTCCACAGCAGAGGAGAGAGGGCTGCACCTTGAGGTATGCCGATGCTCGACGCAAAAAAGCATTCCACCGAGAAGATGCTATAGGCTTGAAAACAAAAATTATCAGACGCGCATCAACATCCAGCACCGAAAGTGCTTCAACCGTCGCATCAGGCTTGATGTTCACTGAAAAAAATCCACATAGCGCCAAGAGCCATGTAACATAGCGCATTATTTATGGTCCCATACCCCATGTACATAGTACTCTGAGCCATGCAATATGGCTCCCAGCGCCATAATCTCAGAATCTACATAGCGCGTGGTCCCATGTTACATGGCGCAGCATTTATGGTGCCACACGCTATGCACATAGTGCCCTGAGCCATGCAGTATAGCTCCCAGCGCCATAATTACATGGCGCAGAAATTATGGCCCCACACGCCATATTACATAGTGCCATGAGCCATGTAATATGGCTCATGGCACTCCAATTGTAACTCGCAGCCATACTGTGTGAGGGGATCTATAAATGTCAGCAAGTGATACTTGAGTATCGTCGATAGATCGACAACATTCTCAATCGGCTAAGGGCGCATATTATTGAATGGCTCCTTCGGCGACTCTAAATGCAGCCAGTGCCTGTTTGTTGCAAGCAAGTGACTTCTCCGTGTGCTCATTTATGGTAAGTAGCACTGTTTTGACTGATTTGCTTCTTCAATGTACTATAGTCTTCCACGCCATGTACTATAGTCTTCCACACCATGTACTATAGTCCTCCACGCCATGTATTATAGTCCTCCACGCCATGTACTATAGTCCTCCACGCCATGTACTATAGTCCTCTACGCCATACAGTATAGTCCTCCACGCCATATAGTATAGTCCTCCACGCCATACAGTATAGTCCTCCACGCCATACAGTATAGTCCTCCATGCCATGTGTTATAGCTCTCCACGCCATGCACTATAGTTCTCCACGCCATGTAAGATAGTCCGCCACGCCATGTACATGGCGTGGAAGACTATAATACATGGCGTGTAGGCCTATATACTTTTCGCCATGTATTATGGCGTGTGGCGCTATATTTTATCACAATCCCTAAATCGACTATGTACATGGCGCCAGAAGTCTATAAATTATGGCGTCTGGCGCCATGTGTTTTCTCAGTGTTGTTAAAAGTTCTCGCAATGACTAGAAAGCCGGAAAGAGTATATTTCTAAAGAACGAGAGATTTTTCAGATTCCGCAATGAGCACACAAAGATTAATTTCAACACCCTTGACTTTGGTGTAACCATGCTGTGACTGCGAGATTAAATTAGGTTCAATGTAGTGATGGGCGATTGCGAGATATTTTAACAATCGAGATAATCGCAATCGGCGCCACAAAACAATCGAGATAATCGCAATCGAGAGAATCGCAATCGATGCGCCAAAACAATCGAGAGAATAATCGAGACAATCGAGATAATCGAGCGATTCGAGATAATCGAGACAATCGAGCGATTCGAAATAATCGAGACAATCGAGCGATGCGAGATAATCGAGACAATCGAGCGATTCGAGATAATCGGCCGATTCGAGATAATCGGCCGATTCGAGATAATCGAGCGATTCGAGACAATCGAGACAATCGATCATTCGGTCGGTCAAGTCATCGACAATCGGTTGACGGCAATTGAGTGAGCCATAAAGCACGTTTCGTTGGCGCAGCCAATAAAAAAATGTTCAAATATTTCAGCAAAAATATTAAGTGCTATTATTTGATCAAATTGCAATTTTTTGGGAAATATTGATGTATAAAAGGATATGTTTATCTTAAGTTTAAATTAAGATATCTTTAACTCTTTGGTGGCGGTGGGCATGTTAGTGTTTAAGCACACCAGTATACACAGTACGCTTGTAGAACCGCTTGTGAAGAATAGATTTGAATGGATTGGATATACTATTTAGTAGATTTTTTTACGTGTGCATACATATGGAATGTAATGATCAGATATGCATGGAAATTTGTATGGCTAGCATTTATCATGTATAAATGGCTAGTAGTTTTGCTAAAACTATTAAGTCTGATCAAAGTGTATGATCAAATATTATAGGTCTGTTCCAGTACTTTCAGTAACTTAATTTTACTGAATTTTCCTGAATCATGTGGTGGGAAATTTCATGAAAAGTACGGGAACGCTCTCATTGTATTTCCTGAAAATTTACAACCGAAAGTGTCAGTTTTCGGTTTTTGGGACAACAATAGTGATTATAAAGTCATCCTAAGCGGTAATAAATTATCGCCGCAAAAATATTGTACCTTCATAGCAACATTACGCGAAAAATATGTTGCTTGCCGCGCACATTTGAAAATATTTACTCCGTTTGACACTTTCAGTATTTTTCAGTAGCTCAGACCCTACTGAAATTACTGAAAGAGGGGAAATTTTCAGTTTTCAGTAAAACGGAGTACGGGAACAGCTTCATTGCAATTAATCGCGATTAATCGCAATTAATCGTGGTCCGGGAACAGACCTTATATGAGGTTGAGTTTTGTCATGCTGTTAAGTATGTTAAAATAAAATCTGCTTTTAGATAGTGCAGTTTGAAAGCATATCATTTATCCAGTATTTTCGTACTAGCGAGTATTTTATTCAAATATTCAAAAAGTTTTTAGGGCAAAAGTACCTGAAATCGGCCAATTTTGGGTTAGAGTGGTTTCGGACATAACGGGCCAAGACCTATTGCTGTGATACAAAGATTTCGGTTTTGTAGGGGAGTAAGGGGTTTTTTGGCCATAGTTTGGCAAAAACTGCCTTTACCGCGCTTTCAATGATTGAAAGTGGTCGGGGAGTACAATAGTGATATTTTAAGGATGAAAAAAAATTTTATGGGGAAAATTGGGCAAAAACGTCGAATTTTTCCAAATTTTTTTTTTGCGTAGCTTGAATTCGGGGACATTTCTGAGCTGTTTCGGGCGAAATGTCCATACAAGTCTGTGAAAAAGTGGCCTAGTTTCGAAGATATGGCAAAATGAAATCCGCCGGAAAACCGACCGGAAAAACTAAAAGTAGCACTAAAAGTGCTAAATAAGAAAAGGTTGAGATCCTTTTTGGTTCGATGATTGGCTTCTCCGGCTGTGCATTATGCCGTATCTTCGAAACTAGGCCACTTTTTCCCAGACTTGTATGGACTTTCCCCCGAAACAGCTCAGAAATGTCCCCGAATTCAAGCTACGCAAAAAAAAAATTTGGAAAAATTCGACGTTTTTGCCCAATTTTCCCCATAAAATTTTTTTTCATCCTTAAAATATCACTATTGTACTCCCCGACCACCTTCAATCATTGAAAGCGCGGTAAAGGCAGTTTTTGCCAAACTATGGCCAAAAAACCCCTTACTCCCCTACAAAACCGAAATCTTTGTATCACAGCAATAGGTCTTGGCCCGTTATGTCCGAAACCACTCTAACCCAAAATTGGCCGATTTCAGGTACTTTTGCCCTAAAAACTTTTTGAATATTTGAATAAAATACTCGCTAGTACGAAAATACTGGATAAATGATATGCTTTCAAACTGCACTATCTAAAAGCAGATTTTATTTTAACATACTTAACAGCATGACAAAACTCAACCTCATATAATATTTGATCATACACTTTGATCAGACTTAATAGTTTTAGCAAAACTACTAGCCATTTATACATGATAAATGCTAGCCATACGAATTTCCATGCATATCTGATCATTACATTCCATATGTATGCACACGTAAAAAAATCTACTAAATAGTATATCCAATCCATTCAAATCTATTCTTCACAAGCGGTTCTACAAGCGTACTGTGTATACTGGTGTGCTTAAACACTAACATGCCCACCGCCACCAAAGAGTTAAAGATATCTTAATTTAAACTTAAGATAAACATATCCTTTTATACATCAATATTTCCCAAAAAATTGCAATTTGATCAAATAATAACACTTAATATTTTTGCTGAAATATTTGAACATTTTTTTATTGGCTGCGCCAACGAAACGTGCTTTATGGCTCACTCAATTGCCGTCAACCGATTGTCGATGACTTGACCGACCGAATGATCGATTGTCTCGATTGTCTCGAATCGCTCGATTATCTCGAATCGGCCGATTATCTCGAATCGGCCGATTATCTCGAATCGGCCGAATATCTCGAATCGCTCGATTGTCTCGATTATCTCGCATCGCTCGATTGTCTCGATTATTTCGAATCGCTCGATTGTCTCGATTATCTCGAATCGCTCGATTGTCTCGATTATCTAGAATCGCGCGATTGTCTCGATTATCTCGATTGCAACAATCGAGTCCAACTTAAATAATCGAGATGTTTCGAGATATTTGAACAATCGAAACAATCGAGTTTAATATCTCGCAATCGCGCATCACTAGTTCAATGGACGTATTGATATAATAACCAATTACCCTTTTTAGAATCTTTCATCAGAACAGAGCTAAAATATACGGGGCGACAGTCCTTAGATTCGACATGCGAAGATTTTTTTGCTTCCCTTTTTCGAATGGTTCGAGGGAGCTTATGGCCCACCTCAAAAGCGAGTTGGTGATTCTTAGTGGCGGCGATAAGTTAATGGCCTGCTCCGCTTAATGAACTGCGTATGCTGAAAGACTATGATTCCCTATGAAGTGAGAGTCTATAAGGACAGTTGAAGCGCTGATACTCGAATTAGTCCCGATATCATCAAGTCTCTCCACGCACCCTATATGCTTCATTACTGAGCTTAAGACCCAACGGACGCAAATATACAGAAATACCCTCTTTATTGCCACAGAAGGATCTCCTTGAAAATGTCCTCGCCTTACGTACGGCATACTTGAGGACCTTCAACTTTGACTTACGCCGCTCTTTGACTTTTTTTTGACTTTTTGGCTCTTTGACTTATCGCTCTTTGACTTGTGCCGCTCTCTTCGCAGAGTGATGGTATTCTCATTCCATTATGAGTTCTTTATAATCCCTTTAGCAAGTGTTGCATGCCAACCTAGATGCAGAATTGAGAGTGCGGGCAAGGGTATTAACCGCCAGTTCCAGATCCTGGTGACAGTTGATGCTCCCCGGAGAAAGTGCCAGTGAGAATCGGACCATGGATTAGAACATCGTCCAGTCTGTAGCATGAATATTTATGAAAGAATTTTATACTTGGAAACCTGTTTTGTCTAGAGTCAGTGAAACCATTCGAAGTTTGGGTTCCTGATCCTCCTCTTCCTTACTCCGTTAAATTGTGTTGCTTCTGTTTTGACACAAAAGTGACAAAGCTGCAGAAAACCTGCAAAAAAACTACAACTGCCGGTCGGTACTAGTTACGCGGCATAAAAAAGTAAAGAATGCATCTTTAGAGACTTTGATTATCAAATATACATCCTCTCGTTAGTTGTACAAGTCATAGCATTTTTAGTTCTAGAATAACCTTAGAAAGCAAGAAAGTTCCAACACACGGAATAGAATGTCGTGATCCCGTGGAATCAGTCGCCCTAAGCTTCCAATTTGTGTAGAATACTCGTATCTAACCTATTTGCATAGTACTCAAATGAAAAAATAGGTGTTCTATTGTCTGCTCCACACTGTGGGCCATGATGTCTCCCATGTGCGTGGGCCACCATGTGGCCCATTGTGTAGACGGGCGATGGCTTGCAGTGGCCGACAGGGGCGAAGATGGCTTTCGGAAGGGTTTTCCACACACATCAAAGCGGGTCATCATGCGTAACCTCAGAAGAGAGAGATATAATGAAATGAAAACTGCAGTGAGAAGTGAAGCAATTTGGCTGAATCTAAGCTTTAGTAGTAGTGAAGGAAAACTATGGGCACTATGGGTAAATTTGACAGACTTTTACTCCCTGAACAGAGTTGGCCATGTGTACGATAGAGATAGTAGGCCATTTGACACGTTATAACCAAAAGATCGTAGATCTTAGGTATCGAAGACACCAAAGAGAATATCTGTGGTAGTAATTCTTTCGATTTGTTCTAATTATAGATTTTACCTTTGTAGTAAAATTGCTTCACTAAATTGCGTATATGTATACGCTTATTTCATTTTCTTAAATCTCTCTGTTCTGAGTGCGTAACCGAAAATCATGACTGGCCCATCTAGGGACCAAATGTGTGGAGGCAAATTTGTGACGGTGGCCATCTTTGTGGCCATCATTGCGACCACTGCAGTGGCCGATGATTGCCCACAGTGAGGAGGCAGCATTACGGATATAATGTATCAGTAATGTTTATTCTCTGTAAAACACTATCCTAATTGAAAAAAAAAACACATTAAAAATAAAAATTTATCTGTTGTTCACCGAATAAACAATAACAAACTTAACGATAAATCAATGACTGACTGATCCATCAATTTTCCTATGATGCAATAAATCGAACGCAGCAACTAAAACCTTTGACACGCACTAGTATATCTGTCAAGCCATATGGCAACTAAAATATATACAAGTGATATGAATTTGCCAAATAAATTTGTCACCCACCACCATCATCATCCCATATTCTTTAGCTCTGAAAATCCTGCCAACATTCTTCCTTCCTCTCCGCTCTGTCTTTGTCAAAGAATACTGTTATAATAATGACGCAAAACTATACACAAACGCAAGCTGCCCGGACACTTACATTTAACAGTTTGTCACCTGAAGACATTTTTGAATAGAAACAACAAAATTAACATAAAATTGTTTGCTCTGTCGTGCTAGACTTGGGTAGGCAGACACTGAGAGGTGCTTTTCGCGAAATAAAGTTTTCATTTTCACTTTTTCGAGTGAAAGAAAATTGTGAGCCCATAAAGACAACTTCAACGACTACATACATACATATATGACATAGATTTTAAAGTATATGGTATTGTAGTCCAGTGAAATTTGACATAAAAAGGCGAAACTTCGGAAAAATTAGAGGAAAGCTGGATTTTGGTGTGAAACTTGATACTGGCGTGCTGAACAAAATGTCAAAAGTCCCCATCGATCCGAATGCTGCGTTACACTTTGTACGAGATCAAAGGTCACCAAAAGTAATCTCAATAACGGTCACTCCTACAGAAACATAATGTATGAGGAATTTATAGCTTAAAAAATTTCCTACAAAAAAGATTTTATAACTTTTTCTTGTAACGATAACCGTTTTTGAGATATTTTGATTCATAAACTGGTAAATTTTATATTTCTCATGAAACGTGCACTCCACTTCGCACCACCTTCGAGGTAGACGGCAAAGTTCGTTTTTTTTTTAATGTGGTATCCCCACTAGGCCTAATCCACATTTGTTTTTGTTTGCAAAATGCTTATTTTTTAATAAGTTATTATGAATTTGTTATTTATTTTGGTTTATTGTGAACAGGAGTAATTAATTTCAAAAGTTATACCTCTTCAGACTCTTTTTCTATGTTTATGTTTTCCTTTTCATCATCTTCTTGTTGTTCCGTTGTCTCCTGTATTGTCATGGATTCAGTCAGGAAACAATGTGGATCTAAATCATCAGTAGGGTCGTAATCATTGGTGTTATTCATCTCGTGTGATAAATTTAAGCACGCCTGACCATGACAATGACCACAAACTGTTCTTATTGTATCTTATTCAATATTTACCGATTCAAAGAATTTATAAATCCGTCTTTTGGTTTTTACGCATTCCATTCTCATCGAGGAGCGACAACAGTTATGAAGCTAATTCATACTCCAAAAATTCTTGAAGTTGGGTGACAAATATTTTGTAGTACTTATGCGTTGAAATAGTGATAAAGGATCAATAGATATTTGTTCATTATGAATTTTCATAGAACTGGACACTGTTAAAAGAGGAAGCACTCTATCAGCACGTTTTAGTTTAATGCTATCGAATTTGTTATCAGTCATTTTTTTAATGAAGATGAGACCAACTTCATAAGCATTGTGACAGTTTATTTTATCATCGCCGACGACTACACTTGATACTGACATTATCTTCAGAATTTCTGAAAAAGGATTACTATATAACATTTTTCTCCATCTATCCTGGAGTGTAGAAGATATGTTTGTTTACATTTTTTGTTTCATGGGCCCCTGAAACATAGAAAAACAGACTCAGAAATATTCCAAGTCGTAATCAAAGTCGGATAATATAAACATGCCGTTGAGAGAGTGCATACTATTTGTTACAACTGTTTAGGTCAATATAATCTCAAAAACGGTTATCGATACAAAAAAAAGTTTTGAAATCTTTTTTTAGGAAATTTTTTAAGCTACAAATTCGTCATACATTGTTTTTTTTTGTAAAGGTGGCCGTTATTGAGATATTTGCGAAAGGTCACTTTTGGTGACCTTTGACCCCGTATAAAAAGTAAATCAGCACTCGGATCGATGGGGACTTTTGACATTTTGTTCAACACGCCAGTACCAAGCTTCACACCAAAATTCAGCTTTCTCCTAATTTTTCCGAAGCACCATGTTAAATTTCCCTGGACTAATGGATAGGAATACGAACAGCAGCTGAATAAGAATAATCTTATTTTTAGCAAACATACATACAGGTAATTCATTTTGAAGAAGAAAAAATGTGACAAAACGGCAAAGCTTCGTAGGAATGTTTGTCGCCCCTAAGTCAGTCTGTATCTTTTGTCGAACTAACCCAACGGGAAAAATAATGCTTACGGATATATTCGGTAAGCATTTCGCGTAATGCGTGTAAGCATTACCGGACCATTACGCGTTGTTTCTTTTTAACATTGCATGTCCTAGGCTGGGAAGATTTATACAAGGGGAAACTCATGCTTTTAGCTCTATAGCTTTATGTATAAGAGCTTTTTGGAAAGTACGACATCGTATTCTCGCATTTATACGCCTCAATATGAATTAAAGCTTTGGCCGGCGGCCGATCGTATCTCTGCATGTGTGGTTTTTGCATGCTGACGCTCATTGGAAATTCCAATAGCGCATGCTCTTTGCTACTAGGGGGAATTGTCTTCATACATTTTACTTACCCGTGCGTGATGATTTGAAATGCTCCGAAATGTTCATCTTTCCGCTTTATATAGCAGACTACCCATAACCGATGTATGCTCGCAAGTTCTTTTTCCCTTGTTTCTGCGAGTGGATTTCATTGGCCAGTCTTGGACTTATAACATATGAGCTTTCTCCCTTGCAGCATTTTCCATGCTCCAAGTCATGTATACGAGTATATCTTATAATTGCTGGAAAATAGCTTTGGAAATCGGAAATTCGCATTACTAGCATTGTTTGATTCATGCATTACGCCAGCATACATTACCGCGATTCCCGTTGGGAACTTCTAGGTGATACGTATGTGTGTGCGTGTGTGTGTGTGCATTGGATTTTTCTAGCTACCCAACGGGAATCGCGGTAATGTATGCTGGCGTAATGCATGAATCAAACAATGCTGGTAATGCACATTTCCGACTTCCAAAGCTATTTTCCAGCAATTATAAGATATACTCGTAAACATGACTTGGAGCATGGAAAATGCTGCAAGAGAGAAAGCTCATATGTTATAAGCCCAAGACTGGCCAACGAAATTCACTCGCAGAAACAAGGGGAAAAAAACTTGCAAGCATACATCGGTTATGAGTAGTCTGCTATATAAAGCGGAAAGATGAAAATTTCGAAGCATTTCAAATCATCACGCACAGGTAAGTAAAATGTATGAAGACAATTCCTCCTAGTAGCAAAGAGCATGCGCTATTGGAATTTCCAATGAGCGTCAGCATGCAAAAACCACACACCAGAGATACGATCGGCCGCCGACCAAAGCTTTCATTCATATTGAGGCGTATAAATGCGAGAATACGATGTCGTACTTTCCAAAAAGCTCTTATACATAAAGCTATAGAGCTAAAAGCATGAGTTTCCCCTTGTATAAATCTTCCCAGCCTAGGACATGCAATGTTAAAAAGAAACAACGCGTAATGGTCCGGTAATGCTTACACGCATTACGCGTAATGCTTACCGAATATATCCGTAAGCATTATTTTTCCCGTTGGGTAGTTCAAGAGTGATAAGTATCGTAGGATGTTTGAAAAAAATCATCAGGAGTAATTTGGTTGTGTTAAGTTTGAGAACGTTTGTTGATATAATTTTAATGATGGTGTTTCATGCTTCATTACAGGTCTCTCACAAACACATGTGAAATAAATTCGATGACATATTTTTCACTCAAAGTTTTTGCCACTAGTTCTTTTGTTATTTGTTTGAAATAGTTTGAGAAACTTGCATGTGTGATCATGGCTATGAAACGACTGGTGGTTGACTGAAATGAATTTGTCACATGCTGTAATCACAGGATTTTGCGGCAAATTATACGCTTAGTCAACCTAATTATTTACCACGTGGCAATTTTTCAGGGCATATCGACATTTTTTTTTTATCCATATGGGCATCTAAATATAGCTCTTCCGATCGAGTTATAGATTGTGGCTGATGTGATGAGCTTGCCTGTAATTTATTATTTAAACATAAAGTGCATAAATCTCATTAATGCCAGAAAATCAGTATATTTAAATCTTTAAACAAAAAAAAACAGATTGACATATCATCCTAAATTACACAAACAGCGTTAACTTATTGCCAATGTAAAGAAACTTAAACTGTCAGCCATTTATCAGTCAGTCACCTTGCATAAGTCGACCAGTTCATTATCAATACGCTTCTAAATTTTGGATCCTGAATTAGTCTTAAAATTTATTACAATCAAATGGTATAAAAGCCGATTTTTTAAAATTGTAAAATTGTACCTATGAAATGAGCAGAAAAAAATATTTTTTGGCAAAACTTCAACTACTCGTCATACCAAAGTCATCACATCACATGCTTCGATTGCCTTATGATGATGATGGTGGTGTCTACCGCAATGAAATACATTCCAATATTAGTTCATGTCCACATATTTTAGTACATGCCCATAAGAAATTTCCACTCAACAAAGCCATTTCGCGTGACGATCAAAACCAGAGTAGAAATTCTGTGAGCGAAAATAATTAAAATATTCTGTATGGTATTTTTGTTTTAGATCGAATACATAATTAGAATGAAAATTAATTTATTTGAGTATTTTCTCATTTTGATTTTCGTTTTCGGTTTTTTATTACGAAATTTTTGTTATATTTTCTTTTAGAGAAGTTGAATGACAAGCCACTCATGAGACTTTTTTATTTTTCATCACAAGAAATAAATCTTTTATTATGATTGTTATAAGATGCTTGTGGCACAAGCTTGTTGTAAAAAAGAACCATTATGATTTTTACGGCTTAGTGGTTGCTTGAATTTAAAGGTAAAGATACAATAAAATTGTTGAAAATTGCTAGGTGTGGCGAGTGATCATTTTAATGTTTGATATTATTTTTGATGATGGAATCTTTTGTATTGTTTTGAATTACTTAACGAATATACTGCTCTCCTAAGCATAAACGTTCTATGCACATTTTAGTACTTTCGATATATTCAATGATTTGTATATTGATTTGTACTGGAGATATATGGAGAGTACATTTTTCAATATTGATTTTAACATACTTCCACAAAAGATAGGTTTTTCAAATTTTGTAGAATGATGTAATAGAATATGGGGTTTTAAATCTGGTGTTAGCTCAAGAATGAGAAAAATGTAGATAGAGCGATTATGCTTAGCAGGACAGTATAGACTTGTCTTTCACTAGGAATTTCCGAATAAAACACTATCTCTAGATTTTAGCAATATTTATTTACGTAATTTATTGCTATGAAGCGAAAAACTACAAACAACCAAAATTGACGAATTGTGATTACTGATAAAACGTACTGATACTCATATTAATGCAAAAGGAACAAAACGTTTTGCGGTATGAAAAGTAACACAAAACAAAAGCACTCGACCAAAAAATAAAACGGTTAGCTAAGAACCGCAATTTTCTATTTTACATGAAATCAAAAATATCGAGGCGTACCCGCGCTATATGTCGCAGAGAAAACTATCACGATTTCTCTAATACTAAAAGTTTGAGCGCATTTCAGTAATCGAATTTGACGTGCTGAATCTATGAAATGATATTTGTCAAATTTTAATATTAAAGCCCTGAAATGTGTTCGACGCGAAACGAAACGAAATGTCAAATCCCATACAAAATCAGCCTTTGGCGGAATTTCGTTTCGTTTTGCTCGTCATTAATATGTTCGAAGACGAAAAACTGTCTTCAAAGACAACGCAGTGACTCGCTTTGGGATGGCGCTGCACTATATATAAATAAAATTTCGCAGCCATTAAACGACCCAGGTACCTTAAATTGATGCGGAAAAGCTCAGAATTTATTCGAGTTTGTTAATTTTTTATTGAAAAATGAGTGCTGTCTTATAAACGAGAGTGCAACAACAGTGCATCCTTGCAACAGTAGTTATTGTTTTGGGGATAATATCATTTTTGATGCCGGTCAGTTAAATTTAGATGCAACGAATTCAAATGTAATACACTTGTAAAATGTCATCAGTGGCAATTTATACTGCCCCTGGTGTCCGGGTGTAGAACTTTATTTCGCTAGATTCCGCACAGACGTTTTCGCTGTGTTTCGTTTCGTCGAATACATTACTAGGCTTTAGGAGGCATATTGACGACGACGGAGACTCAGACGGTGGTGCAGCGCCGAGCACAATGATCCATTCCATTCCAGAATAAACGTCAAAGTTGGCGGCATAGAATATGCACGAGATTGAACACTTAAGGCTGAAATGGAATGGAATGGAATGGAAAGGACGAGTTGTCCAACTTTAAACTTTTCTGGATCAGCTGCTTCTACATATTTTCTATGTTCAAAATCCGATTCGTATCTTCTGATACGAACTGTACATAAGTCAATTCCTCTTACTAACTTGAGTCCCTGTCCCAGAATTTCGCGGCCTTTATAAATTTGCCGCCTTGGACAATTGCCCCAATTGCCCCTGCGATAAAAAGGGCACTGAGCAAAAGGAAACCAATTAATTAGGTAGTTGGAAGTTCAGCAAAGATTTAATTGCAGACGGAACCAGAATAAATAAATAAATCAATATTCTTAATAAGCCAAATTTCGGCTAAGTAAATAATGTAATCTGATGAAGAGGGATAGAACGTGCTCTCAGGTCACAAAGATTCAGCTAATATAATGTATGTATAAAGCATTATTATGTTTTTGGTCACAAAATTTGCGCTTTGAGTTGGATCGAATATTCCCACGAGGATTTAGAATGAACTCCTTCACTAAGGTGTCAACGAGCCAGAAGTTGTTCCGAAGAACCTATCTAATCCAAGAGAAATAACGAGATGAAATGAAGCGATGATTTGGTTTTCCAGATGATCCTTCATCAATTTCGTGCATGCAAAAAACTGTAGTAAGTTATCGAGTTTCACCACTAAATATGATTTTATAGTATTTGACAATGTGTTATAGGCACGGCGTGATACAAAGATCTGTAGAGGAGGCCTTATAATAATGATGAAGCATCGATTGATACAAATAACGTGCTAGGTGAAATACATGAGGTAGGAACTGAGGAACAAACTTTCGATATAGCTTCGACAGCAAACTGAGAGACCATAAGCGCATCAATGACCATAAAATTGTCCCCAGCTGGAACATAATTTTAGTATTGCTCATTTTGTTGTTATTGTAAATTTTGATTGATTATCCCGGAATCTGTAGAAATCGAGTCAGCAGCCCACTACTAAGGTCCTGTGCGTAAATCGTCCAGAGTATTGAGCGTTATAAGATTAGCAGTTGATGAATGGGATTCATACGCGGTACCAATTGCAATTATAGTGCTTACGCGGTCTACACAACAGGCATTAAGTATGAGTCCAACCTCTAACAACACACCAACGTTGAACCAGTGGCCAAAATTTGTTCCCAACTCTAAAGCTGGAGTTATAATCAATGCAACACAACATTTTTGCACAACAAAACCAGTTTGAACACATGAGAACGTATGAGAACAGTTAGAATGATGCAACACAACTTTGCTGCGCAGCAAAGTTTGCTCATACCTCAAACTTGGCATGGCAACAAAATTTTTGAAAATATTCAATTCCACCAGCTCATACTTAAAAATCTCAATTATCTCTCTTAGACACTAACCCACTAATTGCATCTTTGAATCTAGCGCAAGCTAGCGTATTCTCCTATACATTCTTTTAGCCTAGTTTGTTGTCTTAGTAGATTTTGCTGAATATAATATAACATGTAATTTCTTATACAAATAATCATACGTACCGGGTGTTTTTTTTAGAGGTATAGAACTTTGAAATGAAATAAAATACGGATAAATTGTTTTGATGGCCATGAAATTGGTTTTATTGGAAAGATAATTCTTTGCCATTTTGATTTGTTTGAGGCATGTGAGCGCCATGACTGGCGCGGAGGAAGTCCAAACGAGAGGTCCAATTTTCCACTACTCTAACCAATAATTGGGGCCGTATCCCGCCAACAGCGCGGCGAATGTTGTCTTCCAAATGGTCAAGCGTCGGGGGTTGTCGGCGTAGACGAGTGATTTGTCGTTTCCCCACAAGAAATAGTCCAGCGGTGTTAAATCACAAGATCTTGCAGGCCAGTTCACAGGTCCAAAACGAGAAATTATGCGCTCATCAAATGCTTCTTTCAATAAGTCGATGTTTGCACGAGCTGTATGGCATGTCGCGCTATTCTGTTGAAACCAGAGGCCCCCTGCATTACGGCGAGTCAATTCCGCAACGAGAAAGTCTTTGATCATGGCTCTATAGCGGTCACCATTGACGATAATGTTATTCCCAGCAGCATTTTTGAATTCATATGGACCAAGTATTCCACCGGCCTATAAAGCACACCAAACAGTGACTTTCTCCGGATGTAACGGTGTTTGGACAACCACCTGTAGTTGCTCATCACTCCAAGTGCGGCAGTTTTGTTTGCTGACGGAACCATTCAACCAGAAATTAGCCTCATCGCTAAACAACATTTTCTTATGAAATTCGGGATCTGCAGCAATTCGTTCTTGGGCCCATACAAATAATTTACGCCGTGGCTGATGGTCGTTCGGCTTCAATTCTTGCACGAGTTGGATTTTGTAAGCCCGCAAACCAAGATCTTTCTGCAAAATCTTCCATAATGTGGATGGGCACAGGTTTAGTTGTTGAGCACGATGTCGAATCGACTCACTTGGTTCCTCATCGATACTACGCTCTACAGCTAGCTGCTATGGTTTCTCCATTACGCACTGTACGACGTCTGGGTGGATGCGTATTTTCAGTGAGAGTAAACGTGTTGCGGAAATGATCCATGGTTAATCGAATTAATTGTTCTGATGGACGATTATGTCGGCCATAAAATTGACGGAGTGCGCGATGAGTTTCTCGAACATAACCGTTTTTTCGAAATAGATCTGCACAATTTATTCGAAATAAAATACTGCACAAAATAATTTTTCAATCTACATAATTGGAAAAATCAAAACATATGCCGTAGACCACAGTGGGGCAAATTAAAACATGTGCCAGGTATTTTGCCGAGTCAATGTGTTAGCATTTTTGAAGAGCTCCCGGAAAAAATTCTAGTTGCAATCTAAACACAGTGAAAAATGAAAAACCATCGTATCATATGCTATATTAAATCCTCGTTTCTCGAAACAAATTCAATTCATCAAATTCACCTCGGCAGCGTAGCCTACAACCAATCATACTAGTAAGCCAACTTTTAATTGGGTATCCGCATTCAACATCCAAACATTGTAAAAATAAATTGCAACGATAGTTTATAAAATTAACTAAAACGAAACTGCAACATGATTTCTTTAATTATGTTCTTCAGCAGAGACAACAAGTCTCACCAAAAATACCGAAATTTTCATTAATTCCCACATCAGTACTTTACACGTGTATAAAGTGGCAAAAACGTTTCATTGGGAAAACCTGAAACACTTAAGTGTAGTGAGAAGAAAATTTGCGAAAGAAACTCAACAAAATTTTAAAGAGGAATTTCAGATATACATATGTATGTACATTTTCTGGATGACCACAAAAAACTTCATGAATTCATTTGACGACAACGGCAGCGATTCATTTCGACAGGGAGAAAATATCGCAAATGTGAATTTTCGCGATAGAAACATTGATTTTTCCGTACCAAGTCGTCATCATACGCGAGAGTCGTCTACCTTCTCGCAAATATACGCAAATAGATCAGAAATCTATCAAATTCAGAACATCTTCAAGTCTGCTGAGCATGAACAGAGACATTTATGTGTGCGATATATCGAAATGCTGTGATGAGATAGATTTTCTTGAGTAGAAGATGCCAACCAAGAGCGAAAATTATCTAGCATACATACTTATTTATAACAAACTTAAGCCAATATACCGCCATGAAGGATCGAGGGATGGATGGATGTCTTTTTTGGCAATGGTCAAAGCAGTTGAATCGTAGCTTTTAAGGCGGAATGACGGCAACGGGAACGTGTATGTGAAAATTTCGTAATAATTTTTTCATTTTTTCGCGATCGAAATTGCAACGGAAAAATTGAATTTTACCAATTATGAGTATCTCTCGATCGTGAAATTTAAAAACTCATAGAAAATGGTGATATTAGCTGGGTGACACTTTATGTGTCGTGAAAGTGCGTGAAAATTTCAAAATTATTATAAAAAAAATTTGTTTAAATATATGGTTTTGTGGACCTGAGAAAATTATGAATTGTTGATTGGTGACAAACGATACGCAGGCTTAATGCAGAAATAATAAGCCAAAAATATTTTTGTTTGAATAATCGATGCAAAAATTTATTGGACCACCAAACACAAAATAAAACTATAGTGATAAGAATACTTTTAATGATTTTTTCCTTTTTAAATTCTCTTTCGAGGGCAATCAAAATAAAACGAATTTTTTTAGTCACTCGCATCATTCAGCTTTTTTCACGTTCAATGATGTCTACCATGAATACGAATCCAAATTATAATAAAATGTCTCAGAAAAAAATTCTACCATAATCAATTAAAAGATTTTCTTTTCGTTCGTGATTGTTTTGTTGATATGCATATGTGCGGGATAAAATAGCATTTCGTTCTTGATTTTTTTCATCAGTTCAGTTTCGTGAACGAGAAGAAATTCTGTTCTACAAATGATTGTATAATATGAGTGTATATATTCCGATTCCCGAAGCCAAAGAAAAATAATTTTATGAGTGTATCATTAATATTGAGGGAAATTCCTCAAAATAAAAGAGAAATATCATTGTGTGTAAGACAAAAAATAAAAAAAGTGATGTAGATTAAAATTCTTAGAGGAAATTTAATCTGAAGAAAATTTTCAAAAAAAGTGCTGTGGGTTAAAGTTTTTTCAGGAATTCGTTGAAAAGTGTGCATTATAATAGTTGGAAAATATGGCGTGCTGTGGAAAAACCACTATTATTCGTCCACCGATTGATTTGAATAAAGCCAGCGACATACTGAAGGTAGAACAGCTATTAATATGTAATTGGATCATTGTAAGGTTGATAATATGAGCCAAACATGTGATTTTTTTTTTGTTTTTGAGAAATTTTAGTTTTAGGGTTTTCGTAATGTGCACATTAAACACACTGAAACAATTAATTTCGGAACACAAAACTAAAGTTTCCTTAATTGGACATTAAAATAGTCCTTATAGTTAAATAATCAAAAGCTACTAGTATTTATAAAAAAAAAAAATTATTACTAACCTTGCATATGTGCTTTATAGTTTCGTCATTCGTTACCAATCTCAGCTTCAAGCATATTTAAGTGTTGCTACACCGATATGAACACTGATCTGTGGTTCAAAACAAAACTATTATCATCATTTTACACTGAAAATAGAGTCAAACAAGAATTTTTATTAGTTACGTTATTTTTAAATGATGATGCAGTCAAAGGTAGAATTTAACTTTTACTACAAGATATAACGAAAAATCAAACTAAATGTATATTTTTTTTATTTCTGAGTTTTGATTGAAACAATCGCAATGATTCAAAAAATACCCTGATATGTTTTCCCCCTCCACAAATTCGAAAAAAAATATTAAATCTTACAATTAAAAAACTCTACTGCATAAGAACTGCTAAAAACACTGAATTTCAAAGAAAAATAGATGAAATGTGTAGATTTTTAATGCACTTTCGAACAAACTGAAAATCAGGTGCTACATTGATCCGATGACTGCATCGAAAGTCATACAGAAGAAAGGTTTACAGGCTTACCACTCGCACGAGTTTGAAATTTTGGAAGAGTAAATAGTCCGGGGAAATCTAACATGGTGCTTCGGAAAAATTACGGGAAAGCTGAATTTTGGTGTGAACCTTGGTACTGGCATGTTGAACAAAATGTCAAAAGTCCCCATCGATCCGAGTGCTGCGTCGCTTTTTATACGGGGTCAAAGGCCACCAAAAGTAACCTTTCCTAAATATCTCAGTAACTTTTCCGAGTACACTTTTCCACCTACCCTGGAGTGTGGTAGATAAGTTTGTGTACATGTTTTTTTTATGCGCCTCTTACACATAGAAAAACAAACTCACAAACATGCCAAGTCGTAATCAAAATCGGATAATATCAACATGCCGATGAGAATGAGGGTGCAGTTAGTAACAAATGTTTAGATCAATATATCTCAAAAACGGTTATGGTTACAGGAAAAAGCTATAGAATCTTTTTTGTTTGAAATTCGCTAAGCTACAAATTCGTCATACATTGTTTTTCTGAAGACGTAACCGTTACTGAGATGTTTAGGAAAGGTCACTTTTGGTTATCTTTGACCCCGTATAAAAAGCGACGCAGCACTCGGATCGATGGGGACTTTTGACATTTTGTTTAACACGCCAGTACCAAGGTTTACACCAAAATTCAGCTTTCCCCTAATTTTTCCGAAGTTTCGCCTTTTTTATGTCGGATTTCACTAAAAACACTTCTTACTTATTTTCATTACAGGATGCTTATCACAAGAAAATTTGATGGCAGCATCTTCTAGTACAAGAATGATGAAAACGCTTTGTGCTGGAAACAATTTACCAGCACTAACACAGCTGCTTCACATATCGACCAAGACCCCTATGAATTTCACTTTTATCCGAAAGCTGTATCGAAAGTTAGGTCAAGGTCAACTGGCTGTCGATCGGAGCAGCAAAAGTGGCAGGGGTGGAAAGTTTTCTGGGGTTGCCATACGCAAAGTTTTGAAAAAAAAAAATTTGGTTGTTTTGGGTTGTTTTGGGTTGTTTTGGGTTTTGGTTTGTTTGGGTTGTTAAATTTAAATATTTGTTTTTTATTTTCATTGTGGATATTCATCATAAAAAAATTAAAAACTAGTATCTGTTGGTACGAAAATAACTAAAATGCCTGGTGCTAGTAGCCCTTTTCAAGCACCGCAGTCAAAAGTCTACCAAGTCTGCTTCAAGTTAAGGCCAACCTACCCTGTAAATTTCGAAATTGAAATATTGATTGTTTACTGTCATTGCAAAATTATTATCATTTCAAAATGTAGTATCTATAAAACATGTCTCACAATAAAGTCCACGTACTGTTTGAATTTCGTCTAGTTCGAAACTTCTGCTCGGTATGAAAAGTAAAAAGTCTTCTGGGCATAATGGAATGTATAGTTTCATTATTAAACATATACCATTATATATAACAATGATCTTAACAATGGCTACTTTCCGGGTTCATGGAAAGTGGCCAAAATTGTTCCCATTCATAAGAAGTCACAACCGTCACTGTCACGTCAAAAATCTCTTTTCCTTTCTGAACTGAAAACTGAACTGAAAAATACCCCAGCCCATTTTTTTTACCATCGTATATGATGATGCAGAGTCCTGAAGAACCGATGAAATCTCTTTAAAAATTTCTTTCGGCTTATTTCCTCTTTTGATAAGGAATGTAATCACAGCGCGGTGCTCCAAATTACGAGAAATTCCAATTTTCGTTGACATAATGTAGTTGTTTATTCTAGGGATGAAGCTCTATGAACAAAATAAAAAAATACGTGTTATATATACTAACAATGAGTCACACAATTAATCGTCGCTATAAAATCAAACCGGCATATCTGCAAAATGCATATTTTTCACCAGAGCGCTTTAAAGTAAATGCATACCGGAACAGCACCATTAGACGAATTTTTATTCAACTATACGATATGCCGGTGCGACATAAAAATAGACGGGAAAAAAAGAAATTTTTTGATACCAAAAACTCAAAAACTCAATTTTTGCAGATATGCCGGTTTGATTTAACAGCGACGTAATGTTATCAGTAACGAGATGATGAGTCACCGCTAAACAACTTAGGCCGCGAGCTTGTCAACCGCTCCTCGTTAGAAACCACAAAAATAAGTTGTCTTTAGGTCTGTTCCCGTACCACCATTAATTACAATTAATCGCGATTAATTGCAATGAAGCTTTTCCCGTACTCCGTTTTACTGAAAACTGAAAATTTCCCCTCTCTCAGTAAAATTCAGTAGGGTCTGAGCTACTGAAAAATACTGAAAAGTGTCAAATGGTGTGGTGCGAGTAAATAGTTTCAAATGTGCGCGGCAAGCAACATATTTTTTGCGTAATTTTGCTATGAAGGTCGAATATTTTTGTGGCGATAATTTATCATCGCTCAGGATAACCGTACAATCACTATTGTTCTTCCAAAAACCGAAAACTGACACTTTTGTTTGTCAATTTTCAGGAAATGCAATGAGAGCGTTCCCGTACTTTTCATGAATTTCCCCCACCACATGATTCAGGAAAATTCAGGAAAATTCAGTGACTGAAAGTCCGGGAACAGACCTTTTGCTGACCGCTTTACAAACACAGCAGGTTAAATGGATGATTTTTTCTGGAACAGTAAGCTAAGGATTGTAATTGCACTTTTTGTTGACTAAAAAAAAAATCCTGCATTAGACAAAGACTGATTGGTTCAACATTATTTGGTTAAGGCTGGTACTGAGTTCGAGTTCACGTGAAATTTTGACATGTCTCCATTATCTGGTCATTCTTTCGAGCGAAAATTTTGGCAATGGAGAAAAGCAGATACAATGCTCATTTCTGACGGATAAAATGTCAAGAATTTCACTTTTCGATCGATTTTCTTATTGGAAAGACATTTGCACTGCTCCATTTTCAAATTGAAACACCAAATGTCACTTTTTTGCTCGAAAGAATGAACTGCACAAACTAAATTGGCGTGAAATGATTGGAGACATGTTTCAGTGCCATCTACGTTTTCAACGCGAAAGCAACTTTTCATGCTAAGAACTTAGTACCACTCTTGCTTATTTTCAAGCTAAATTTTCGCCGAAACAGATTTCACGTGAAATTTTGTATGAAAATTTCACGTGAAATCGAACTCAGTACTATGCTTAAGATGCAAAGTCAGACTGAGACTTTTCTTTCCTTTTTCATCCATTTTAACCAGCCAGAGAGCTGATATTAGTATATTTAAAGGATTCATTAAATTTATTGTTAAAAATTATTCCTTTGGATCGGCGGATGGTTCTTATGTGAGAAGATTTTCATGTTCGTTTGCAAGGGCAGAATGAATTCTATTAATTTTGTGTAATATAAGCAAACATGTTTTACAACGTGTTTCGGTGAAACAAATTTGAAGTAAAATAAACGAACAGTGACCCTTTTCAAGTCTTCTGCCACCATGAAAGGTGTTTTTTACAGCAAAACTTCTAGAACGGCACTAAAGAACTATTATGACGAATCCTAAAGTGCAATAGCATCAAACGCAAATCCTGAAGATAATTCAGTTGGGGCAGGCAACTATAGTCCTGTAGATGTAATTTTGTAATAATTTATTGAGTTAATTACTACGAATTTCTGTGACATTCGGTGTGGATATCAGCTAGGAAAAGGATAGGCACGATTATTTAAAAATAACCGAAAACAACACTATACAAGTACAAAAGGACTCTAACGTAGAATTAAAGGAGGCATTTTCTACGAAAAAAAAATTTACAATGCCAAATCAAAACAAGCTAGAAAGAGAAACGGGAGCTAAGTACAAAGAAAAAAATAATTAACAAGAAATTTGACAGAGGATTACCTTTCAAAATATTTCGCACCGCTCTAACCTGCACTTTAACTCATATTTGATTCTTCTTGTTGATTAAATATTAGTAAAAAGCCACTCGTGATTTTCATTAATTTTTCATTAATTTAAAATCCATGAATTACCGTCGTAGGATTAAAAAAGATTAGTAAAAAATGAAGCTGTCAGCCTAACAAGATAGTACCTCATTTCTTCAAGCAATAAAAATTGTAGAAATAATGGCAAAATAAATAAAACCGTAACCTGATAAAACTTGAAACATCTTGTATTTTTCCTCCGCAAATTCTACCATACTAACTTTTAAAAATAACTAATAATTCAAAGCGAATAAACATATTGCATATATACATTCAAACATTCATCTCTGAGCCTTCAAAAGACCAAGGATAATTTTTTCTACAATTTCCGCAGATAAACGCGTCGTCACTTTTACTTAGCTAATAGTAACATGTTTTTTTGAATATCATACGATCGAAAATATTATTCGAATTCATTGAGAATACGAAATAATTTTTTCGCTTAAAGAAAATATTTACATTTCATTCAGTAATTATTTCTGTGGCTTTTTAGAATATTTAAATATTTGCGATGAACGAAATGTTGAATTAAATGTGTGTAAGAACAAATCGGAAATTAGATCATCATTAATTAGTCGCTGGGATTTTTGAATTTTTCAATGAAATTAATGATTTTTTTAAATAGTTTTATTTCTTTGCTATTTATGAATGTTGTATACATATGAAATTTAAATTCTTGTTGAAATATTTACATGAAATCATTGAATGTAACAAACATTCAAAATAAACGTAACTGTGCTCAGAAACAATAATAAAAGTTAAAAAAAAAAAGCATTAATCATGCCATTTGAGCCCTAAAAATTACATGCAAACTTATTTTAATTCGTTATAATTTACCCTCTGAAGCCACTTTATGCAAAACAATATAATTTTCCAAGCATAACTAGATCAGTTTAATTTTATAAAAACAAACTTAAATATACTGAAATACAATCTTACGTATCTCTTAGATTTCTCTAGCTACCAAAATCTCAAATATTTTTAACCGGTAAAACAATGATGTTATTGTATTGAAAATTTTAGAAATTTTCAATCAACATCAACACCAATGTGAACTACAATCGTGCATTAACCACTGGTCCTATTAATAATATCGATACTCCTTGAATCGTCTTAGAAAAATTTACATTTACAGATTCATACTTCTATACGAGTATTTAGGTGATTGGATTCGATAAATAATTTTTAATTGATTCTAATTTTGATATTTACATCTGAGATTGGTTTATTGTTGCTTTCATTAAGTATCTGGCTTCGGTCTGAGCCGAACCAAATATATAATAAAAGTACTTTGGATGCAGGTGATACAACAAATTGTAAAACATGTAAAATAATCAAAATGACAAAAAAAAAACTCTAGCGCACCTGAACCGCTAGAAACACTAATGTTCGAAGAACAGTAGAAGAATCGTGCAGGTTTTGAGTGCATATTCCACCACATGAGCTGCTTATTACGACCAAACTGTTTCAAACGCCCCTTTTTACTTTGGTCTCAAGAATGCATTATAACTCATATGGTGGAAGGTTTCAGATATTACCACTGGCATGAATTTCAACGTTTATGAGAGCAAAACACGGGTTAATTATATTCGTTATCAGTTGCTTATTTCACAAAATTTTGAAAGCAGCATCTCATATAACATCAATGAAGAAAATGCTCAGTGCCTGCAGCACTGTAACTGAAGTTGGTGTTTGGGGCTGCGATCCGAAAAATTTGCAGATCTTTGGGAATTTAAACATTGGTTATTTGTTTTCATTGTAAATGTTTCCAGTATGAATAGTAACTGTAAGCATTTATTGATACATACGTAGCACAACTAGCGAATCCAATCCCGGGATCCCGGGATCCCGGCCAATTTCTGGTCCCGAAAATCCCGGGATTGATGAGCTCTAATCCCGGGATTTTCGGGATCAGAAATTGGCTGGGATTTCGGGGCCGGGAGTCAAGCATTATCGGCAATCAAGTTACAGCAAGACTCGAAAAGTGCAAATAGAATCCATATTTATGAGAAAACAAGTAGCTCACATCAAAATGCGTAAAGAATAGAGCAAAACAAACCGATGTAACAGACAGTTAACAAGAGAATACAAAGGGGTTTGTAAATAAATAAGTATGGACTGTTTCACATTTAGTGCATTTGTTACATCGAATGATTTGAGGAAATTAATACTAGCGAATGCATACACAGATTTGCCAAAATCCTTAACAAAAATCACAAAAAAGTTGTTGACTATGCAAGCAGGATAAAGAAAATAATAAAAAGTAAGATATAACAGGCTAGTATCTCAGGTGAACGGTTCAGTTTGATGTTTGATTAATGGACCTTGACTGCAAATAAGCGCTATATAAACATCTACTTAGTAAATTCTTACTGGAGCTTGGTGGGAGTAAGAATATCAATGACAGCTGGAAACTACCTAGATATGAGTTTAATGTTTCTCTAGGAAAAGACATTGTTACCATCGTAACTGATGGGTCAAACGAAATGCGAAAAGTAGGCAGACTAGTGGGTACAGAGCAACATATTTGTTTGGCGCATAGCATCCTTTTGGCGGTTTGCGATGTTCGCTATAATATGAGGTCCATTCCAGATTAAAGAGTTGATGAAGCAGCTGATAGTCTGAACGACGACCACGGAGATTTGGATGGTCCTGAATCAGCTAACTACGTTGAAACCGGTCGCCTGCAAGACACGCTAGATCAAACGAAGGACATCAGCGCATGCATGCAGAAAATTCGTTAGGTAGTTTTATATTTTAAAAAAGCTCCAACGAAAAATAATAACGATCTTTAAAACTATGTCGGATCCGAGCAAGGCATTTAACTGTCTCCTTTAAATGGATTGTAAAACAAGATGAAATAGTCTCTTGACAATGCTCGAATAGTTTCCCATTTTGAAAAATAGTATAAATTAATAGGCCTGCAATATTCAGAGCAATTAGAAGCAACAGAGTTTGATTCGATTCAGAAAATTATTGAAGTTTTACTCCCTGTAAAATTGGCTGTGATGGCCTTTAGTCTGTTAATTTATGCACTGCCAATACTTCATCAAGATTTGTCTTTAGGCTGTTAGGAGAAAAACGGTCTATTCTTCTGAATGCTATGAAAATTGCAATATTGGACCGAATAAAAGAGCCTCAGTGGTATGCTAAGCTATCTCCAGAATCCACATTGTACCAGCGAAAATTTACCAAATGAAATAAAATCTCTATTTTTGAAACCAAGCAATGCAAATATTAAAAAAAATACTACAATGATCTAGATGCTGAACCCTATGCTTGGTAGCCAAAGAAATGAAGAGAACCCAGTAGATACCCATATTGATCAGAACAAGATAGTCGTCAATTAACGCTACAAGAAGAGCTGCAAAAGTATGAAAATAATCAATAATGAAATGCCGCAAGAAACTAATCTAATTAAAACCATTGCAAAAGAAATGAATCTTTTCGAAAGTGGTGGCACTTGCATAGTTTGGAGCAGGCGTACCAATATTTCTCGACCGTTTCCGAGGCGTCCAAAATCGGGAATAAATTTAGAAGCAGGCTTGGAGACGATACCTTAGATGCTATGCTATTGCTTCAATGTTACTTCCGAAAAACCTAAGGAACTTTGGCCGAATTTTTTATATGTTACTTTATTATGTATCTCAATTCTAAGAGTTGTGTTTTGTTGTTGTGGTTTTTTGTCGTGATTTTTTGTTGTAATTTGTAATAGATGTAATTTTTAATATCTGTCTTCATACTGTCAACGTTTTGGATAATTAAAATTATTGTTTTTATTTGCATCAATAATATAAATTAGTAATAATGCAATTTCTTATACAGTTTTGAGCTTACTTATTGTTGTAGTTTTGAAATGATGGCAAATTATATAATCTGTTTACTAGAAACTTGACTTATTTTGTTGTGTTGTATTTTGAATTTCAAATCCCGGGATCCCGGGATCCCGGGATTTAAGATTTTTTAATCCCGTAATCCCGGGATTGAAAATATGGTTCGGGATTGGAATCCCTAAGCACAACGGACTCGTGCTGGCAACCTTCTGCCAGTATCAAAGCCAAGAATATATCACATCTGCTATCTGCTTCACGTTGTTTAATTACATTCGAAGTTATAGGAGTATAAAGAAATTTAGGGTTACCTGCAGCGAGTTTTGTCAAATAATTACCAGTTGAAAATTCTACGATAAAATCGCTTAATAAAGATATTGCAATTAAACACAAAACCAACAATAGCTGGCAACCCTATCGTGGCTTTTCAACCAAATTTGGCCTGAATAATGTTTATAATAGGTTTCATTAATTGTATGAAATTCGTATTGATTTCATGACTGCACTGGAAGCTATAGGGCAAAAAGTTTTATTTTCGTTAACAATAATTGACATTTAGTCAGACCTGGACCTAATCTGCATATATACCAATGTGTCCTGAAAGTTTCAGCTCAATCGGATGGCGCGTTCCCGAGATTATCTCACTGAAATTTTTTGGTGATATGTATATATATATATATATATATATATATATATATATATATATATATATATATACATATAAATACATATATATATATATATATATATATATATATATATATATATATATATATATATATATATATATATATATATATATATATATATATATATATATATATGGAAATATGAATTTTTGGCCGAATCGATTTTAATACTAATGTTCTTCGAACATTAGTAAAAACAAATATAAAATATTCCACCTAGTTTAATACGAAAACTTGTTTAGATACACATACAGTAGCTCACAGCTTATTTGATACAGTGCTTCTTTAAAAAATTAAGTTGCAATAACTCAAAATATAATAACAATATCAAAAAAATTTGAACACCATTTGGAAGCAAAATGTTTGTTGTTTATTAAACAAGTTTATATTTGTTAGAAAGTTGCTGTTTTACATCGTAAAAAACAAAAAACTAAAAGTAATAACAAATTTCATGTCACAGCTTATTTGATACAGTTTGATTAAACATTAAAATTGTTGTGAATTATGAGGTTTGCAGTTGATTTCAATACTTCGTGTGAAAGCCCTTAGCCTTAAGCAGAGCCTGGAGCCTATTCGGCATTGAGTCAACAAGTTTTTTTGTGATGTCAGGAGTAATTTTTTGCCATTCCTCTAGCAGTGCTTTCTTCAGGTCTTGTTCATTAGAAATCTTGTGTTTTCTAATGTTGTTATCCAACAAAGTCCACAGATTCTCAATGACGTTCATATCTGGTGACTGTGCCGGCGGAGACATCAAATGAGGGCAATCCCAAATTGGCCAGGACTGCACAATTCCCGACTTATGCTTTGGATCGTTGTCTTGGTACAACCGAAATTTGTTGCGAACACCCAGTTTTTCAGTGCTTTGCAGCAAATTGTTTTTGAGTACATCAAGGTACTTTGTTTGGTCCATTTTTTCTTCAATTAACTTTAAATTTCTGACTCCGGCTGCGGACATGCAGGCCCAAACTATCACAATGCCACCACCATGCTTCACAGTAGCTTTGAGGTTCTCCTTGTTTAGCTCAGTGTTTGCCTTGTGCCAGACATATGACATTCCGACGGAGCCAAAAATGTTAAACTTGGACTTGTTCCCAAAAATAACCGTATTCCAGAACGCGGATGGCTTTCCCACATGCTCTTTGGCAAAGGCAAATCGGCTTATTGTATTTTTTTTGGAAATGAATGGCTTCCTACGAGCTACTCACCCCCTGAAATCATGATCGCGAAGCACTCGTCGGACGGATTCAGCACTACATGACTTCCTTAATTTACGATGAACCTCAGTAACCAATTTTGGATTGGAAATCTTTGTGTTTGCTTTCACTTTCCTTACAATGTATCGTTCGTCGGATACGGTGAAAATATTGTTTGGCGCATTTCTCCTCTTATTTTCTACCCGATTTTCGTGTTCGAAGCGCTCAATTATGTCCTGCACTGTAGAGACATTCAAATTCACACTTTCATCAATTTTTTGAACACTTTGTTCTTTTTTAAAGTGGTTTAATACCAATTCGCGCTGACCAATTGTAGTGCGATGACCCATTTTACAATTTTGGCTCATTTTGGCACTTCAGCTTACAAGATCTTGCTAAAAATTACTTAAGCCAATGTCTAAACACAATCAAAAATTCAAGAAACAAAAACAACACAGATTAACGGCGCGACAAATAGAAGTTTATTCGCATTGAAGTGTCTGTATCAAATAAGCTGTGAGCTGCAATTTTATTGCGCCAGTGGTATTTCTCTTTTAAGGGACGCCGAGGAATATTGGGAACATTTGTTGTTTGCATTGTATTCGTTGAACATGCATCTAGTCAAATACGTTTAAATTTTTTCGATAGGGTTCTTTATTTCAAAGTTACAGTGATTTGCATGTTTAAATAGTCACTGTATCAAATAAGCTGTGAGCTACTGTATATAACAAATGACGCATGTTTAGATACACATATATAACAAATGACGCATCCTTTTTCCGTTGCTAATTCTGTTTGTCCTTTGGACTTCCGGTCCTAAGGCATGATCTACTGATTATGGGTTCGAATCTCGGAGCAAGTTTATATATTGCTGTTTCTAATTATATTGTGTTATAAGGTCTGGATGCAACATCAGTGCGTCATTATAATAACTTGGCAACGAAAAATGATCAGCATCTCCAACATGAATCTCCCTACTATCGTAGCTATGTATTAGCTTCAACGTTCATTCTCCTTGGGCTGACAATTTCATAAAAAATCATCAAAAGAATTGCTTTTTCACATCCGTTTCACACTTTCAAGGTAACCAAAACCGATGGCATCGAATGGACATAAGAAAAATCGGAACTAATTTACACATCTCTCTGATGATTTCTTCGGTCAAACGATGACGCTTCAGAGACGCGTTCACCAAAATGTTCAAAGCAATTTTTCAAATTTTATGACATACGACATTTTTCTTTGACAAAAAGTAGATTTCTTGAACTTGGACCGAAAATAAAAAAATTTTACGGTTGTTCTAGCCTTGGATATCACAACCTAGAAACATGCATACTTGACGAATGCTTCTGAACATTGAACTTGAATTATATTTACATAAATGTTTTAAGAAGATTTAGATTTTGCATCATTGGCATCGTTTTTGTAACTCATGCCAAGATTTTCAATTGAGACGATATATGTACATGAAATTCAATGAATATTACGTATGCTTTATTTGTACTAGAAAATATCCAATGTAATTTTTACTACACATTTAAGGAATATCTTTTAGGTCATATCGTAAAAACACTGCATGAATACCAAGGACGCCTAGTAAAAAGAAATTTGCGTCGTTCGAATTGGAAGTTCTCTTTTACCAACAAAAATTTCTGGTAATTAGCGCTGAAAAAAATAATTTTCTAGTAGTTTTTATGACTATGATTAAAAAAATGTTTCAGCCTAGGCAGCAATGAAATTCGTTTATTTATTCTTTTATCACAAATCAATTACACGATGGAATTGTTTTTGTGGGATGATTAAAATTGAAAAAAAAATTTTTACTAAGTGGTTTCGGAAGTATGCACTGTTTCTCATCAGACACCAGCTCACAGTGCATACTTGACTGATGTGACTACTTGCAGTTGGAAATCATACATTTTTTATTTACGTTGTTAAGTATGCACTGTGAGCTGGTGTCTGATGAGAATCAGTGCATACTTTCGAAAACACTTAATCAAAAAAAAATTTTCAATTTTAATCATCCCGCAAAAACAATTCCAATTTGATTCTGCGTTCGGAGGCTTGTTCCGCAAAACGATCGAGTTTCCCGTATCAATTATTCTCTGCTTTCATAAGCTTTAGAGACGATAAACGTTTTCTATGCTGATTTATAGACAAGAAGGGAACCATGATCACAAATTTGTAACCTTTACAATTACATGATTTTCAAATTATCGACTATTTTGTTTCCAGAAATTTTTATCAATTTAAATATCACCCGAATTTTTCGGAATCCCCCTAAAAGATGGACGGCATTCAGCAACAGTTTTGAGCACTGCACAAGCGCGACCAAGGGAATTTATGACTATCTGTGAAAATTCCAATATTACTCCAAATATTTGATTCCACAGAAACAGTCAATGCTACAATGGCCTAGGAAACAAAAGGACAGACTTAGATTCAACTCATCCGAGTATGTATGTACCGCCGCCGACTTCAATGTTCAGTTTTGAGTCATCAATATGCACATGGAGTGTAACACCAAAAATCCATTCATCTGGGAGTTCTAAACTCTAAGTCCAGAAGGGAAACTCCTTCAGATAAAAATTTTAGCATGGCCAAACTCTGTTCTACTCCATGACGAAATGCAATGAAATATCACAATTTTAAGGTTGGCTTCCTGTAAATGATTGCTGTAGATTGACTCGATGGTTAATACACTGGTAGGTAACCAATGAAGCAACACGAAAAGTGCCTTAGTAGGCGTGGTGCGGAGGGCCCCTGTCACCGAAAATGCAGCCAACCTGCTCACTTTTTCAAGCATTAGCTGATGTGTAGCCTTCCACTACAACGCTACCATATATAGTAGTGTAGGCGCAGCCGTAGCGGCATAAAGCCAAGCAGCCATGCGTGGTTGACCCGCTCCTACAGTTGCTTTGCAGCATCAAAGTCCACCGAAAGCCTTCTGTGTTCCTTCTGCTACGTTGTCGTTCCTTAGTAATTTTAAGTTAGGATCAAACCTAAATATTTGATACTTTGGCTCACATCAATGGACATTCCGTTTGATTGCAATAAATCAAATTGAGGAGCTTTTTACTTCTTTGCAAATAGTAATAGCTCCGTTTTACTGGGATTCACATTCAAACCGAATTCTCGACTCCATAGTATGTATATCAAGAGAGTGATTCAACCCCCCCAAAAGTGTAGATAGATACTTTTCTGACACTGCTATGGCTACGTCAATTACATAAGGAACCACTTTGCAGCCAGCAAGTCTAGCCTCTTCAGAAGAGCATTTACCGCAACGCTCTGCAGCAGGAGGGAGAGAAGACATGACTTTGTGGCATTATGGAATTGGAAGTACATTCACCATTACCGAGAAGGACCAGGTCATGATCCTTTTTTGACGCAATAGCTATTTCAATTAAAACGTAGGGTCAATTGCTCAATCCCGTACTTGACGAAGTCCTAGCAGCGGGTCTTGGCTTGGAGGACCAAAGCAACAAGATCACTCAAAACAAACATTGGCTTGACGAACTTGGGTGTTTTGTTGCATTTAATTTTCTTTTTAGTAGTACACACTCTATTTTCAATCCACAAATGTCCGTAAACAACAAACCAAATCAAAGTTCAATGCTAAATAACATATTTGTGCCACTAATTTCGTAACAAATAAATGCCACGGGTCATGTTCAATTCAATTAAATCTAAACAATCATTTTTCTCATGTCTGTCGTCATGGTACAGTAAAATGAAAGAATTTTGAATTACGATCAGTATTTTTATTTGTAAACACAATCGAATTTCTAATTAATTGTTTTAATTTCCTCCTACATTTATGCGATAATGCATTCTAAATGCTGTCTCATGCTCTAACAATTTTGACTTCCTTTGTTTTTACGTTTCACTTTACTCGGAATGCTTGAACACGAACAATTATGTTTATTAAAAGCTCAAAGAAATATGATCTACATTAGAACTGTTGCCAAAATTTTCACTATGACGCCACATCCAAATTGACGTAATATTGTTCAAGATTCACAGACTGATTACGTAACGAAAATTTGGAATACGAATTATTTGCCTCATCACACCTATATGTACATATCTATATGGTAAATCAAACATTCAGAACATAAATAATACTTATGTATTTTCAATTTTAATTTATCCATTTTATGATCGATTTAAGTGTTTTGAAGTATTTCTAGGCGACGGTAACGGTCAAATAAAATCTTGCTGTGAATCATTAAAACTGTATCATAAAGCTCTGAATATTCAGATTTTCCTAATTTTCAAGTACGTTGCTTTGCCAAAAGCCATTAAAAATCAATCAATTGATGAGTTTCACTTTCTTCTCGGAATGAGGATTGCCGGGATATTTTTTGAATTCAAATTGTGAGCCGAGAATGTTGGTAGTGGTACTTTATCGAACGACAAAGTATTCTGTGGTCTGGTCATGTATTCAAGCAGTTAACACTGTGGGGGCTTTATTTGCTGTCCCCATTCACAGAAATTATCAGGCTGATTAGTTGTAGCATCTTGTTTATAACGCACTACTGCCCGCGTCACATGATTACGGAATTCAATAGAAGATTAGTCGAATGTATGTCTACAATAAATTGTTCTGAAAATAGATTGAACGTCTGACTAAAAATATCTTGAGAATATTTTTGAGGATAACAACGAGGCACTGTATCGAATTATTGAGATTGCATCGTCTGAGCAGTGGCGATTGTGTATTGAAATCTAGATAAATGTGTGCACTTGGGTTTGCAAAAGAGTACCAATAAAATTAGAGCATTCGAGTTTGTCATCTACTTATTTTCGCTCGACTAATCAGTTTGTAATTTTCTTGTTATCGCCTTCTTTACTTCTTATTTTAATAAAAACTTAATATAATATCCACTAAAACAAATAATGCATAGAATCGAGCCGAGTGGATCACAGTTCACACCTCACATCAAAATGAAAAGTATTTTTCGATAAAATAATATTTTCAACATGAATGAAATGTACAACAAATGTTTCTTTAACTAATTTCTCGACCATAAAATTGCAATTTTTTCTTTCCACCATCACAAAATAGTCGAAATATCATTTTAAAAAATACGGCCAATTGCCAATAGTAAATATACAGTGTTCGGTGATCGTAAAATATTCCAATAGCTTGTGTAAATTAAAACATATGGTTGTCATTCATTCGCTTTTCTATAAACTGCAAAATTGTTTATTGTCTTTCGTTTCCGAAATAACAAATGGTTTTGGTAGTGTCGATGAGAACCCCTTGTTGCTAGCTTAGTCAGTCCAATGATTGAATATTATTATGAATTCAGAAAATGATTTGTTTGTTTTTTTAAAGATTCGATATTAGGTGAAATGTGTTGATTTTACATGACATCTCACAGACATTTAGATTGTTGGTCTATATTTTCTATGCTATAAATTTGAAATGAAATTCTTGCATTCATACAATTCAAATGATGAATTATTGTGGCATATAATTCATAAGCTGCTTGTTACTGTGTATATTCTATGCAATCTGAGAACATAGAGATCTAAGGAAATGAAACAAGCGTATGCATATACGAAATTTAGTGAAGCAATTTTACTACAAAGGTAAAATCTATAAATAGAACAAATCGAGAGAATTGCTACCTCACATATTCCCCTTGGTTTCCCCGATACCTTAGCTTTTGTTGTTGCTGAGTTAGTGATTGTCAAATTTGCGTGCACATGGCCAACTATTTTTCTCTATCTATCTCACTCTATCTTTCTGTTCGGCACAGTAAGTGAATGTCAAATTCGCTTACTACTACTAACGCTCAGCCTAGGCAAATTGCTTCACTTCTCACTGCCATTTTCATTTCCTTATATCTCTCTCTTCTGAGTATGCAATACATTCGCATTCTCTCTTATAAATGTATATATAGTTAATTGTCCAATTACATTTTTACCAATTTTTTTCGTTTTTCTGACATCTTTGGCAATCGTGCCCAGAAATGCAGGTCCCATTTCTCTCTCTTCATTTCTTTCCTACTCTTTTATATCTCAACTGAATTGCATTTCGAATTTTGGACATTGCCTTCTTCAACATTCTCCCCAATAATATACATATCTCTTCTTCTCTGACTTCCTACGTTAAAACTGTTCCCCATCATTCTCCACTCACCATAAATATTTGGCAGGCACAACCACTTCGAAGGAAAAGCGTTGCTTCCGCGCCCCTTCTGAGCTCGAAGCCATTAACTGGTATCCTTTGTTTCATGGGCTGGACTTTGATGCAGGCTTTTTATCTTCTTACTCTCTAATTAACAACTTAATATCTCTTTACACTCCATAGATATGATCTCGCAAATCTAAAGGTTCACCATAGTTTTCTATTGATGTGTCTATAGCCCTTCACAACAACGATCTGCCGCGATTGGAATCCTTATTTTGTCTGACGAATTGATTCCCTATAGAGGCGAAAAAAGTTATTGAAAAGTCTAAGCGGCGATATTTTGTGCACATAGATACTTCCTCCTTTTCAAATAATCCCAAATCCTTTTGGCCTAAAACTGTAATGTTGCTGCTTTTCCTCAAGCCATTTGGGAGTTATATGCCGGTTTCTTGTCCAAACGGTATTTCACGTGTATTTGCCAAGTTTTTATCCTCATTTTTATGTGTTCTTTTTTTTTCTTTTCTTTGATCTAAGCTTGTCTGCTGATGTTTTTCCTTCTGTTTGAAAAGATGCTATCGTTTTATCGATCCTAAAATCTGGGAATGTTGAAAATGTTTCCCATTATCGTCCCATTTAGAAAAATCAAAGCAAAGTAGACCATACTGTGTTGTGTTGGATAAGCTGCGCAATCTTTTGAAGATTGTCTGATTGTCTTTTGAAGATTGCCAGTTAGACCTCACGGCTTTGAGCGACCGGTGTACTGTGAAAATTGATGTTGGTCTGAATCGCACCAATATTTCTATTTCCGAATTTGTGTGAGTCTCTGATCGTCTTATAAGATTTTACACTTTTTTACCATTTCTTTTGTGCGTAGAGTAAAATAATTCAACAACAACCTTTGTTATGTCTAAAGGTTGAAGCTAGTAGAGAGCTTCATTCACAAAATTTTGTGACTAGTTCCACCACTCACTTTACTACCCCTGATGAACTCAAAGGTCGGTGTGCGGTCCCTCGTCCGAACCTGTAATCGAACCAGGAAACCTACGCACTAGAAGCCAGTGCTCTACCTACTAGACTATACGAGGTATCTTTCGTGCCTACAGAGGTCTTTTTTATTCACCTATACCTAGGATTCTAAAAGGTTATAATGAGTATCAGTTTGATTTTTTTCCGTACCTTTCCTGAGTTTTAAGAAGCGTATACATGAGTCCCCATCCAAAGCTGTCAAGTTTCCCTTGCGTAATGGTCGGTACATGAAGTTTGACATTATCTTGATGAAACTAAACTGTCTTTCTATTGATTAATACAGGTATCTTTTTCAAAAGGGCTCTATGCAGACGATCCAGTTGTTGACAATAACACTCCGCATTAACTGTTCTCAATTGCCATTAACATGGCTCAATTTTCATCCTAGATTACAATTCTGTCCAAGAAAGGCTCCCAAAGTGCAATACATGAGGAGAGTCTGTCCAGTAATTTTTTTCCTGCTAGTTTATGTGGTGCTCGCTTGAATAGGTTTGACACCAATCTTTTAAGTTAAGTTGTTTAGTGAACTCCGAACTTTTTTGCAATTTATCTAGCTGACAAGTGCGCCAACAGAGACTACACTGCAATCTTCTTGAATATTTCTGTGCGAATTCGTGTAACATAACGTGGCTGAAATGCAACCAATGTATAGTTGAATTGTTTCCCGAAGTAATCTCCCTGAGGGCTTGAATAGCGCTGACGTACCTTTAAAATTAAAAAGTACCTCCCACCACAATACCGCGCAAAATAAATTTTATCTTTATGTGTTTGTTTATTTAAGTCAAACAAAGGAGTCATAAAGCCGACAAAAACATTTTTGCAGTCACCTAATATCAAGCAATGATCATTAAGATTTGATTTGTTGATGGTAAACAGATGTACATAAATTTCCCCTTGGTTTGCAAAAGATGCTAAATTGACTGAAAATTAAATAGTTTATTCACTTGTAAAAATGTCGTCAGCAAGAGAAGAAGTCCGTTAAAATATTTTGCGCATTTGGGCATAAAACCAGGATCAGTCCTCTTCTGTGACCGCAAAGTTAGCAGATATCTCGAAATGGGCGGTGCAAGGGGCAATAAAAATGATCTTGCAAAGTGAGGGATTGAAAGCCAAGTCCAGATTAGGTAGAAGGAAGAAAACACTTGGAGCAATTGACAAAAAAGTGCTGAAGGAAATTTATAAGAATAAAATTGCTTCTGTTCGAGATATTACTGAAAAAGTGGGAACATCGAGGAGCACTGCGCAAAGAATTAAGGAAAAAAATAATATTCAGATCCAAATGAAAAAAACAGTGCCGAGAAATGAGTCGTATCAACGTATACGTACAATAAAACAGTTGTGCGAAATTGAATGAAATGTGTAAAAGCAAAAAACAAAGCTTGAAGCGGGAAAAAATTAAAAAAATAATAAAGTTACTATAAATGTAAACTTAAGACATAAATAAACTTATAAAACAAATTGAATATATCTTTCAATGCTTGTTTTTAAACCAAATTCAATGGCGCAAAACTTTATGTTTTGTTAATAACGTTCCAGACCAACAATGCAATAAGCAGTGAGATTTCAGCGGATGCGACTCGACATTGTTTCAGCAAAGTGGACTTAGCATTGGAAACATATTCTCTACTGAAATCAAAAGAGGAAAACCTTCGAATTACCTTTGCCAGAATATCGAGCAAAAGCATTGTCTTTCTACAATCAGTGATCTACTACACTCTAAAATACCTAAATTGACAAAACATTTTTTTATCAAAGTAATTACAAGTAATATCACCAACAAAGTAATATCACCTTCGAACGGAAAGTTCTACGGCGGATTTTTGGGGCTGCTCGCGACCGAGATGGATGGCGCATCCGGTACAACAATGAGTTGTACGAACTTTACGATGAGCTGGAAGTAGGGCATTAATCCCGAGATTGAAATGGTGATCCCGAAATTCGGGATTAGAATTTTCGGGATCCCGAGATAGTCCCGAGATTTCGGGTTTCTATTAAAAAAAACTATATTAAGGGAATTTAAACAGATATATTTGCTTATTCGCACTCAATTAAAACTTTATTTCAATTATATATACATAAAACCGGAAGCTAAGTTCATTATAATGTTGAATTTATGCATATATGTACATGGGTACTAGCAAGTAAGACGTTAATCTATAATTGCATCTAAATTAATCTTATGATCTAATTTCTCCTTATCTTCTTGTCCAATAAAGCTCTTTATTTGGTCATGATAGTTATAAAATTAGTTAAAAACGAATTGAAATTTAATCAGCATAACGGATGTTACGATAATATAATAAAAATACATTATTCTTTTAAGTTGTTTACGTATCCATTACAAAATCATATTGCTTTTCAATGAAACAAGTGATAAGTAATAATATCGATTGGTTCAAACTGCTGATTCATTTTGAAAGTATGCTCTTAATAAACATAATTTGTCAAGAGTTTCAAAATTTAAACTAGACCTGATTTTGCTGCACATATATCCAGCTACTGAAAAAGATATTTCGGGTACACTTTTTGGTGGGATATTAAGCATGTAATCATACGCCAATTGTAATTCATTATTACAACTGGCTTCCGCCTCCGTTTTCATAAAACAATATTTCTTTTATATTAAGTTCTGCTTTCTTATTCCCAAAATGGGTTGAATTTCATCAATCCCGTAATCTCGGGAGTCCCGATAAAAAATTCGGGATCCCGAAAATGTCCAAAATGTGTCGGGATCCCGAGATCCCAAAATCTCGGGATTGCATGCCCTAGCTGGAAGTCTCCAAGATCGTCAAATTACAACAGTTACAGTGGGCTGGGCACGTGCAACGCATGAATGACGATCGCATGCCAAAACGTGTCATGAACGCAAGACGAGTCGACGGAGCGAGGCCAAGAGGAAGACCCAGACCCAAGAAACACGTATGCTCATTTGAATCTGGATACACTTATATTCAATGGTTCTATCCTGCTGTAGTCTTTGTTGACTAGGTCTGAAATCTCATATTTTAATAATATTTCTAACCTTTAAAAAATGCACGGTCTCACCTATAAGCTCCCTTTAGAAGCTCGAAAAATATCACGTCCAGAGGTTACACGCTTACATATAAATGTAATGCAATGCTTAGCTTCGTTATGTTATTATTTTTGGCTAAGTCTCATGCTTCTATAGTCCATAATCATCAAAATCGTTTTATTGGTGGGGAGTTTGAAGTTTATGTTTTATAAAATTTAAAGGAACTTAATGAATGCCTGTTTATTCGTCATTCATTTCGTTTGTTCAACACGAGCCAAGTGTATACAGCACCTGGAGGTCCATCACATTCCAGCTGTTGAAATCGAAACAACGAGGACACAACATTTATCATGACATTCATCGCCTAAGTTGTTTCCACATGTTTTCTTTAGCTAATGATGGAGCCATCACGCTTTCCTTTTTGTTATCGTTTTGTATTAAAAGCACAAGAGCTCTACTGATACCAGCTGTTTAGGTTTGCTGGTTCCGAGCTCTGGATATCGACAGAGGAGTCTGCCCAACCAATCTTATTATTTTATTTGTAGTACTTAATCCATTGGCTGCACCAAATGCAACTGCTATTTGGAATTATATCTTCCGATACTGATTTCTGATCTAATTCCAATTATACGAGAACAGTTTAAAATGATAATCGAGCAGAATAATTTCCAGTTCTTTGATAAATAAAGGTTTTCTTCCTGGCATTTTGACTACAATCGTCTATTTTAACTACGCTCATCACCAATTTATTACCATTTTGACTACGTTCATCATCATCCACCAATTTTGTACGGCTGATTAGCATTTAATGCTATGAATTTTCGGTGTGATGCATGGAATGCGTTTTGGGAACTCGTTTTAATTTTGCATTATTGTTACTGCTTTTTTCAGCCATGTTGTTACCTATCTTACGTTTTCCACCTTTTTTCTGGTTTCTGGGCTTCTAAAATAAACATAACAACAAGTTTTATAGCATTGGAATCAACTAGATAATGTATGCTTGAAGGAAGTAACAAGAACTACTTGAAAACGTATGAAAACTAATAAAAGAGATAATGAAAACCACATTTGTCTTGACCACTGCTTCAAGTGGCTCTTATTGCCTAAACTTTAATTAATCATTGGCATTGATCAAAAGGAAAAATAAAAATGTAACACTGATATACGTCTAAGTGATTATACTTCGTAACAAATATGCGCTTTTAAAATTCATGCGACTAATGTACTACTAAATACGCCAAGGACACTATGGTACAGTAGCTGGTAATAAATAAACAAAAATAATAAAGCTCTAAAGAAAAAATATAGACGTTTAAAACTAAAATTATATAGAAAAAATGGTTCAAGTAACTTCAACACAAAAACAAATTATTTTCATATTCACACAATAATTGAATGATGAGTAATTTAGATAAAAGATTATTGAGCGGAGAATTTAGCAAACTTATGTATATTGGTTCTAAATTACAAAATGAACCGATGAAAATACAGAAATCTTGTATTTGAATGACCACGATTTATTTTAACGTGCAAATGAAAATTCTTATCTCCGTTCTATTAGCTTTTCTTTTTTTTCATGAACTAAATTAATAGTTTTGGCTCAACTCTTTTCTTGAAATTGTAATTTAAAGAATATAGTTAATGCTTCCAATTTTTTTTCAGGGTCCAGAACAAATACACGTTTCCAAATTTTATAAAGAAGCCAAAACCGGTAAATTCATTAGCTATATTAATGAAAATGCTAGAACACTCTACCAGACATTTCGGGTCGGTGCATACGATTCAAATAATGGCCCGTGTTTAGGCTGGCGAGAGAACATTAACTCACCATATCAAGTAAGTCCATCACATTTATTTACTTCAACTAATGTTTGAACTAAATTTTATTTGTTTTTCTGTAGTGGATCAATTTTGATGAAACCCTACTTCGTGCGAAAAATTTCGGCTCAGGACTTATATCGATCGGTATACAGTCACGTCAATTAGTTGGAATTTATTCACAAAATCGTCCTGAATGGATTCTATTCGAACAAGGCTGCTATTGTTATTCACTGGTTGTTGTTCCTCTCTACGATACGCTCGGACCAGATGCATGTGCTTTTATTATCAAACAAACTGATATGGCTGTTGTTGTTGTTGAAGATGATGCAAAAGCCAATCTTTTGCTAGACAAAGCACCGAAAACTTTAACTAAATTGGTTGTTATTAAACCAGTTAATCCGACAACAATGCAAAGGGCACGAAGTCGTGGTGTTCAAATTCATACATTCGATGATGTGGAAGCGTTGGGTGCAAGAATGAATCATCCTGAAGTGCCTCCGAGACCGGAGGATCTGTGTACAATATGCTATACGTCCGGAACAACTGGCAATCCCAAAGGAGTGATGCTAACGCATGCCAATGTGGTAGCAGGAGTTTGCGCAGTTCTATTACAATTAGGTAAATATCTTTGTATTTTTTATAATTAACTTCTATATTGTATAATTTAATGTTTTTTTTTTGTTTTATTCGCTATAAATTGTTCACGAGGCTTTTGGGATGTACCTTACATATTCCTTGATCTCCAGATCGCTTCGTTTTTGCATTTGTACTGAGCAAGTGTCCATGATATCGGTCTTTATTCATCTTGCTACTAGTTAGTAGACGTCAATACCTTGCGCATCATCTGTTGCTTTTCTTCATTGGAATTATCCCTTCAATTTATTTTTGAAATATCACTATCAATTATCACGAACGTTTACCAGTAGAAATCCTAGACAATATAGAATTGAACATATATTACAAGACCTTTCATTTAAATCACATTTAACAATTTACCATCAAATTTCCAGGCGACCACAGACCACGAGTAGGTGACGTTATGCTATCGTTTCTTCCTCTGGCACACATGTTCGAAAGATGCTGCGAGAACGGCATGTACTATTCAGGTGGCTGTGTAGGGTTCTATTCGGGTGATATCAAATTGCTTACGCATGATTTCAAAGCACTGAAACCAACCGTTGTACCGGCTGTACCTCGCCTCCTCAACCGTGTCTACGATAAAATACAAAATGAATTATCACGATCCGGACTAAAAAGGGCGATATTTCGAATGGCTATCAATTCGAAAGAGGGCGAATTGCGTCGCGGAATTCTCAGAAGAAACGGATTATGGGACAAACTGGTGTTTAAAAAAGTGCATGAAGGTAAAAATCAATCCGGATTTGCTAAATTCTAGAATCATATTTTTTGATTTTTTAGCATTTGGAGGAAATTTGCGTTTAATGGTCGTTGGTTCGGCACCTTTAGCTGGTAATGTACTTACTTTTATGCGATGTGCTCTCGGGTGCCTCATTGTTGAAGGATATGGGCAGACTGAATGTACCGGTGCAATCACTTTAACCGTACAAGGAGATTACGTACCAGAACATGTTGGCCCACCGGTTGCTTGTAATGCTGTGAAGGTATGTAGATCTCCGCCTAATCAAATCTAGATTTTTGAAAAAGTATATTCCACAAACTTTAATTTTTAAATATTTAAATTTTAGAGAACATAAACCATTCACTTTGTTAATTTTTATTCTCTGATTTTACTTAGGTAAATTAAAATTAAATTTTTCCATTAGTATATATCGTCCATATAAAAATTTAATCTACATCAAAAAAAGCTCTTTGGACAAAAGAGTTTATTAGAAGACGAATTTTTTGCCTGAAAGCTAGATAGATATGTATATTTCAATTTTATAAAGATATCAATATTGGAGGGTAATCTGGCTTTTTTCCAGTGATTTAAAGCCATTGCGGGCATCTCTAACATTGTGTCCAGCTCCTCTTAGCAAAACCTTCTTGCAGATTGCAAAGGGTTTACGCAAACCTTTTGAATCATTCTACATATAATCCGTTCTGAGCATAGTTTTTTCCTTCCAACAATTGTACCGTGTGTTGATTGCTAGGCCGCAGTTTTCGTGGACTCCTTTACTGATTGTCTTCATATTATTCCTTTTTTTATTTTGATAATCAAAGTTTCTCACAAACACAGGCAGAAACTATGTAGACCTAAACCATATATATCTTCAAAACTGCTTAATGATCTTGGTGAATAAATTATGTTCCGATGCGTGAAGCATACAAACTTCGTCTTCAAACAAGGATAATTTTGTATTATGCAAAGTGGGTAGGTTGCTGTATAGAGACTATATAGAGTTGGAAATAATGGGGGCCTTGTAGAACACCAGATTCTGTTGACTGGGCTTTGGGGAGGTGGTTTCCAATTTTAACTCAATAGAGTACACGCTACGAGTTTGATAAAGGGAAGGCAGATTGGGAACTGATGTAGTTTAGTCGAAAATATGACCAGACTCGTAGATTCTCCGGGATTCAACACTGCTCAAAATTTACTGACCCACCCTTGCGAGCTTCAGTTAAATCGAATGAAATGGTTTGCCAAAACAAATCATAAGAGGTCGGTTTCGGCTCGTTTGTTTATCGTATTTCCACATTGTCTATTATACTAATTAAGGTCTTTTGAGATGACTACATGACTTTCATATTCGAAAAAATGTCCGAGTCAGGGGTAACGTTAGGCTAGCTATGCTGAAATGACTTCGAAGTCGCCCATGTGCACCTTGATAATAGTTGCTTTAGTTTGCTGGATATCTATATGCAAGTGGTTAATGTACCCTCTAACCAGGACTGTGGTTGCGTCACCTCTACTTATCAAAAATTCCTACAAAGGAAGTAGTTAAAGAGGCGAAGACCATCAGCAGGAGATCAGGAAAAAAATTTCCTGATCTAACATTGTGTCGACTCTATAGTCTTGCTTGAACTACATCATCTCATCGGTATTGTTGGTGATGAAATTGCACTTCAAATGAGAATAGACAGTAATTCTAATATGAGTATATTTTTGACAATTTTTAACTTTTTTCTATCATCTCGAAGCTAACATCCGAGATCACCTCACTGTCTGTCATTGATTCTCTATTTAAAAGCCTTACACTTTACTTCGTTTTTGTATTTTAAATTACTACTTTTTAACATATTTTACCAAAAGTATCCAATTCACGCAGCGCATATTTTAACAATGTAACCAGTGCTAGTATTCAAGGGTTGCCGAATTGAACATATGGCTAAGAAGCCCCTTCATTTAATATATTCGATGGTTCTTACACCTCGCTCAAACAAGTGCCTTGCACCGATTACCTGTTCCCAGGATCTACGCCTATTACGTGGTCCACAAAATTTAAGCCTTCCGCTTGCAAAACCAATTTCTCAACTAGTTATGTTCACGGCTTTCTATTGTTTTGCTAAGATGGCCTGTTCATATCGAGTGCTTGACTCAATATGATATTTTCGGGCTTACATTTCTATCATTTTTTTATATAAATAGCTTTCAATCAACAGGGATATAAAAAATGCAACTATGCTATACTCTCCAGAAAAAGAAAGGAATTTTTCGAATTTACAATTTTTCACGTATAAAACAAGAATGCGAGTAAAAAATAGCATTCTTGAGACGCTGCCGCCATAAATTCTAGAAAAATACATATTTGGTCTTCATTTCATGAAACGGAATGTTTAAAAAACAGGATCTATCAAGATTCCCGTTTTCCCCAACAAATTCGTTCTAGAACCAAACCTAGAACCTACACTTTCAGCGAAATAGTCTGCCTGGTGTATTTTAATATTTTTTGGCTTGCTGCAGTTCATAATCTTCATCACTGAGCAAGTGGAAAATAATTAATTCTTGAAATTTCCAAACTATTAATGCATTGTTATTAAAAATAGCACAATAAACACTATAGAGATAGTAAAGTAAAAAGAAATACTTTTGCACTCTTAGTAATATTTATCCTACTAAAGAGTTGAATACTGGCATGCAATCATACTTCATAAAATAAGACACTAATATTGTCCATTGATCTTTATGCTGATAATGAGTGGTTGTGAAAACAATATAACAATACTCAACAATATAAATTGATTTTATTTCCACTTAAACTAAAAATTAAAAATATTCCAAAATTAAAACAATTATTTTCACAGTTAGTAGACGTCCCTGAGATGGAATATTATGCTTCACAAAATACTGGAGAAGTTTGTGTTCGAGGCACAAATGTATTCCATGGGTATGTAATTTTTAATTCGTATTTCTTATATTTTAGGGGCTATCATTTATCAATTGAATCAGTTAATGTCAGCTCTCTAATAATATTTAGCTCTTTAAGTTAAATGGAATCTTTGTAGCATTGATAATACTAAGGAATTTTTATAATTAAAAAAAAATGAAATCCAATACATACTAACAAACAAGAAAACCTTCTCTGTTTTTCAGCTACTACAAAGACTCCGACAAAACATCTGAAGCAATTGATTCTGACGGCTGGCATCATACCGGTGATGTTGGTAAATGGCTACCAAATGGAACATTAAAAATCATCGATCGAAGAAAACATATATTCAAACTCAGTCAAGGTGAATATATAGTACCCGAGAAAATTGAAAATATCTACATGAATAGTCAATATGTGGAGCAAGTGTTTGTCTACGGTGAAAGTTTGAAGGTGAAATATAAGTCAGTGAATAGTATATGTTCAATATTTTTTGTATAATTTTAGAGCTGCATTGTAGCCGTTGTCGTTCCTGATGTCGACGTTCTTAAATGCTGGGCGCAGGAAAATAATATACCCGGGACACTAACGACTCTGTGCAATAATCCGGCTGTCAAAGAATTGATTTTAACCGATATGCTTGCATGGGGTAAAGAAGCTGGACTAAAATCATTCGAACAGGTAATGTTTCTTGTTAACTAATAGATATGAACAATTCAGCCATGAATTTAGAAAATTTAAGTTGGGCTTCTATGATCAGGGAAGTAACTAGATCTCCTGTGTTTTCTCCAGTATTTTTACTATTGTTAGTGTTATTCTTCAGATTTGACTTTCATACCCGATTCAAATGAGTAACAATTAGGGGCTTCGTTTCCTCACTTTCAATTGTTTCGATCCTTACCACTTACTCAAGTGCTATGTTGAACATCAGACGGGCTAGCCCATCGCCTTGTTTTAGTCCGACATTTGTAACAAAGGCATCAGTCACAAATCTGTTGATTCTGACTTATGATGGTATTGATGTCATCGTCATTTTGGTCAGTTGGACTGGTTTTGCTTGGATACCGAAATGCAACATTACTTTACAGTAATTTAAAGTAAGCCAATACTTGCATGTACTTGATTAGAGTCTACGAAAACGTGATAGACGTTGATGTTAAACCTCCAGCATTACTCGAGCACTTGTTTGATTGACCGTAGACAGTTTTTGATTGACCCAATGACATTGTCAGCGTAAACTTTAACTTTATTTTCTAACATTTTCGTAATTATTTTAAGCGACGTAAAAAATAGTGATATACTTCTGCCATTTTCGTACCGTTGTTTGTCTTCTTTTTTGTTGATAGAACATATGATAGATTTGCGCCACTCCTGCGGTATTTACTCTTAATCCCAGATGTGCTGAACCAGTTTTTGGATGGCATTCGTGATGCAGCTTCCATCACATTTCAATTATTGAGCCGGAATTTCGTCTATGCTCGGCAATCTATTATTTCTCGACTTCTCCAGGCGTCCGAGGCATACATCGGCTTTGAAAATATTGAATCATGTGCAGGGTTAAGAAGTTCTTTAAAATACCGAGCCTACCGCTCCTTGATCTGGCAATCTTCAAACATAATATTGCAGATTTCGCCTTTGCAGAGTGTCTTCTTCGGCATATATCCGCATTTTGATATTTTCATTACTTTATAAGCTTTTCTATTATTATTACTTGCTAAGTTTTCGGCAATTCTTTTCAATTACTCGTCAAAATATTTCAGTTTCTTACATCTAATTATCTTAATCGCTGCTTGTCAGAGGTTTTTATATTCTTTCTTCATCCTGATATTCCTTCCGAGGAGCTGTCTATACGCCTGATTTTTCTTTCTTAGTGACATTCGTCATCAAACAAGTAATTTCTCTTGGTCCGTGCTTCAACCAACCACTTGTTCTGCAGCGGCTTTGATGTTTGTCCTCATCTACACCCAGACTTTGTCCACCGACCACGCCGTTTTTTTATAGGATGGGGTTAGCTTAGGTAATTCCTATGGGTAATTCAATTAAGAGCTTTTGCGAGGTTTTCAGGTACTGACGCCTTTTTTAACTTTTCAATGTCGAGCTTTCGAAGAGGACAGGTCTTCATCACATATGCCTTTGGTATACGACACCGATATTTGGATTTTACGAAATAGTCTGAGTCATTATTCCGAAATTTATGGTCGTCAACCTGGCCATCATATAGAAGGCCGGTCGCGACATGCTGTCTGACAGGTATGTACTAATGTACTTTTATTAGTCGAATTGGTCGAGAAATATACGTTGACTGGTCGAAAAAAGGTACATTAAGCCCGCCATCTTGGTACGTCAATTGCTTTTGCGACCGGTCTTCTATATGACGGCCAGGTCGTCAAGCATGCTAGAAGCCTAGATGCGCTGAATATAGTGTACGATATCATGTCTTGTACCTCGCTGCCAATCCATTTCGTTTCCTGATTTGCCAGCGCGTCCTGTTTATACTTGCTGGCCTGTTGTAACAATGCTCAACGCTCAAAGGCTATGAGATATCTCACCTTCTCTTGTTCTGGTTCCCATCCTATGCTTGAATTGAATCACTGTACCTCTTTCCTATTTTGCTATTTTTGTGGAGTTCGTTGATGTCCGTTGTCATTATTGGTGTTTATGAATGACGACCATTCCATCGTCCTTACTGTTTGCATTCTATTTGCTTATGACTTTAAAATGTTCAGAGTAATTGATTATTGTCTCGACTTAAATCTGATCTTTGTGCTCTGAGTGAGTAACTTGGCTTGTATTTCGCTGCCAATCCATTTCGTTTCCTGAATTGCGCGCGTTCAGTTTATACTTCCTGGCCTGTTGTAGCAATGCTTAAAGCTAAAAGACTATGAGTTATCTGACCTTCTCTTGTCCTGGTTTCCATCCTATGCTTGCATAGAATTACTGTACCTCTTTCCTATTCCGCTCTTTTTCTGGAGCTCCTCAAGGTTCGACACTATGTCCGTTGTCATTCCTGGTATTTATCAATGATATCCCTTCCATCGTCTCTTATGGATATCGACGATATCAAAGACCTTGGCGTGATTTTCGACACTAAACTTAAATTTGATCAACACCCTGCTTAAAGTCACGACAAGTATTTCTAGTCGAGTGCCTGCTTTTCGAGTATATTATTTGATATATTATCTTAATTCATCTTTTTTGATTTTTATGTTTCTAACTTTTGAATTCTATGCACTATTTATCTGGCTTTTCTCCTCCTTTTCTAACTGATTGTGTATTTGCAATCAGTCTCCAGGGTGTAAAATTTAAAATAAATAAATAAATAGAATTAAAAGACTGGATATCATTAAACTCTTTAGTTTGCACACAATGTGTTAGTATTTTTTCTTTCTTTTATTTCAGGTCAAAGATATTTACCTGCATCCTGATCCATTTTCCGTGCAAAATGGGCTATTAACACCAACTCACAAATCAAAACGGCCACAACTTAAAAACTATTTTAAACCACAGCTTGAGGACATGTATAAGAGTTTAGATTAATTTTAATTAAATCAGGAGAGGAAGAAGAAAAATAAATAACAACTTTAAGAAGTTTTCAAAACAATAAAACCCACAACCACGAAAGGACATAATAATGTATAGAAGGAAAAAGTTCGATTGCGAAAATACCAAAGAGTAATAGAAGGTACGAATCCACGAACCATTCTCAAGAAGGACCCACATGTGAAGTGATTCAAATTTTGTCTTTGCAAAATGGAAAACTATGCTCGCAGAAACGAAATTAAGAAAATAAGCTCTCAAGCAGAAACACCCTGCAATATCTTTTGAATGAATAGTAAAAACTCAGAATTTATTTAAAATTAAGCTTTAAATTAAATATACAAACATTATATAGAAAGAAATTTTCAATTGGTTAAAGCCAAAAAAAAATTAAATTTAAAGCCAAGGTATCGGTAATATTTAGTGTATTTACTGTATAAATATGTTTTCATTGACATCAAGTAATTTTTTCCAATCGAAAAAAGAATGTTAGAACAAAAAGATTACTTCTAGTGAATTCTTTTTGTTTTATCTTTCACATAGTATTTGTTATATTACTTTGAGAACGCTTTTAATAAATGTGGTAAGTTTTTGCGAATACGAACGAAAAGTTATTGCTTAAAATTTATGAAAATAGCAAAAATATTGAAAACAATAATGCATTGTAAACAGTGTAAGTTTTTAGTTGTTAAATACAGTTTGTAATAGAATTTTTAGAGCAATTTTTTGTAATGCTTGTGTGTTCTTTTCCCCTCTGAAAAATGCACATCATATTAATGTGTTAGCACAATTCATTATTTGTTTTTTTTTTATCATCATAATCATCATTGGATCATCATAATCATCATCATCATCATCATCAATTGAGGGAGTGCATAGTATAATAGTTTGAGACTTCGGTTTCATTTTTTTTTTCGTTTTTCCGATGCAAAATATCATTGAGTTGCAATGAAATTATTTTCATGTTATGCGTTGAACTTTGTGAACTTGAACGCTCAATCATTTTTCACCAAAATATGGTTTTGGTCCATATTTTGTGTCCGCTCTTATCATGACTACAACGTGTGCACTTTATTCATAAAAATTTTATGGAAAAGAAAAACGATTTTTTTAAGTCATCATATATTCGAAATGTTCAAAGTTGAAGCAATGACTTGGTTCAACCTATTTTAGTAGAAATGGAAAATTGGATTGAGAAGCAAAACCGGAAAAACAACCTTGTAGGGCAATCCAGATAAATCTACTCAGGGTTTCTTGCAGTAGGAGCTGCAATGCTTTGAAATCAACCCAAACGTTTCCTTTAATATAAAGAATAGCTTCAATTACTCTGCAAAATTGACTTAAGAATGTATCTTGCAATGCATATTAATACAACATTTCAGATCTACCTCCATACTAATAATTCATGTAAGTCCATTTCAAATCGTATAAATTCAACTTCACGAAACTATGTTTCTATCCCAAGGCACTATTAATATTTAGTAGAATTCAATCAATACCCGAAAACAGCAAGATCGACAGTCTATTGTTTAACTGACAATTACGTCAATAGATCTGTGAAACGATAAATTTATTGTCTAGCTAAATAGAATTGAGTTGAAAACACTAGGACTATAAGAAAAATTCTTCTTTATTTGGAAAATGAAAGTAAAATATTCTTTAACTATGTGTATTCTTAGGAAAACACACAACCGTTGTTTAATTTTCACTAGACATTATTTTCATCGTGATCCATTTTTATTACAACACTTTCAAAATATCTATTACCAACTTATATGCAAATTAACATTCGCATGAATAATAGAAAAATTGAAAGTACATAAAATATTTATTTGCACGAGAGGAAAGCAAATAATTAAAATGCCTAACAGAAAGCTGCTAAGCAGTTTACAAACGCTTTAAGGCTTTGCAGAAATAAAAAAAAAAAACAAATGAAACAACATATTCAATTTCAAATATTTTAAATCAATTTGCAAATTAGAGACAAGACAACACTAAAAATATTATGAATTGTATAGAAAACGATTTATTGTTAATAAAGCGAAAGAAACAAATTTAAATAGAAATAAAAACTCACTAAAAATGGTATGGTTTTAAAGCAAGTTTGATCTGCTGATATGTGGTAATAGCTGCGTTTAAACACGCGGGCTACAGACGAGAGGTAAGTTAAATTTAGACGAGAGATGAGTTAAATTTAGACGAGAGGTAAGTTAAATTTAGACGAGAGGTAAGTTAAAAATAAACACTACTTTCCTCTCTTTTTAGAAGGTTTCTGCAAGAATCTTTGATAATTTTAATATTTATCAATGGCTTCTATTCTGTTGTCGATTCCCTTGTTGATTATACTGTCGACTTCAAATTGTCTAGAGTTATCATAGCACAAAACGATTGTAATTAGATCCAAAATGGTCTGTGCGCTCTATATGATTGACATTGTAAATTCTTGCGCTTAAATGTAGGTTACCAGATAAGTTTCACTTTCAAAACCTCTTCTTTTACATCTTTTCATTCTTTTTCTCTTTTATACTAAATCTTGTTTGACGAGGATTGATTTGGTTTATGACAATACGTATCAGGTATCGGTTTTCGATAACGCCCGTTTGGGGGGTTTGACCATAAGTAAACTTACTACACTTATAGACAACACAAAATTATCTTTATTACGCGTTGATACACGTATGGCTTATTCCAAAGAAAGACCGTTCTTTAGAGAAAAATAACCAAATTGCAATTCTTCGGCTACAACCTTCCACCAGCAGAGACAATACTTGAATCTTTTTATTCTTGATCCAATTTCCCGTTTTCGACTTAAACCCAATTCAAAGGCTTAGATATCAAATTTCGAGCACTTTCGATTGCTTGTCAGACGCTTCAGAAAACGTTACTTCGGAGTAGTGATGGGCGATTGCGAGATATTTTAACAATCGAGATAATCGCAATCGGCGCCACAAAACAATCGAGATAATCGCAATCGAGAGAATCGCAATCGATGCGCCAAAACAATCGAGAGAATAATCGAGACAATCGAGATAATCGAGACAATCGGGATAATCGAGACAATCGAGCGATTCGAGATAATCGAGACAATCGAGCGATTCGAGATAATCGAAACAATCGAGCGATTCGAGATAATCGAGACAATCGAGCGATTCGAGATTTTCGGCCGATTCGAGATAATCGAGCGATTCGAGACAATCGAGGCAATCGAGACAATCGAGACAATCGAACATCTCGCAATCGATCATTCGGTCGGTCAAGTCATCGACAATCGGTTGACGGCAATTGAGTGAGCCATAAAGCACGTTTCGTTGGCGCAGCCAATAAAAAAATGTTCAAATATTTCAGCAAAAATATTAAGTGTTATTATTTGATCAAACTGCAATTTTTTGGGAAATATTGATGTATAAAAGGATATGTTTATCTTAAGTTAAAATTAAGATATCTTTAACTCTTTGGTGGCGGTGGGCATGTTAGTGTTTAAGCACACCAGTATACACAGTACGCTTGTAGAACCGCTTGTGAAGAATAGATTTGAATGGATTGGATATACTATTTAGTAGATTTTTTTACGTGTGCATACATATGGAATGTAATGATCAGATATGCATGGAAATTTGTATGGCTAGCATTTATCATGTATAAATGGCTGGTAGTTTTGCTAAAACTATTAAGTCTGATCAAAGTGTATGATCAAATATTATATGAAGTTGAGTTTTGTCATGCTGTTAAGTATGTTAAAATAAAATCTGCTTTTAGATAGTGCAGTTTGAAAGCATATCATTTATCCAGTATTTTCGTACTTGCGAGTATTTTATTCAAGTATTCAAAAAGTTTTTAGGGCAAAAGTACCTGAAATCGGCCAATTTTGGCTTAGAGTGGTTTCGGACATAACGGGCCAAGACCTATTGCTGTGATACAAACATTTCGGTTTTGTAGGGGAGTAAGGGGTTTTTTGGCCATAGTTTGGCAAAAACTGCCTTTACCGCGCTTTCAATGATTGAAAGTGGTCGGGGAGTACAATAGTGATATTTTAAGGATGAAAAAATTTTTATGGGGAAAATTGGGCAAAAACGTCGAATTTTTCCAATTTTTTTTTTGCGTAGCTTGAATTCCGGGACATTTCTGAGCTGTTTCGGGGGAATGTCCACACAAGTCTGGGAAAAAGTGGCCTAGTTTCGAAGATATGGCAAAATGAAAGCCGCCGGAAAACCGACCCGAAAAACTGAAAGTAGCACTAAAGGTGCTAAATAAGAAAAGGTTGAGATCCTTTTTGGTTCGATGATTGGCTTCTCCGGCTGTGCATTATGCCGTATCTTCGAAACTAGGCCACTGTTTCTCAGACTTGTATGGACTTTCCCCCGAAACAGCTCAGAAATGTCCCGGAATTCAAGCTACGCAAAAAAAAAATTGGAAAAATTCGACGTTTTTGCCCAATTTTCCCCATAAAAATTTTTTCATCCTTAAAATATCACTATTGTACTCCCCGACCACTTTCAATCATTGAAAGCGCGGTAAAGGCAGTTTTTGCCAAACTATGGCCAAAAAACCCCTTACTCCCCTACAAAACCGAAATGTTTGTATCACAGCAATAGGTCTTGGCCCGTTATGTCCGAAACCACTCTAAGCCAAAATTGGCCGATTTCAGGTACTTTTGCCCTAAAAACTTTTTGAATATTTGAATAAAATACTCGCAAGTACGAAAATACTGGATAAATGATATGCTTTCAAACTGCACTATCTAAAAGCAGATTTTATTTTAACATACTTAACAGCATGACAAAACTCAACTTCATATAATATTTGATCATACACTTTGATCAGACTTAATAGTTTTAGCAAAACTACCAGCCATTTATACATGATAAATGCTAGCCATACAAATTTCCATGCATATCTGATCATTACATTCCATATGTATGCACACGTAAAAAAATCTACTAAATAGTATATCCAATCCATTCAAATCTATTCTTCACAAGCGGTTCTACAAGCGTACTGTGTATACTGGTGTGCTTAAACACTAACATGCCCACCGCCACCAAAGAGTTAAAGATATCTTAATTTTAACTTAAGATAAACATATCCTTTTATACATCAATATTTCCCAAAAAATTGCAGTTTGATCAAATAATAACACTTAATATTTTTGCTGAAATATTTGAACATTTTTTTATTGGCTGCGCCAACGAAACGTGCTTTATGGCTAACTCAATTGCCGTCAACCGATTGTCGATGACTTGACCGACCGAATGATCGATTGCCTCGATTGTCTCGAATCGCTCGATTATCTCGAATCGGCCGATTATCTCGAATTGCTCGATTGTCTCGATTATCTCGAATCGCTCGATTGTTTCGATTATCTCGAATCGCTCGATTGTCTCGATTATCTCGAATCGCTCGATTGTCTCGATTGTCTCGATTATCTCGAATCGCTCGATTGTCTCGATTATCTCGATTGCAACAATCGAGTCCAACTTAAATAATCGAGATGTTTCGAGATATTTGAACAATCGAAACAATCGAGTTTAATATCTCGCAATCGCGCATCACTACTTCGGAGCACATCGATTAGGCATTTTCCATGGCTCAACTTAATTTGAGTTTTTAGAAGGTGGGGGTGAAGTAGATGTGGTCGAGTACGTCGGTTCGTGTACCATTAACTTTTTGCCGTTTTCCTTTCGCTCTTCCCCATTTGCATCTAAAGCCCCAGAAAACTTTTTCACATACCGCGACAATTTAGCAACAATTATATTCATTTGTGCTTCTTGTCAAATTTTAGAAATTTCATTTAATTCTCAAAGTGCTCACAAAATTGATGACGAATACTAGTGACAAAATGTACCAGTCTGAGTATTGAGTTGATCCATAAAAACGGTAAGATCAACTTTAAAAGAGAATCAAACAGAAAGCTGTGTATTGTGTTCAGTCGACTAAAAAACTTCTAAAACAACCGATGCAGCCGTAACGGTTAAATCCACCTAAAGCCAATTTTGAATGAATGAATGAATATTCTACCAAACGTGTTCCTTATTACAACCAACCTGTATCGGATGAATGCACAACTTTTCGGATGAATGCATTGAATTGAAACTCATAAGGTAGGAACATTTACAGGGTTACCACTCGCATGAACCTCAAAAATTAAGAAAGTGAAACATTTGTTATTTGTTTTCATTATAGGATGCTTATCATCATAGGCGCGCCGTAGGGGGGGCCAGGAGGGGCCGGGACCCCCCCAGACCCTAGGTTGGCCCCCTCCAGAAAAATAAATATTTCCAACAGCAGACACTTAAGTTTTCGCCTCTTAGGTTTTTGTGGTTACAGTAAAAGTTGTGTAGTGCAGTACGCCTATACCAACTTACACTACTTATAACATTGTAAATATAGTATCAAATTCATCAATCATTTGTATTTATTTTTAAAAAGCAGTGTGAAAGATTTGTGTCTACGTAGTTATGGTAGCTACAAGGTTGCCCATACATTATTTAAAAACTACAGAAACTTATTTTTTATACCCATTGATGAGTCTTGTAAATTTTGTGATGGTCTGATGACGCGGTCTGAAGCTATCACAATACAAAATTTTCCATAGAATTTGCATTGTCGCCAAAAATACACCAAAATTTCAGCTCGGCCAAACTTTGCGATCCGGATAAATTATCCGGATGGTAAAATTCATGCACAATATGAAAGCTCTAATAGTGCTTAATCACTAACACAGTTAGTGATATGGTGCTTGAATAGTTTTAGAATATTGTCAAGATGATCCGAAATTATTTGGAAAAGGCTATCGACCTTACGACGTGTCTCAGTCGCCAAAGACGAGCTTTCAGAGGACATGATAAAAGTGGTGCCAGTGTTAACCGTGATTTTTTTTTGGAATTTCTTGCATTATTCGCGAAGCATGATTCAACTTTTGAAAATAATTTTAAAAACAAGGTTGCGAACTACTGTAGTGGCAAAACACAAAATGAATGAATAAATATAATTGCTGAAATCGTTTGCGAGGACAATACAGCTTAAATAAAAGAGTGCGGACTGATATCCAATATGGTAGACGAAGCAAGGGTCCACAAAAAGGAACAACTCTCCGTGGTTGTCAGATTTACTAAAGAGCTAGCAGTCGAAGAAAGATTTTTAAGCTTTGTAAACTGTTCAGGAGCTAGAAATGCCTCGTATTTAGCAGATATAATTTTCAGCCTGTTAGTCAGCTACGGACTTAGCGAATTGCCTGTTGTTGGACAGTCTTATGATGGTGCTAATGTCATGTCAGGACAAAAATTGGTGTACAAATCTAAATTACGATGAAACACGCTGCAGCCGCATTTGTACACTGTCTAGCTCATAAAATTATCCTTGTTGTGATGGAAACATTTTTCACAATTGAAACGTGTACATCCTTTTTCAATGCCATCGAATCCCTTTACCTACACTTTTCGAAGCCATCACAACACAAATTGTTGAAGCAGCTTGAAGAGGCAGTTGGTCTAAATTCAATGCGCCGAATGAGAAGTTTAAGCTCGACTCGTTAGTCAACGAGATTGCACAATTGCAAATATGTAATCGATAGCTGTGGAACTATGAAATAGGCTTTAGAAAAAGAAATGAATGAAGGAAAATACAACGACTCAGTTTATTCATTGGGGATCTTTCATTCAATCAGTAATCTTCTTTCATCTTTCACTATGTTCTTTTTATAACGAACACGTTAAGCATATATTTCCAAACTAAAAATGCAACTCTTAGGGATGGGATAGATCTTGTGAATGGAACAGTTAAAACACTACTAAGTGAGCGCGAAGACTTGTATGTAGTTTGGGAAAAAATTAAAATATTCGCCGAGAAGAACTGCCTGGATCTCAAATTTCCCAGAGGATCGTGAAAACGGAAAACACCAAAAAGCACTAGTTTCAAAGGATTTGCTGTTTCATTTAGCCTTGGACACGCAATTAGGGCTACGAAGATATCCCTGCAAACCAAATGGCTTGACAAGAGTAAGTTACAGCACTCTTCCATCTTGCCAAATTATTTATGCTTTTTCTAGGTTTTTTAGGTAACAAAAGTTTGAAGCAAGAGGTCAATTTCTTCCTTATAAGCTTTATATACTCCAATTTCTTCAAAAATATTATCTTCTTCAAGTATAAGTTGAAATATATTTAGCTTCAAAACGAAAAAATAGTCTTATGTTTCTAATTATTTCCATTCTATTCCCGTATAATTCGTACAAGCGTTCAGTTCTTAGCGGTCATAGATAATTCGCGTGTAATTCATACCTACCGTTCACATTATATGCATTTGGTAGTAGATCATACGTATTCACAGACATGAAGTTTATTTGATAATGCATTATGCATAAACAAATAACAAAAATTAATTAACAAATATATAATGTATGAAAAAATTATATAAGTTGTATGAACAGTACGTGTACCTTACGGAAGACAAAATCATCGCATGTCTTGAGCCTTTTGGTCCCTGGCCCCTGCCAGATTTTAGGCCACGGCACGCCTATGCTTATCATATAAAAATTTCATGGCTAGTATCTCTTAAAATATAAATGTAGAAAATGCTCAGTACTGGTAATACATTTCCAGCACTGCAACAAGTCTAACGGAACTGCTTTACGTAAAAATCGACCGTTTTCATCCATTCACTGCATCGAAAGTAAGTTATAGCAATAAAAAGATCTTTGGGCTGCCATTCGAAAAAATATCAAAATTTGAGAAATTTAAATATCGGTTACTTATTTTCATTGTAGATGTTTGCCACATAAATATTTATTGGTGGCATTTGTTGGTACATAAATAACGAAAGCGTCTGGTGCTGACATCCCCTTATTATTTTTATATATATTTCACTCGTGTGTCCACTTCTTGAATATCCGTACACGATCTGGAACCCGGCTTTCGAAAATTATAGTTTTCGCTCTGAGAGATCTTTCAGTCCTTATGATTTCAGCAATCTACCATCATACGAATATCGCCTTAAATGTATTAACTTATTGCCCCTTGCGCCGAAAAGATTAATGTTATCTGCCTTTGCCAGCTTCGATGTCATCAGAAACATGGTTAACGTCGACTACTTTAAGGACAAGTTTGTGCTCAATGAGCCTTGAGAGTCACAAGATCCCGACGATTGCTTATTGAATGCCAATACACATCAACATATGCACGTCGACTACGAGCCAATAACGAAACGAGCCAATAAATAGGTGCTGCAAGTTATTCAATAGCATAAGCCACAACTTGTCCCCTACGATGTCTAAGCCAACCTTAAAAAATAACAATATCAAAGCTCTTATATCATAGTCATCCCCCTTCCCCATCACACTAATATACCAGTATATTTTTACTATTCATACTTTTCATAATTTTTTATAAGTTAACTTAAACTTACATTAACATTGAATTTGTGTTTTTTTTTTATTGTATTGTTATTACAAAAAGTATTGTTCTTGTATTCTCAATAATTTGATTTATTTAATTTACTTCGATTAATATTTTATTATTATGTTATCTTATTTTTATTATGTTATGAACGTTGTCTGGTGATTTAAGTTGTGAAAATTACCATTCTTTGTAGCTTTATCCTAATTTTTCAATCAAATACCTACCAAACTTGAGACGACTAAAATCTGATGTCTGAAGCATTTATTTTTTGGAATAATTTTTGAAGACGGTATCGCTGCCACAGGATCGTCCATTTTTCGAAATCTTACTCTTGCTCTTAATTAAAATCAAGTTCAGAGTGATCATAAAATAAGAAATATGTCGAAGGGTTACTCGTGCTACGTGGCATTCCAAAAATTTCACTTTGACAGGTTGGGGGAAGGATAAAGTTGATCAATCGTACGCAGTTTTTTCCAAAAATCAAAAAATTTTCAGGAACGCATTTTTTTACGTGCCTCTGGAACTTGAGAGAAAAAACCTTTGTCTACCTTTAGGCCCTCAGCATATAGGATTAAAAATTTCCACAGTAAAAAATTTCCTCAGTTATCATAAACAAGCATTGAACATTATATAAACAAGCATATATCATTTTATTTCGCATACTTGATTTTTCCATAAATATAGGAGTAAATTCACTAATAATAAATATAGGGGTAAATTCATTAATTTGCTGCCAAAGGGTTAAATACATCTTAATTATAAAGCAACTTTTTTATTCCTTAGATACATTCATGTCCTTCGAAAATTTCAACTCGATCGGATTACGTACGCAGTCCAGAGATTATCTCCCTATTTTTTTGCTGATATATATATATATATATATATATATATATATATATATATATATAGATATATATATATATATATATATATATATATATATATATATATATATATATATATATATATATATATATATATATATATAGATATATATATATATATATATATATATATATATATATATATATATATATATATATATATATATATATGTAGTTTAAGGAGATTAGTATCGAAAAACTAGCTGCCAAATATGTTTATAACCTGCTGTAAATCATTGCAATCGTTAAAATTTCTAACGATTGAAAATTTTAGCGTTTAGGCATCATTAATAAATAAAACGCATCTGTAAACGACCCAGATGATTACCTTATCGAACACCAAACGTGGTTATAATTTCAGTTGACAAGGCTTCACGAAAGGATACACGTTAAGGTCAAATGGTCAAGTAAGAGTAAACCCAATTCAACAATAAGTTAAGGAACTGAAATAGGTGAAGCTTAGCTAGTGGTATAGAGTGATCAAGCTTATCAAAGGCTTTTGTCAAGTCTATGTGGGCACAGTCAGATTGGAGACCAGCTTCAATTGAATTGGTCGCTTGATGCAAAAAGTCTAGAAGGCTGAGATCAGTCTGAATTTAATTTGCAAAGTGGCTGTATTTTTAGGGGGCAAAGAGTTTTAATTCCAATGCAATTGCAAAATAATATTCTAAGAGAATTACATGAAGCACATTTCGGCATGGTAAAAATGAAGGGCTTGGCGAGGAGTTATTGTTGGTGGAAAAATATAGATATCGATATAGAAAATTTGGTAAAAAATTGTTTTGTATGTAACAAATTGGCTAGAAATTTGCCACTAGACAAAGGGCACCACTGGGAACCAGCTGGTAAACCTTTTGATCGAGTACATGTAGATTTCGCGGGGCCATTTAATGGCGGATATTATTTTATTCTGGTGGATGCGTATTCACATTGGCCTGAAGTACATTTCATGAAAAATATTTCAAGCGAAGAAACGATAGGGGTTTGTAGGAAAATATTCTGTGCTTTTGGACTTCCAAAAGTATTAGTTTCGGACAATGGCCCGCAATTTACATCACATAAATTTCAACTGTTCCTCAAATTAAATGGCATAAGGCACAAAACTTCAGCGCCCTACCATCTCGCAACAAATGGTTTGGCGGAAAGGTTTGTTCAAACTATGAAAAAGGGGCTGAAAGCTATGCAATTGGAAGGGAAACCAAAAGATATCGCTCTAAGTCAACTATTACTTCAATATAGGAAGATGCCACATGCAGATACGGGGATTTCTCCTTCTAAGTTAATGTTAAACCGAGAGATACGATCAAGACTAGATTTAATAAAACCCAAAATAGAAAAGAAACAAGTAGATTCTAGATATCAAGAGAAGCCAATAGCTAAAATACTGGAGGTAGGTGCACGAGTAGCGGCAAGAAACTACCAAGAAGAGAAATGGAGATTCGGTACGGTAACTGAAAAGCTTGGTAAGCTTCATTATAGGGTAAAATTAGATGACGGTAAAGAATGGCGTAGGCACATTGATCAGCTTCGTTTAATAGGAATGAGTACCCCTGACGATCTACCACGACTAGACTTTGAACTTCCTTTACAGACGACGCAAAATACGCAATTTGACAAGGACACAACACCTTCAATAGTCCCAAGCGGAAAATTAGGAGTTGATACTAATCAGACACTTGAAAGCAAAGGGAAACCGTTAGTTAAGAAGTCGGATAATCGTCCACACATAAATGTATCAAATGATGATTCATCCAGGCCGTTGCAAAATTATGGTAATAACGCAAACACTGGCGGTGTCCCAGAAGTACGTTGATCATCAAGAATTAGGAAACAACCAGATCGACTTAATTATTAATTTATCTTGAAAATAACTAATGAAGTTCAATGTTGGTTTAATTAAATGATGTGAATTTGCAAATCACTATGAAATAGAATTATGATCAAAATTATGTACTAAATTATTGGAATAAATTGGCAAGGGGAGAGATGTTATATTTCCGAATTGAAAAAGATGCTTAACAGTGGAATTGAACACACTTATGATGATCAGATATCCGGTTTCTGAAGTTTCTATTCGATCACTTCCATTGTACCACTGGACCGACTCGGACGTAGTCTCCCCGCGCCAAAGTTTAAGTATTGATATATTAATAAATAGTATTAATGGCTGTTTATTCCGGTTCAATAAAGTGATAGTTTAAAAGAGTGTCGGTGTTTGATTCCACAAAACGTACATATACAACAAAGTTCGTGGACATACGTAACGTGACTTTCGTGCATAACATGCATTTTCACTGTCAACCACGCGGCTTTACAGTCCCTTGCTGGAGTTATTAAATAAAGCTAGATTCATCGGAAACAACGATTCTATTAAAATTCCATTTTCATTTGATTTATTTCATGTCTATTTAATATTATAATGTTACACTTACATACTAGCCTATTGCAATACATATCAGTATCTTAAAACACTTAACAATATTAAAGTCCTGGCATAACATATGCAATATTATCGAGAGTATCATGTAAAGTATCGCGCACATGTTGGTTTTTATCTTTGAAGCCAGGAATTTGTGTTGTCAAACACATCAGAGGGCCAAGTGAACATAACAAACTGTCCAATAGAACGGATAAGCTTCCCGATACCGTTATCTGGCCTTCGTGCTCCTTTAAACGTTCACCGATAATCGTCAAGCTATCACCAAGCAGCTTCAGATGTGCAGCGACATCAACAGGTTCAATTCCTGTCACTTTGTACATCCCCACTGTACTGGTTGGACTGAGTTTGTGGTTAGTAGTATGATTTGATTTTTTATTATGACTCTGGCTGTAATGATCTGGAAAATCGTTTGCAATCGATAATTCACTTTGAGATTGCTTTTTAGTACGACTGTTCGCACTTGTATTGTTGTTGGCCTCTATGTTAGCATTAGATGATATTGTATTTACTTTGCTGCCACTAATATTTGTCGAAGTATGATTTCCGAAAGTCTGCCCTTTATTCAGAAATTTTGAGGATACGTTTGTGGCATTATTTTCAGGTCCTTTAGGTTTTGAGATGAAGCGTTTTAGGCGGCGTTTCCAGCTCAACTTCTCACTCATTGGTACGTTGGCCCACATTTCACCAAGGCGCCGAGATATGCTACCAAAATCTGAGGATACAAGAATGTTAAAGTTTTCACTTGCAATTTATTACATATTTAACACATGAACAGTAGCTTGATTGAAATGTGTTACCTAAATCGGGTTGCTGAGCTAGCATTTGCTTTCGAGCATCTTTAGCCCACAGCATATATGCTGTGAAACGTGTTTTGCCCTTGTCTTTACGTTGTGCTTTACCAAAAACCATCTACGAAATATTTTCAAAACCAAAATCTAATTATCCTACTATAAATATTATCTTTCTACCTTTCCATCTTTCATTACTTTTTTCTTATTCGATTTTTCCGACATGTAAATACTTTGCCTGACACCCGGATCAATATAATTATCCGATGCTTCGTCATTATCAACAGCCATATCATCCATATCATCATCATCGGTGTCGATGTCTTCACTATCATCCTGCTCTTCTTGAAAATCCATCTGGTCGTCGTCAGACTTCGAAGAATCTAGATCCGGCTTGTTAGGGTTCTGTGAGAATGATTGCAGATTGTTCGAAGCATGATGTGTTGATTGTTGATTTTTCGGGACAGTTTGATGTTGTTGTTTCGTAGCAATGGCAGCAGCTTTTTTAGTTCGAGTTTCAATTTCATCCGGCGATTGAAAATCCATCAGTTTCGACGATTTTTTACGAACACGACCGCTTCGCGAAACACCAGTTACTTCCAAGTCACCTGGAATCGGATAAGTGAGTCATAGACTAATTGTTTAACGTGAAAATAATTGTAAGAGTTAGACAACTGAAACGACAAATTCTGCGGCCATGGTTAGTTAATTTGAAGGTATCCTACTTTTTCTTCGAAGGAATCACACCTTTTCTTCAAATCATCTTGCAGTTCTTCATAAAAACTACCGACGAAATGCGGAAATGAACAGTGAACATTTGGATTTTAGTAATGTTAAATTCGCCCGGACAGGACTTGATATTTTATGTCTTTCATTTCTTGGTTTGTTCTCATCGTAGGCGTCCTTTATATGAAACTGTTTAGGTTATATAAACTGTCTTGTCTTTTGTTAAGGTTGTTAGATGGTTGGCGTTTTTCTTATTTGTGTCACACTTTTCGTATTGTTTCCGTTTTCGTTGAATGTGAATTTATTTTCGGCAACCTGCAATGGTTTTGCGCAAATATAAAGGTAGTAGTTGTCGTCCGTTTCATCTTTACCTTTTTTGAGGCTAGGGACTACTATTGTTTCCCAGCACTAGAGCAGCATTTTTCTTTGATTTCAACCAATTAGTTGCACCGTGTTTTGGGTTATATTTCTAGCAATTTAAGTATCATATATGATCAGCCCCAATACGATGTCTTCAATGCTCGCCATTGTCAATGACTACCCCAACTGACTTCAGCGTTAAAGTGTCGACTCTTTTTTCTTCGACCAATACCATTTGATCCCATGTTTTTCACTTTAGAGTTAATAACCTTCCGATTCTCTGCCTGTCTGCAAACTACTGGAAACTACTGCAATGGTTAATTCGCAATAGCCCCAATAAGTTTCTTTACACAGATACCGAAGCTTCCGCGGAACGTCGAAAACGCAATCATTTACTGCAGGATCTCGACGAAATGCAATATTTCTCACGGCAAACAATCCAAACAACGGACAAATTGAATCACTAACACCATCACGATCATACAAACATAAAGAAACACAAATTAGAGAGCAATTAATGACAGTATGACTTGGGAAGAAGGAAAGGAAAAAGTTTTTATTGCTGCTGAGTTTGTGTGGGAAAAAACTTGGGGTTTTACCGTTGCCGGTATTCAAATTAAATTAAGACATAAATATGTTATAAATATGGATCTGACAGTAATAATATTTTTATAAGGATACAAATTCGTCCAGTCTGATTTTGTAGTAAACCAGTAAATGTTTCTTCATAGTGAGAAACGATAGCACCTAAAATTATACATATAACTCCCTAATTGAATACAAGTAAAGCAGCTAATAGCTTCAAAGTAACCAATAATTTCATTTCCAAAGTAATATTATTAAATAAATGCTGGGAGACAACTAATAAAAAGTTTTTAAGCCAAGACACTTTATATTGAGGACTCTTTGAAGGAATGCATCATTATTTATTAAAAGGATAAGGCTCTTTTGGTAGCAAATAAAGTACTTGGTTTTGCATTTGTAATTAGTTTGCTTTGTTAGAGCCACTTAGAATATTTTTCAAGATCAATGTTTATAATATCTCGTATTGTTGGTTCATTCTCAGCAGAGTACAGAAGTAATGAGTCATCAGCAAACATAACACTATTCGACGCTGCTTCCTCTAAATGCATGAGAACAGAGGAAAGTCTTAATAGAATTGGAGAATATAAAAACGATGAAGCTAATAGACATATAAGAATTGGCTGGATGTAAGGCAGAGTGAGGAGTGCATTCGCAAGGACCACACCAAAAGGTGGTTAAAGTAGACATATCCCCAAACTTTGCGCCGCTGAGCCATTAAGCTTGTGCAATGACAAGGCAAAAACAAGAGAAGCCAACCACATGCTGAAATGAGGAGCGTATAAAGCTATCAGAGAAGTGCTTGAAGCGCAGAAGGGAAGCTTCGTATATAAGAGTCCCTCAAGGGAATACGTAGAGGTGACGCACTGCGAAAGATTTGTTCACGCAGCTGGTGTGTGAATTTAGAGCTCATATCGCAATTATTAGTGCACTATATCGAAGAAGAAATCCAATAACATGGCGCCTTTCCGAATTGACATTTTCGCCTTGACGTCAGCACATTCGAGCTTGTCCGAATTCGCTTATCATCTTCTTAGCATTGCTCTCCTATATAACAGTCGATCACTATGTTCGCTTGATCAAGAAGTTGTCGCAATTGTGAGTTGACTTCATGTTGTCTTATTGGCGTTTGTATGTTATGTTAACCAAGCCAAGCAAGCAAATTCAGACACATCGTCTTGGCTTACAGTGAACTGTCATAATAGCCTAGCTATTCCGCTGGCGTCACAATCATTTATAACAACGTGAAGATGAGGACGAAGATATGAATTTGGAAGTACTCATGATATACAGACTCTTCGGGTTACAGACGCTCAAACGGTTCCAGTGAATAGACATGGTTCGAGCAATGGATATGTTTAGATTCGAAACCGCAGCATCAACTTTGTCAGCTCACTGGATTTTTCAAGAACTAGGAAATGTCGCAGAAAAATGGAGCACTAGAAGAGTCTCTCCGAGATCTTCCGAGTGCTCTGAAGAATTTAGCACGAGAGCTCTGGAGTGGGATGAAGTCTGCAAGTCTGGACACATTTGGAAAATTAATTATGGAGGTGGTGGCTAGATTGAACATGGAATTGTTCTTGGCACGTACACTACCATAGTCCGTCAGGAAAATATTGCTTTGCTCACGAAAGAAGAACTTCGCAATGTGATGGTCAAAATGAAGAACCATAATGTCCCTGCACAAGACAGCATTCCAGCGGAAGTGTTGAAAGCGATGGTAGAGAATCACCCGTCAGCACTGCTACGAATGCATAATGTGTGTTTCTTCTCCTTAAAGGGCTACTGAAGCCACGACTACAGGCAGCAATACGATACGTCAGTGGCTTTTCGGCCAATCAATATGGGCTCCGTAGTAGACACTCAACAGTGCAATTCACAACGTAACCGATGCAGTAGAGTGTTTGTTGTGTTTATATAGCGAATGGCCGGATGATGAGAAGGATTGAAGGCTGAATGGAAAACGATGGTCTTCATCTGTCAATTATGAAAGCTTAGTTTGTCATGCTAACGAAAGGAAGATTACCAACTTTCATTCCCACGGCGATGAGGTACGAAGTAGTTGAGACCACCAAATCAGCTAAGTATCTCGGAGTAACTCTTGATTCGCAGTTGGTTTACGGGGAGCATGGGATAGGACATTAGTGACTTTAATCTCGTTAAGCACGCCGCGCATAGCTACCGTTCCCGGCTCTAGTGCGAGTAAACGAAAACTTTTCATGGTGGCGGCACATTCAATACTGCTGTATGATGCGGAAAATTAAAATTTGAAAAGTGTCGAATCACAAGTAGCTCCGTACGGTACTAGGCAATGTCATGCTGGTCATAGCAGAAATAAGGACTAAGCGTAGGGTGCTGTATAGCTCACAAGTGGGAAGAGAGGTGGGGAAATCACAACGAGAGCACGGGCGACTAGTTTGATCCACACTATTAAACTATGGCTTAGTCGTGACCACGGCGAAGTGAATTTCTATCTGAGTCAATTTCTATCAAGTCACGGCGACCTTAGGAAATACTTTCATAGAATGAGGAAAGTCCGTAAAGTGTGATGCAAATACTACACTAAAGATTTCACAGTTTACTCAAGTGGCTCAGGTTCAGAAGAGAACGAGAATGCGTTCTTCTCTGCACTCGGACAGGACTGTGGAGGCGATGCTGCGATTAGAGGACCCTTGGGTTCATTTTTTGCGATATGTATAGGGTATTGCGGCTCAAAAGAGAAGGATTCCTTACCAACTCCTTATGATCGATCGAAAGTAGTTGTTAGGGCACCTGATAGGTGCACACAGCCAAGTCGAAGTAATGCGAAAACACCGGATCGGTCTGCCGTGGTCAGCGGGAGGATATATAACATCTAACCCTTACACCTTATGAAGATATACCCGTACAAAAGCAATTAAACATAATAATTGAAAGACAACATCAAAACAATGCAATACTTAAAACAGAGAAAAAGAAAGTTTGATGATAAAAATGAACAGAAAACGCTAAGCAGCTCGAAATTTGTAAGAGTAGTAATGTTCCGACTACTTCTCATTTCCAAACACAATAAATTTAATTAAAAAAAAATCATACGCTACCTTATTTTATAATGCTTAGAGCCAAAACAAAACAAAGCAAATTGTAACGAATCATGGTCATCTATGGTAATAAGCACGAATAAATAATCCTTTCTAAAAAAATACAAATAAAGCCAATCAGTTGATTGTTATTCAGATTACGTGTTACTCCTTCAATTGTTAATACCCTTTTCTATTTTCTCGATATTTCAGAAAATACAATATACTAGCTGGTATTTATTGATTGGAAATTGCCATATACCACCTGTTACTAGTGTAAGTCGCTAATGCGATCAACTTTTGGCGCTAAATGTTCGCCTCTAGCAACAACAATCAAGCATCGAAACCTTCCTGAAACACTCAATTCTACTAAAACTTACCTTTTTGAGCTGTCACTGTATTATTCGGCTCCATTTTTTCCGTCAAACAAATAAAAAAAACTACACACAGGACCGTAAATCTACCGATTTATACACAATTCATGCAAATATGCACCGTGTCAACATAAACAAATCAAATATGTGGCTACGAAAAACAAACCAAATCGAATGGAGCCAAATCGCTCGCACGCATCTGACATATTTCACACACAAACAAATTCAGATGCAATCGTTGCAGGATTCTGTAATATAAAGCATGTTTTTGTGGCTGATCATAGATGGCATTCGACTGATGTTCAAAAATAAAGACTGCATTTTAGCTGAAAAATGTGATTTCACCACTCTATGACCAGATCAAATATGAGAACGTATAAAACTCTTGTGACAAATATCTCCCTTGATTAGATTTTAAACATAATTATTCCAACATCCTACAGTTCAAATTACATGTCCCGCCAGATGGTATCTTCATAAGTCACTTGGGAAATACTTTCGCGCCAAAATAACAAGTTATTTGACGGTTCATATTACTTTTCGCTGAAGTGAATTTTGTACTTGCGGTGCTCACAAACGTTTAAATTCCGAATATGAGCATGATACGAAAATAGTAAAGTAAATGTGTGAGTGAAATAACATCTTTTCGTTAGTTTTTCGTGTAAATGGCTACGCCCACGCAACTTGAACGAGGCATCTTGGCTGAAATATCTGATCCGCGGGAACGATTACGTCTTGCTACAACACCAACCAGAATGTTAGCAGACGAACCTGCACCGCCGAATATTTTGAACAACACATTTGGGATCGATCCTCTGGGCTACCTTCCGCCAGCAAATCCATCACCTGATGAAATCATAATTCGTCAGCGCGGTAGGCGTCGTAAAGTAAAATTAGTTTGGTCACCTGATAAATGTCCAGCACCGAGTCGCTGTCCGTTTCCCAAAACACCGACGAAGTCATCGATTTCAATGACTTTGAGAAGCTCACCGAGGAAACGTCTCCTGGATGGACTCAGCTTCCAAACTACACCTGAAAAAGCAAATAAGAAAACTCCCATCAAACATACTTCTGAAGGAAGATTAAGACCGTCCAGGACATCGACAACACCGCACTTGAAACGATTAGTGCTTGACGACTCGGATTCCGCACAATATTCGAAGCGTTCACGCTGGGAAGAACCGTCTCCAAAGAAGAATCAATTGAAACTTGATACGACTATCTCAAGTCCTGAGTACAATATCAAGAGCCAATTGAACTTGATGAGCCACAAACAATTGGTCAATATGGTGCTGACTATGATCAACCATGATCCACAAGCGGAGAGCCTCGTGCGCGAAGTTGCTCCCAAACCAGACTTAAGGTAAGGTCAACATTGTATTTTCCTCTTAGGCTACTCTCTATATCCCTTTCAGCGACTTCTACGACGACTTGACTCACATACTTCGTCAAATTCACCGAAACTATCCCAGGACACCTAGCCGTTGCATCACACCCTCGATGTATTCACGCTTTGCACCGTACCTTAAAGACTTCAAACAAACCATCCTGACCCAATGTACACGATTGTACAATGCAAATCAGTGGGACCTTCTCTTGGACTATCATCAGAAAACCTGGTCCATCGTGCGATCTCTGCCTGTTTGGGATAATGCAAAACACGATGCCACTAGAAAACAATGCTTTAAATTTCTCTGCTCGATGTTTTCTGTTGCACTAAAGAATTGTGTTGACCAGCTCGGTGTTAATGAACTTGAAAAATTTGGTGAAACGTTGCAAATCGAAGTAATCGATTCAGAAGACGTGGCACCAATTCTTGAGGAAATTAAGGAATTAATTGGAAAAGTGTTTTGAGAGATTTTTTTTGTTTTAGAATATATTTAGATAATGTTTTCAAAGATTTTAATATGATTCTTGAGAAAGAATGCAGCTTAACTACTAATGCTTTCAGAGATGATTTAAGGAATTATGTATTATTTTAAGCTTTAATTGCATGCTGTAAAAGAAATTATATGTATATTAGTGAATTGATTGACGCTAATACTGCAACTTTTACTAGAAAAAGGACAATAAAAAGTAAAATGTAAAATTTGCACTTATATGCTGGAGTTCTTTCAAATTAATTATATAAAAGCAATAACCTAGTTTATGATGGCGATCATGTTCCTTGAATTTTACTCTCTGGTAGTAAATGGTTGATGATTCTGATCGGAGCTACATTCTCTCGGTGTCTGAATTTTTTTGCAGATGCGTTTGTCTAATAACCACATTTCATTTGGAAATCTCGTTTCGAAGTACATATGTGATATACGGAAAGTCAGTGGGGTGGTTGTCACCGTAATTGGTTGCGCCATGAAAACTAGGGACTTTTAATTCATTTCACTGCCAGTGAAATGTGCAACGTCTACGTTTTTCTGACAGTTGCTGCTTGATTCCCATCTCGAGGTTGTGGCTCTGAGGAAAAACTTCGAATAGTTTTGGACAAAAAGGATGGCAGTACACGGTTTTGTGTTGACTATCGATGGTTGAATGACATAACGAAAAAGGATAGCTACTCCTTGCTAAGAATGGACGACATTATGGATACTCTAGCATTGCGAAGTGGTTTTCGACGTTAGATTTAAAAGAGCAGGCCGGAATCAAGAAATGTGACCGTTAAAAGTCAGCGTTTTCTGTGAGAACTGGACTCTGGCAATTTGTCGTGATGCCATTCGGAATTCGTAATGCTCCTGCCAACCTTTGAACGACTTATGGAGTGCGTACTGCGTGGATTAAGCTGGAAGACGTATTTGATGTATTTGGATATCATTGTTTTCGGCAAACCATTCAAAGAACACCTGAAGAACATGTAGGACGCATTCGAAAGGTTGCGAGCGACTAGCTTGAAGCTCAGCAAAAAAAGTGCAACCTTTTCTGCATTGAAGTGTAATACCTTGGGCTTCTGGTTTCCACTGGAGGAATAAAAACTGCCGTGAAAAATTGCCAGTGTTCAAGGATAAGCATCAACTCCGAAGTTTTCTGGTATTAGCAGCGGATTATCGCCGGTTCGTGAAAGATTTCGTTACCATCGCTAAAATTTTACACCAGCTGACGGGGAAAATAGCCGTTTAACTGGAGCAACCAGGCAGCGTTTGAAAAATGTAAGCAGAAGTTATCTAAAGCACTGATGTTGGCATATCCCGATCCGAAGTAAAACATTCATCGTGGACACCGATGCAAGTAACACAGGTGTAGGTGCGGTATCATCACAGCAAATTGATGGTCAAGTACGGGTGATTGCTCATTTTAGCCGCGTTCTTTCCAATTCAGTGCGAAACTAGTGTATCACGAGAAAAAAACTGCTGACAATAGTCGAGGCCACCAAACATTTCCATATATACCAATACGACCAAAGTTTCGTGTTGAGGTCCGATCTTGCCGCTTTGAGATGGTTGTTCTGCTTCAAAAGCCCCGAAGGACAAGTGGAACGCTGGATTGAAAGGCTCCAAACATACAGCTTCAACACAGTCCATCGAAAAGGTAGCGTTCACGGAAATGCTGATGACCATTCCAGACATACATGTAGGCCGGAATGCAAGTGTTGCCATCGATTAGAAAAACGCAGTCGTAAAATGGATAGCCGTTTCACCAGCAAGAGGATAGTCACAATCGAAGTTGTTTGATGAAGATCTAAGAGAAATCATAGCTAAAAAAGAGTCTCCACATCGGCCTGAATGGCAAAACATATTAGATTGAAGTGCTATACTGAAGAGATACTGGGCACAATTTAACTCCTTGCATCTTGATGGAGGGATATTAATAAGGAAATTGAAAACTGTGGATGGATCAGCCCTTCGCATGCAAGTTGTACTATAGTTTTGCAAGAAATGCATAAGGGGATATCGGGCGGCCACTTGGACATAAAAAAATTTGCCAAATAAAGCGAAAGAACGATTCTATTGGGTATCAACTTCTTACCTTAAATAATTACTTTGTAGTTGATTAGTAGTAGGGATGTAATGTAAAAACAATGTGATTGTTTTTGATCATTCTTATAAGTAAAAAAACCAAACCCACATCTCCATTAAACTTGACGAAAAATACAAAAACGGGCTTCGTACTAAAATAAGTACACTTTATTTCATTATAAAAATTACCGTGATCACGTATTTTTACTTCCAAAGATCTTATTTCGATGACTAAACACCTACATAAAACACATAAAAACACCTACATAAATTTATATACCGATGTACGGAACTTCACTTGTTTTCATAGGAAATAATATGGTTGATGACCAAAAACCGACCACCACAAATCACCGACATTAAAGGCATTATCAAAAAACATACCAAATTGACACAAGACATACGTACTTCACTTGTTTTCATAGGAAATAATATGGTTGATGACCAAAAACCGACCACCACAAATCACCGACATTAAAGGCATTATCAAAAAACATACCAAATTGACACAAGACATACGTACAGAATAGTTTTTGCTCGTTGAGTTTAAATAAAAGTGAGTCTTAAATAAACTAAAATAAAATATAATTTAAACGGACATAACACATTTTCTAAGACTTTTTTTTCTACATTTGGAACAATTTAGGAGGAATGTGTTTGGAACCTATCGTTTCAACAACTTTTTTATGCTTTTGATTTGATGGATTTCCCATTAGAATTATTTAGGAATGAGTTTTTGATTTGGTTCCTATATATTTGTTTCCGAATCTCGTCGGCTTAATAAGTCGTTAAAACTATTTACGTAACGTAAAACAAATCTCAAACTAATTTAAAAAAAAAAACGAAATCTAGGAATGTGTCGCTCACGTGCAAGTAGGGAATTGACCAGATTATAAACTAAAATGACCAGCAGTTTAAAAGGACTAAGCCTTCAACCTTAACTCCCGCAATATAATGATTATTCCAATAAACAGAACATTTTCGTCAACAGACAACCTAAAAAAAATTGACTATCACATTGAAATATAAAAATTTGATTAGGACGATGAGACACGTCAAGAATGTATAGTAAAAACAAGTACAAGCTTCCTAAATTTGTAAAACTAGCCCTGATGCAGATATATTGTCCCCGGCGCCAGCAGTTTGTTTGGCATCACGACAAACCAGCACGGGTGCCACACAAATCTCATACTCAAGCGTTTTCGATTGAATCTGAACGCTCTCAGACCAGCATGAAACTGGATCTTTCTGCTCAATTTGGATACGTTGCGGTTTTTCGACAAACATTCCATTGATTGTGGTCGCAAAGCTATTGTCCAGAATTAGCATTGATGCCTCCGGATTGACCTGCAAATTAGAAACACTTTGATAAATGATTTTAACGAAAAGAAGGGAATCGGAATTACGATATCTGTTGCACAAACGTGACGATGTCCAGTGAGTGCCGCTTTGGCTGCAGCGTTTTTCGTGTTGTTCCACTGCGCACCCTTGACTGCGAGTATTATTTGGTATGCGAGCGTATGAACATGTAGTCGAGTTAGAGGTCTTTTCTTTTCAGTGTTCGCTGCGTATTTGTTCTGAAGGTTAACAAACACTTCCCGCATAAGATCCAAAGAATGTGCGACTCGTGGATTTGAATCGGTTGCCGATGATATTGTATCTTGTGACAGTTTCCATTTAAGATTCGCTAACTCTTGCTCGTTCATGCCAATGGAATCGATGTAGGGCAGGATATACTTCTCGACAAGAGACAAAAGCTCTTTTTCGACGTAGCTCGCCATCTCAAAGTGAATGAGAGTGGTTTCTGGCTGTGCTATCATTTGCTCTCGCACTTTTTTCAACCGAGCTTCACGGACACCTGTAATTAAGTAATGAGGTCATATGATATAGGGAATGTGGCTCGATTTCTACCGGGCTCAAATTTAAACGTATCCATCATATGAATCCCGCTAATTACTAACAGCCGTGGTCGGAAAACTCCTAACACACCCTCTAGCAACTCAACCGATTTCAAGTAGGGATTACTTTGATCATTGTGCAATATAAAACGATTGGCACGTGGAGCTGTAAAGGGGCCCCAAGTTTCACCTGCTTTATACTCTAGGATCATGTGAATGTCATCTTCTTCAATTTCATCTCCAACAAGTTGAATGTCATCCGGCAAATGCATGCGTAGTCTGTTTGGAAGGCGAGATTATTAATTTTTTCAATTTAAACAAGTAATGTAAACAAATTTTTGATTACTTTTTAGACATCCTTGTCGCCAGCAAAACATCAGCACCTTCTTTAAAAAAGCGCACACTCATCAGAGCGGCATTACCACCTAGCGTCCAACGAATTGAATCTTTGAGCTTTGTTTTAGCCTTCGTTATCAATCTTTTGAATAGTTTTTCGTCGGACACAAATCGTCTGAAAGAAATTGATTTATGTGCTTGTTAGTCTTAGATAAGGCGGAAGGGATATGAGAGTGTGGGCGGAAATGTTTTACATTTTTCACTGATAAGATTTAGATTAGATATTTTTTAAAGACAGATGGCAAGTTTTTTTTTGAGACATTCGTCCAGGGAACACTTTCGTCGATAAATAATTTTGTTTATCGTTGAACCCTACATCCACATTCGCCCTTCTAGTACACCATTCCCATGACTTTCAACTTACTCAGTCGCTGCCCCATTGTCAAAATAGTGTCCAAAATTATCTATCAGCTTTTTCTCGTCAGTTATATCTCCAAGCAGTGCGTCCACTTGAATATTGATCCCATTTTCAGGATAACTCAACAGTCTCGTCGCATTTACTATTAAATCGGCACAACTTCCATAGCCCACGGCTACTTTCGGCTTTGCGTAGGCTTCGTCCAGTGTCCCGCGTCGAACATTCTCCAAGGCTAGCAGCCCCGTTAATATCAAGGTGATAGTGTTCAATCGATTCAACGTCCACAGAGCCTGGCAAATGATTGCAATCAGAGCACCAAAGACCGAACAAGTGGTCATGACCGATACACACTTGAACGAGGCCATTTTCTCAGAGCTCGCTTGCGCCGCGAAGGGTTTTTGTTGACTACTTTCTATACTAAAATGTTTATGGCGGAATGGAATGCATTTGAAGATCGAATGAATTATAAAAAAAATCACGGCACCGGTTGTCAACGTTGCACACAGAACAGCCGAAGAAGCCGAAGCACAGATTTGAGGCAACGTCTGGTCACTACTACGCACAACCAAAAAGCTAGACACGAGCAAGGTACGAGGGTACGAGCAGTATAGAAAATATAAAAAAGCAACTGTCATTTAACTTTTGACGTTGGTTGATGCAATTTTGTTGTTGGTGTGGGTCAAGTTGGGTCAAGATTGCAGCAAATTGCAGTGAGGTGCATCTGTTTGCATGTCATAAGAGACATCTGATGGAAATATAAATACTTCTTCGTATCAGTTGCAGAATACAGTTTGCAGCAAAATGAGTTATGGCGAATGCGCTAATCTATGCGGTGTTTTGTAGGCAAAACGGAATGGGATTTGATTGTAAAGCCCTGAAATGTATTCGACGCGAAACGGAACGAAGTGTCAAATCCCATACAAAATCAGCTTGGCGCGGAATTTCGTTTCGTTTGGTTTTGCTCGTCAGTAATAGGCGCGTTTTTTTGCTCCTCTATCCAGCGGAGAGTAGAATGAGAGTAGAGTAGACGCATTGAAAACAACAACACTCCTACACCAGTGAATTCACTGGTGTAGGAGTGTTGTTGTTGTTTTCAATGCGTCTACTCTACTCTCATTCTACTCTCCGCTGGATAGAGGAGCAAAAAAACGCGCCTAATGTGTTCGAAGGCGTATAAGAGTCTTGGAAGACAGTGCAATGACCCGCTCTGAGATGGCGCTGCACAATGTATAAGTTAAATTTCGCGGCCATTTAATGACCCAGGACCTTAAATTGATGCGAAAAATGTGACAGCTCATAATTTCATTCGAGTTTGCGGATATTTTATTGAAAAATTGGTGAAAATGGATGGATGAACCGCGCATCCTTGCAACAATAGTTTTTGTTTTGCCGATATCATTTTTGATGCCGGTTAGTTAAATTTATATGCACCGAATTCAAATGTAATGCACTTGTTAAATATCATCAGTGGTAATTTATACTGCCCCCGGTGTCGGGGTGCGGAACTTTACTTCGCTCGATTCCGCAGCAGACGTTTTCGCTGTATTTCGTTCGTCGAATACATTACTAGGCTTAAAGTGAAATTCATTGTTAACGTTCAGTAGATATATTTTTATATCATTCAACAGGAAGGGAGAGAAAGATTACCACAACATTACCACTGAAGTTGTTCGACAAAGTTTTCATGTCACGGTGAAATTCGACTTTTGATTCTCAACCGTAAAATTTTACCACCAGAGAGCGAACAAGTGATAGCGGGGGCACAAAACACAGCACACCGAAGATAAACACAAACGAAGAAACCACCCCCAAAAACTAACACACACCCAACCTCAAAAAACCCCGAACACACCAGCCAGAAATCGATCGGCAAAATCGTCTAACAAGAGTTGGGAATACGTATCCGAGTTTACGCATCATTTTCTTGTCAACGAAATTCTGCAACTTCAGTAAAAATATTTTCAGGGCGTTGTCATTTACGGATCAATTGTAATGTTGTTCATTCAACTTCATTTGACCTTTACAATTTTTTCGGAAGCAATTTTAGCTCTTCGAATCATGGCCTTTTCGAATGCTTATAATTTGATTCAAACAGGATTCAAACAAAATTCGTCCATTTCAATAATTGGCAAGCATGACTGGTTAGGCTTATTACGTCAACATTGCTCAGCGCCATCTCTATAATATCTAAAAAAAATTATTTAACCCTCATTCAAAATAATTTTAACCCTATGATTAGCCCCCATACAAAATTTTATTTGACAGATTCGCGTCGTTGACATTCGTTGTCAAATAACATCATTACTGCAATTAGTGCAGATGTCAATCACAATTTTAAAAATCGTGTTTTCTTACGTGAGTGCTTCGCAAAATTAAAGCAGCATGATGTCGAATGTTACAGCTGCTGTTATTGCAAATCGTAATAAAAAGCACTTTCTGGGCATTCCCGCCCCTCTTGGATATGTAGCTGGTGTCGGAAGGGGGTAAGATTTTTCCGTATTCCTTCATGGCGCTTTGAAAACGTTTTCCTGACAAGCAAAAAATTCATCAATTTCCTTACAGTGCCACTGGGTTTACAACACGTTCGGATATTGGTCCTGCTCGTGACGCTAATGATGTCTCAGATGATCGGCATGCTCCCCCCGCAGCAAAACGTAAGAGGAAAGAAGAGGAGGAGGAAGATGACGAGGATCTGAACGATTCGAACTATGATGAATTCAGTGGATACAGTGGTTCACTGTTTTCGAAAGATCCTTACGATAAAGATGACGAGGAAGCAGATGCTATCTATGAGTCTATTGATAAGCGAATGGATGAAAAGCGAAAAGAATATCGTGAGAAGAGAATGAAAGAGGATTTGGAACGGTATCGTCAGGAACGTCCGAAAATTCAACAGCAGTTTTCTGATTTGAAGAGAAATTTGATCAATGTTACTGCAGAAGAGTGGGTTAATATACCCGAGGTTGGAGACAGCCGCAATAGGAAGCAGAGAAACCCGAGAGCTGAGAAGTTCACACCACTACCCGATAGTGTTTTGTCGCGAAATCTCGGTGGAGAGACAGCAACAAATCTCGATCCCCGATCCGGCTTAGCGTCGGTTGTTCCTGGGGTGGCCACTCCGGGCATGCTGACTCCTACGGGAGATCTGGATCTTCGAAAAATTGGGCAGGCTCGAAACACTCTAATGAATGTAAAACTCTCGCAAGCTTCAGATTCAGTAACGGGCCAAACCGTTGTAGATCCCAAAGGCTATTTAACTGATATGCAAAGTATGATCCCTACGTACGGGGGTGACATTAATGATATCAAAAAAGCAAGGCTGTTGTTGAAAAGTGTACGTGAAACCAATCCTAATCACCCGCCAGCTTGGATTGCCAGTGCCCGATTGGAAGAAGTCACAGGAAAGGTACAAATGGCGAGGAACTTGATAATGCGGGGCTGCGAAATAAACCCACAAAGTGAAGACCTTTGGTTAGAGGCAGCACGATTACAGCCTCCGGATACTGCGAAAGCTGTAATTGCACAGGCTGCACGCCATATTCCAACGTCTGTGAGGATTTGGATTAAAGCTGCTGATTTAGAGGAAGAGTTCAAGGTAGGCGAAAATAAAATCTTAGGGCTTAGTGCGGAGGTTTGAATAAAAGTTTTGTTTGATCTTGCAGGCCAAACGTCGAGTTTTCCGTAAAGCTCTGGAGCACATCCCGAACTCTGTCCGTCTCTGGAAAGCCGCAGTCGAATTAGAGAAACCGGAAGATGCTCGCATTCTCCTTTCTAGGGCTGTGGAATGTTGCAATACTAGCGTCGAGCTCTGGTTGGCTTTGGCTCGTCTCGAGACTTACGAAAATGCTCGCAAAGTATTGAATAAAGCGCGTGAGAACATTCCAACTGATAAACAGATTTGGACTACGGCTGCCAAGTTGGAAGAAGCAAACGGAAATATTCATATGGTCGAAAAAATCATTGATCGTGCTTTGACCTCATTGAGTGCAAACGGAGTTGAAATCAATCGAGAACAATGGTTCCAGGAAGCTATCGAAGCGGAAAAATCGAATGCTGTACATTGTTGTCGAGCTATCATCAAAGCGGTAATCTCGATTGGTGTCGAGGAAGAGGATCGGAAGCAAACGTGGATTGAAGATGCGGAATATGTAAGTTTTTTTTTTATTCAAATTGCTTGAAAAATATACTGAATGTACTGTTTTTATACTAAAGTATAAAAATTAACGGGTGTTGCTCGAATTTTTAGCGACTTTTTTTTGCTTAGCATTGATATTTTTCATTCAAGTGGAATTCATATTTGCCTCTGATTCTATGCAGTAAAATAAACAGATAAGTTCACTTCCATCTCTAAGTCTAGTTTTCTAATTACAGTGCGCAAAAGAAAATGCATTCGAATGTGCTCGTGCGGTATATTCTTTCGCCCTGCAAGAATTTCCATCGAAGAAAAGTATTTGGTTACGAGCCGCATATTTTGAAAAGAATCACGGAACCCGTGAAAGTTTGGAGGCCCTGCTTCAACGAGCTGTTGCCCATTGTCCCAAATCTGAAGTGCTCTGGTTGATGGGAGCGAAATCTAAATGGCTTGCTGGGGACGTGCCAGCAGCCAGAGGAATTTTGTCGCTTGCATTCCAGGCCAATCCGAATTCCGAAGATATCTGGTTGGCTGCTGTCAAGCTGGAAAGTGAGAACTCCGAATACGAACGAGCCAGACGTCTTTTGGCAAAAGCACGAGCCTCAGCGCCAACACCACGAGTCATGATGAAATCGGCCAGACTCGAATGGGCTCTGGAAAATCTCTCAGATGCCTTGATGCTACTTGATGAGGCGGTGAAAGTGTTCCCCGAATTTCCGAAACTGTGGATGATGAAGGGACAAATCGAAGAGCAGAAAGGTGAAATAGAAGAAGCTGCAACTACATATACGACCGGCTTGAAGAAGTGTCCGAATTCCATACCATTATGGACTCTCTTATCGTCACTTGAAGAACGCAAAGGAAGTTTAACAAAAGCTCGATCGATTCTCGAACGTGGACGCTTGAAAAATCCAAAAACTTCCCGACTGTGGTTGGAAGCAATACGAGTTGAGTTGCGCGCTGGACTTAAAGAGATTGCTGACAATATGATGGCCCGAGCCTTGCAAGAATGTCCAGATGCCGGGGAACTGTGGGCTGAATCTATTTTCATGGAATCGAAGCCACAGCGGAAAAGTAAATCGGTTGATGCGTTGAAAAAATGTGAACACGATCCGCATGTTTTGCTGGCAGTGTCGAAACTCTTCTGGGCGGAACATAAATTCCAAAAGTGTCGTGATTGGTTTAATCGAACAGTATGAATTGTGTAGATTTGTTGTTGCTTTGAGGCTAATTTATTCTGCTTTAGGTCAAAATCGATCCAGACCTGGGTGACGCATGGGCTTACTTCTATAAATTCGAGCTCTTGCACGGAAATGAGCAACAGCAGGCTGAAGTCATGGACCGATGTGTTGCTGCGGAACCTAAGCATGGTGAGTTTTGGTGTCGTGTCAGCAAGAATATCAGTAATTGGTGTTTCAAAACACCAGATATTTTGATGGCTGCCGTGAAAGAATTAACGATCCCAACGTAAGAACAAAAAATATTTTTAGAGTTTGGTTAAGATGCTGTTTACTTCTAATGTATAAAATTCTTGTAAGGATTATTTTTAGAGAAGACTTTAAATAAAACTATGTTTTGACGTGTAATATTTTTTTGAAAATGCGTTCTAATCGAGAAAGCTGTGCTGTCGGTCTGAATTTTTTTTTAAATGATTTGCGATGATTGTTGCTTAAGTCATTTTCAAACCTTGTTTTATATTAAGTTTTATTGCTTCCTGAACTAAAAATTTTCTTTTCCCTAAACATTTCGATTTTCGGCAATTCAATATCTTAAAGTACTAGTTCCAATTGCCTTTATCAAAAAAAGAAAAACTTTTAGGATATGAAGAGAAAAACACTTCGAAAAATTGCATCCCAATTAGACTCGCAATTACCTTCATCTTCCAAGCGAAGCGAGTTAAAACAAGGTCTTAATCAGTTGCAAACTAAGGAGCGAATAGTAACGAGTGTTCCATATCCAAATGCTTGTCGACTAAAAATCAGTGATATTTGGTCGGGCGCAAAAATAAACTGTGAATTGTTAAGAGATTTCTTATACGACGAAGGACGGCTCGCTGAAGAGTGTGCTTTAAAAATCATACGAGAAGCTGCGGAAATATTGAAGGCTGAAAAAAACTTGCTGACTTTAAGTCCACCAATTAATATTTGCGGAGATGTGCATGGGCAGTACTATGATATGTTGTCAATTTTCAAGGCGGCTGGAGACATCCCAAATTCAAGGTACCTTTTCCTTGGAGACTATGTCGACCGAGGGTGCTTTGGAATTGAAATAATTCTGCTGATATTTGCATACAAAATAAGCTATCCAAAAGCAATATATCTGCTCCGAGGTAACCATGAAAGCAGGGCAATGACAGAGTCGGTATCGTTTTTGAAAGAATGTCTCATTAAGTATTCGCAGAAAATCTACGATGAGTGTATCAAAGCGTTCAATTGCCTCCCACTGGCTGCAGTTGTGGATGAGAGGTTTTTTTGTGTTCATGCTGGTATTGGTCCAGACATATATCGCGTCGAAGATATTAATAAAATTCATCGATTCGTTGAAATACCAACAAATGGACCGTTTTGTGATATTGTTTGGTCAGATCCGTCACCTCATTTCGACACATCGCTTCAGATTCCGGATTTTGCTCCCAATTTTTCGCGTAATGTATCTTACTTTTATTCCTACAATGCATGTTGCAACTTTCTTAGCCGGAACAATCTATTATCTTTGATTCGAGGACATTCTATTGCTGAGGAAGGTTTTAAGTCATATCGTAACACAGCTGCAGGGAATCCTTCAGTCCTGAATATTTTCTCTGCTCCGTGTTATGTGGATGTACACGACAACAAGGCAGCTGTACTGAATTTCGACGGTAAACGTGTAGCTGCCATTCAGTTCACTGCAGTCCCGCATCCTTACTATTTGCCGAATTTTCTAGATGCGATTACATACACGCTGCCTTTTATAGTATCAAAAATTTCAGAGATTTTGTACGTCACACTGAAATATATGAGCAAAGATGAAGTGCATGGTTCAGAAAGTACAGATCGGGAGCCGCCGAAATCAATACGATTTCTTCGTAAGGTTTTGAACTTCGGAAGAGCCGCTCATCTGTATGACAAACAGCAAAAAGCCTATGAAGATCTATTAAAAGTTTATAATCGGACGAGTGTACCTAGTAAGTCGATATATCCAATTGATGATGGATTTAAAAATAGGCTTCAATATGCAAGCGCGGCGATGGATGTTAGTTTGCAGTCACGAATATTATAAATTGGAAACAAATATTGAAACATCGTTTTTATTTTGAATTTTGGAAATTATTGTTTTTATCTTATATTTAACGTGATTTGTGTATCTTTGATAAATGCCTTAAATTCAAAAAAAATTTCGAAGACAAGTTTTTATATAAATTTTGAGAAACCTCAGATTTTTAGTAATCTCACAAAATGTGCAATAACACCTTCCGTCTGCTCTCGATCTCTCAATATACACAATCTGTGTGCATCTGAATATATCATGATATATCAGTAGGTAAATCCTTTGTATTCCCCAGACAATTTATTCAATTCGTGTGAACAAAAGTACTCTATACATGCTTATCCATCTTATCCTTTGTTGAGTTTCATCTTGAGATATCACAGAGAACAAGTTTGTATATTTGCTTAAAGAATCGGATAGTATTGCCAACTTTAAGCATGACTTAAACATTTTTGCGAGTTGACTGCGGGATAATACTAATAGTACTTTTTGGTGCTGTGGCTAATTTGCAATATGTGCTTATCTTACAAATTTATAGAATATTAAAAATATTCCTATGTATTTCCCATGACGTCTTAAAATATTTGAAGAAATAATTGAAGCTTACGTTAAGATTATATTTGATTTGAAACGCTCCAGGTAAGTGGCTGAACGAAAAATTATTTTGGACTAGAGGTTGTGCAATGTATGTGCAGTCGTTATTAAGGATTAAGTCGAGAGTAAAACAAATCGGGAGGAAAACAAGTCGGAGCATACCATAAGCCCTAGATGAATAATATGTTTCTTAGCATAACGTATTTACCCAGGTTTTTTTAGACATTAAGCGATTCCAGTAAGAGTATCTTGAATTGAAATCACCTTAAAGAGTGTGTTTTTCTCTTTAGAGCTGTCGATAGCTTGTCGAAATCTTGTCGAAACATCTCATCCAAGTTAAGTTTGGTACTATTGAAATTAACCGTTAAGAGACTTAGCCTGCTACTCTATGATAGTAGACTTTCGAATTAGTGAGGATCGAAAAAGGAAAAACAGTTTTTAGGTGGATTCTCTGGACTCTTGCAAGAACTTTAAGCTAAACTCGACTTGATGCACCACATAGACGTTATAGATAGTGATAGATGTCTGGCTAGTATGTTTTGGGTGGATGGGTTTTGTTTGCTTGTTTGTTCTTTGCTACCACCTATACACACTCTGGCGGCAATACTTCCCGGCTGTGGTGTATCAAGTCGATTTTTACCGAGTTTTGTCACATTAAAGATTAAAGATTAAATTTTTAGCAGCTGATTACTCAGGCAATAATCAAATTTTAAAGTAGATGTCTAACGGGAAAAGCTTATAGCACGGCATTTTTCAACATTAAGAAAAAGTTTATTACACACTATTGCTCAAGCAATAAGAATTTTGAATCAAATATGGATTGAATAGTCATATTTTCAGATCTTTTACATAAAAGAATGCACATTGTCAAATAACAAGTCCGCGAGATTCGAAATATAAATAGTGAGTGGGAGCGGCCCTAGGTGCCTGCCTTGAGGTACTCCATAAGAAACGATATTTTTATGGAGAAAAAACTTTGGAAATTTACATGTTGAGTCCGATTCCGAAAGTAACGAGCCAAACAATTTAGCAAGTTTCCTAAAATGCTAAATTTATGTAGCTTGTGTTTCAAAAGATCATGGTCGACCGGCACAGTCAAAGGCTTTCTTAAAATCTGTGTATCTAGGATCGATTTGATGCCCTTTTTCCATATTGCAAAGCACGTTCGAGATTATTGTCATAAAGTTGACAGTACTTGATCTGCCTTTTCTCAAGTTATGTTGTTTTTCTTTCAAGAGTGTATCAATGACAGTCGTAAGTTTATCACAATCAATTTTTCAAAGACCTTAGGTTTGCCTTAGGTATATAGCTAACATAGTGGCGGTGTGTCTTCAACTCGGGGTTTGTCACTACTTTGAAGAATCGGCGTGATATGAGATTTCCAGAAATTAGGAAATTAACCGCTTAACAGTGATTTGGTTAAAATTATATGCAGATGTGAAATAATTAATTCTGCACTCTTAATAATGAAGTTTGAAAGATACAAGTCTGGCCCAGAACTCTTATTTCATTGTTTTTGTAATATTCTCTCTGATTAAATAGATTTCATCTGCGATAATCATCTGAAGTTTTTGGGAAAGTGGCGTGTTAGATGAGCCGCAGAGCGGATAAAAAACTTCCTGAAAATGTTCGGGAAACAAGTCACATATTTTTTGTGGGTCAGAAGAAAATGAGTTGTTCTTGTACATCGATTCAGAATAACCAGAAGCATTTCGCTTTGTGTTCACCAAGTCCAAAAATTCTATGGTTGTGAATTATATTCTCGCCAATTATATATATTAACTTCCGTATGCTTCGCGAGATTTCTTTAGAAACTCTTAGCTTAAGTCATTATATCACATCTTAATATCATCGCTACCATTGATATTAATTTGCTATTATCTCATATAGTTTGTTTCGTTGATTCCGTAAACTAGGCCAGTCATTTTATATTTTTTCTGCCAAACAAATCCAAATGGAAATTTTTCAAATGATGTATTTATTGTGAAATGAGCATCATAAGGTGGAAAATTCAATAAAAGATATTAACCCTCCGAGAACACAGGGGGTCAAATTGACCCCAGAGACCTTTTTGACCGATCGCAGCGCTTAGGCCTGCGGGAAAAAAGGAGTACTATAGGCTCCTAAATATATTTCTGTGTCTTGACTATAAGTTTACACCGTTCGCTTCCAGTCCCAAATCGTCAGTCGTCGTTGAGAAGCCTTTGAAGCAGATCAAGGGGTCAAATAAACGTCAATATTTAGCTAAAAATTCAAATTTTTTTTACTTTATAAATCGACAGATTAATTTAAAAAAGCCACAAAATAAATTTGCAAGAGTTTTTATTTTTTGGTTTTTAGCAATATGGCGTATAATCTGCGTTCTAGTGTACACAATACTTTTTTTGCAACCCTTTATATATGAATTTTTTTTATTATTTTACTATGTCTGGGGAGTATCCATATATATTTTTAGCTCAAAATATTAAAAATTTACAGTTATGCTTTTTTTTAAATGTGCAAATTTTAAAATCTTCACAATCGCCACCGTAAATATTTAATTTTATAATTCTGTCATATCTTGAGAGTATCCACTTAAATTTTTAGCCAAAAATATTGAAAATGAAATAAGTAACGATTTTTTTTTGTAAAAAAGCTGATTTTCGACAAAACTGTTTTTTTTTTCGATTTTTTTTTAGGTATGTTTAGGACATTTAAGGCACTTCTAATGTATGACAACTACTAAAAGAGGTCTCAAACAATATTTACAAATTTTTTCAAATGAAAGTCTTCAGTGGCCGCGATTCTATAGACGTTCAAAAGTGGTTGGGTCAATTTGACCCCAATTGTTCACGATGATCGAAAAAATAGGTGTGTTCTCGGAGGGTTAAAGATCAAAGGTTAAATATCTCGCTAACTACTGGCTTTATGTGAATTTGTTAAGCACAAAAATCTGTACATAAACTTCACAGACAAAATTCACGTAGAAGTAAATAGTTCTCGAGATATGAGGCTAAGAAAACTGAAATGCTTTGATGCGTTTACCGTCTGCCAAATAAACCCAAGTGAAGATTTTTCAACCGTTTATTGTAATTATTGTAAATGTGAAAAGTCTAAATTGAAATTGTGTGCACGAAAAAAGGTTAATTAATGTCGAAGGTCACGAAAATCAGTTTTTCTTAAATATCTCTTTGGCGATCGACTTTACGCAAATGTTCGTACGTCAGCTTTGTTCAGTGTAAAACTGCACAAAAAATTCACAAGTGATTTATAGTGAGATATGAGCCTTGATTTTTTAGTGAGATATGAGCCTTTTGATTTTTTACATCTCTATAGACGATAGTGGACTGTGTATTTCATCGAAGTTTTCTCAGACTCATATCTCGAGAAATATTACTCCCATGTGAATTTTGTGTGTGAAGCTTATTTGCAGATTTTTGTGATTAACAAATTCAATTCAATTCACAATTCAATTCACGTAAAACCAATACTTCGTAATTCATTTTATTTTATTTTATTGATTTACCAAGCAAGGTATACATTTATTACACACATATATAAATACGAAACAAATGAAAAAAAGAAAAGGAAAAAAAACTACGAATGAATACAACACCGATAAAAAAATTAAGGTACATACAAATAAATAACGCATAAATAAATAAGTAAATAAATCAGTTAGAAATAGATAATAAATAAATAATAATCTAATAAATAAATAATAATCTAATAAATGAATAACAGTTAAAAACTAAATTTACAAAAAGCTTGAAACTATGGGATACAAATGGCTTGGAGGATAATTTAGAAATCGTTGGGAATAAGGTTTGCTAAAGCCATTGAAAACTCTGCGGCATATATTTACCGGCTCATTAGCTGCATTTGGTGGAATGTGGATATTCCTTCAGCAAACCATTGGATCTGTTGTTCCTTTGCTAGTGTATTTTGGAAGTGTACCTACCTGCTCTCACAGTTCGATTGTATTTTCGTAGCTGTAAAATGAAAAATCAAATAGTAAGTTTTCACAATATCAATATCGTTTTATACTTTCTCAAATTATTACATTTTACACATTACACTTTCTTCTAAGCATATAAATATGTTTTGTTTCTATGAATACAATTTGAAAAAATATTGGCATGCACATTAACAAAATTTTTAATACAGATGTCCACATTAAATTACATTTTAATCATCATTTTGTCAGATCTCCCGGTTTTGTTTCATTACATTTGTAAAAACATTAAATCTAAACTTAATACAAAATAGGTTTTAATTCTAATTACTGTCACTACAACGTCGTTTTATTTATAAAATTATTCTGTATAACTAAATTGTATTTCATACTAAAGTGGCCATTTTGTTTTTCATCATACGTAATATTAATGTGAATAGTTTTCTATAAAATTACGTACGTAAATACTTACATTATATTGAATAATGTATCTCAATGTTGCACATATACGTTTAAACTGTGTAGTTAGTGTTTACATCGATTAGTTCGATTATTTGTATTTTGTTTCAATTTCAAAATTTAGTAAAAAAAAACGCACGGTTTTGATTAAAAAGATCGTAACCGTATTCGTTTATTGCGTAAGAAAATCGTTTTCATGTTGTTTGTCGTTGAACGAAACAAGGCACTCAATTTATTGATACACATATTTTCTAATTATTATGATTTATCTGATCGATACACAACCGAATCGGTTTATAGTACGAAAGATGTGAAATAATTTGCGTAATTTTCTCGCTCAACCTATTTAGAATTCAGCAAGAAAATACTCTTAGCTCGATTGTAATGATGCCTTTTAGTTAGCTTTGTATGGAGAGGCCAGCTTCCCCTTGTATGTGAGAAATTTAGAAAAACAGTCTTTATGTTATGGTGTAGTGCGGTGTTTCTCAATTTTGAATAATGTTGCAACCTGTGGTGAATTCACATTATATCACTGATACGTTGAATAAAGTAGATTGTGTGAAATTCGATCAGCTATGCTCTTATTTTGCTTCGACCACAAGCATAAACCCATTGGACATTTATTACGAATGTCTCAAAAAGCTTTGAAAAAATTAGTCAGTAAATATAATTAATTAAAGTATGCTTTTAATTACAGTAGCAATCAATCTAATTCACTTGAGCCATCAACTTACACGTTATTGAGCAAAGGAATTCGATGCTATTATTCCAACCTTTGCGTCTGTTTGACAAGATTATTTTTCGTCTGAATTCTGATGATAAGTTTTCCTACGGTACGCTGCAAGGCGTAGTCGTTCAGTTTGCAATGCCTGTTCTAACTCTAACACTTTCACTTGAATTTCCATTTCACGTGTTTTCGCTTGGTGGACTGTGAGTTTTGTTAAGTCTAGATCCTCACACTCTTCCAATTGCTGAGCACAATCCTTCGCTGTGGCAACAACTGTTCCGGTGGCTTGTGTCACATTTCTACTGGCCTCGGTAAGTGCTGCTAGTTTTTGGCTTCCACGCGGCGCTTTCACACGACTTGCTACAACAAGCTGAGCTGTAGAAGCAGCAATTTCTTGGGCAGCAACAATTATGTCAAAATGATGTTTCTCTTCTCCGGATACAGCTTTATTCGCCGCAGTGACCAGTAGATTGGCACCCTGTGCGACACTTTTCGCGGCTGATATGAGACCTTCGGTCCATTGATGGTTGCGTTTGTAGAACTCCTTAAGAGATGCTGAGCCTAAAACAGAAAATTTTAAAGTTAATATTCACTGGTGTAAAACAATGAAAATTTGCAACATTTCCGAAAATTTATTGGATGGAGTGTTCTTTTGTAATAAAATTCAGATAAAAAGGTACAAAGTCGATTTAGTGAAGTACGTGCAAATACATATCAATGCCCAATAGACGTTACTCAAGTAAAAAAAGAGCCAATTCTCCTAATTTTTCGAAAACAGTCAAATAGGGCATTAATCCCGAGATTGAAATTGCGATCCCGAAATTCGGGATTAGAATTTTCGGGATCCCGAGATAATCCCGAGATTTCGGGATTTTATAAAAAAACTATATTAAGGGAATTTAAACAGATATATTGGCTTATTCGTACTCAATTAAAACTTTATTTCAATTATATATACATAAAACCGGAAGCTAAGTTCATTACAATGTTAAATTTATGCACATATGTACATGGATACTAGCAAGTAAGACGTTAATCTATAATTGCATCTAAACTAATCTTATGATCTAATTTCATCTTATCTTCTTGTCCCATAAAGCTCTTTATTTGGTCATGATAGTTAGTTATAAAATTAGTTAAAAACGAATTGAAATTTAATCAGCATAACGGATGTTACGATAATATAATAAAAATACATTATTCTTTTTAGTTGTTTACATATTAATTACAAAATAATATTGCTTTTCAATGAAACAACTGATAAGTAATAATATCGATTGGTTCAAACTGCTGATTCGTTTTGAAAGTATGCTCTTAATAAACATAATTCGTCAAGAGTTTCAAAATTTAAACTAGACCTGATTTAGCTGCACATATATCCAGCTGCTGAAAAAGATATTTCGGGTACACTTTTTGGTGGGATGTTAAGCATGTAATCATACGCCATTTGTAATACATTATTACAACTGGCTTCCACCTCCGTTTTCATAAAACAATATGTCTTTTAGTATTAAGTTCTGCTTTCTAATTTCCAAAATGGGTTGAATTTTATCAATCCCGAAATCTCGGGAGTCCCGATAAAAAATTCGGGATCCCGAAAATGTCCAAAATGGCTCGGGATCCCGAGATCCCGAAATCTCGGGATTGCATGCCCTACCAGTAAACGACAGTTGAAGAGAAGTAGAATGCTGTAAATAATCCTGCATTGACTGGTGATATTGATCTTGAAATTGTAATATACAGCTTTTTATGGGATTTAAACTAACAATTTCAATCTCGAGAGACATAAAATGGAATGAAAATTATTACAAATTAAATTAAATGTGAAAAATTAAAATGACCTATTTCTTCCCGAATTATTTGACAAAAATCTGGCGTCAAAAAAGTCATGATAAAAAAGCATAAAGTCCCACTGGATAGTTCGGGGATATTTAAATAACTACGATCTAAAGAAAATTCTGTTAAAATTAAATCTCAAAGGAATTTTCAAAAAAAATAAAACAAAATATAAGTCAGGTAATAATCTGATTGTTTCAACTCCATAGTAAAGAATTCAGGTTGCCCTTATAAATTAACTTCGCATTCAATGAATATTTACTCATACCAGTGGCGGCTCGTGGTTTTGGGACTTAGGGAAGCACAAGCAAAATATAAAGGCATATAGATAAGCATACTTATGAAGCGCGTATTAAACTATACATGCGATTATTTTAAATATCGTGTAAATAAACAATAAGGTATTTCAATGCTGACCATATTTGCATTAAAAGTTAGTGATTGATTGTCAATTGCTTATTTCATATTACTGCTCACTCAGATCGACGATCTCACAAAAGTTCAAATTATGTATATTGTTTGAAAGAAAAAAAAAATTACTTATCTCTTTCATTTTATTTTTTAATTATAAAAAAGTCAAGTTAAAAACGTAGCTAAATAAATGGTGAACGTTTTTAACTAGCTCAAAGTTGAGGATATAATGCATTTTTTTTAGCAAATTAAATTATAAATGTAATTTGCAATAAAAGTGACTAACATAGTTACCTTTTGCAAACAGTTGACTGAGCGAAATTAGTTGTCTTGGTTGCCAAGACGCAATAAGATCCTCAATGAAAAAGACTGCCGCAGTAAATTCTATATGGCACAATCACAGCAATTTTGGCTTTCCACTTTAAAGCCCATATTATACGGGTAAATATAAACTTTTTGAAACAGAATCTATTCAATACGCTCTCACTTTAACGAGTTTTATGTTATAATTTACTTTGAAAACTATCCTTTTATTCATCTTTAACCGACCGTATTAATACTGACAATACAAAAATTCTAGTCAAAAGAATTATAACAGGTGCGTTTTTTTGTGCGACGAAGACAACAAACGCACCTAATGTAAACTACAAATGCTAACGAAAGCAGAAATTCAACATAGAAATAACATCAACATAAGCGAATGCAACAAGTGGTATTCACCCAAAGCACCTGAATCGAGAAACAGGTAAAAAAAAACAGTCTGGAGAAAATTGCACACGAAACAATTTAACTCCTACATATACTCCATATCAACATCAAAATAACTTGCACCGTACATACACCATGCGGACAGAGCATAAATGGCATCAACTCAGAAGGGGAACAACTTGAAAGAAGAGGAGCAGAAGAGAATCTACATATTCTTTAACGTAGATCATGACGAGAAACACAAACATAACAAGACGCGGATAACTTTTCAGCGTTAACATAAGCGTCCAAAGCAACCAAGTGGTCATTTCACCAAAGCACCAGAACCGAAAAACTACGTCTTTTGGGAAAGCAAACCCAAAGCAGACACACAAAAACTGATCTGGGGAAAATTGCACACGAAAAAATGTAACTCCGACTATTCTATTCTCTACATACACATCACAATAGCTTGCACTGTACATGTGTACATGTGAACAAAGCAGAAAATGCTTCAACTTCTAAGGGGAACGGCTCATTAGAAGAGGAGCAGAAGAGAATCTACAAATAAATCATGAGGGGTAACAGTAACATAACAGGAGACGCAGAAACTATTGTAGCGTATTAAGTTCATTCATTAACAAAGATTTTCGGGTCGTTCAGCGGGTGGATGGGGCAAGGGTTTTTTGAATTTTTCTACCCAGCAAGACGCTGTGAGCTGAGCCAGCGTCCGCGATGCTATTTGAGTACATTGATTGAAAAATTTTGTGGGCATCATTAAGGCAAAGCGTCTAAGTAGATCTATGCGAAAACCACGAGTTTGAGCATTGAAGCAAGATCACTTCAGTGTTCTGTGTAGTATATCTTAATGAACTGTATGTTTTGAATTCAATGGTATGCAGTGCCTGTAGTTTGTAGTAAAACGTTTGAGTTTTCGTTGCTTCGCGGTAAATTACCTTGGGAGCTCTGTATTTGGACTGTTATAAAATAAAACCATTTGATCCATAGTAGCAATGGAGTTTCGTTTTTTGTAAGAAAATAAATGTTATTACTTTGATTGTTAAATATTGATTGTAAACCTTTTGATTGCAACATATTGATTATTTAATCAATTTTGTGGTTTAGCAAGGGAAGCACTGCTTCCTTTGCGTACATCGACGAGCCGCCCCTGACTCATACAGTTATAAGTAACAGTTTGAAGAATTTCGAATTCACTATTTCTCTTGCATATTTACAACTCTTTCCCCCTACACGAAAAAATCTTATGTCGCCTGTACATTATGGGCACGATGGACCACTGCGAAGATTGCCATCATCGTCGCCATCACCAATTTAACTCCACACACTAGGCCACAACATGGGCCTGCTCTGATTTTTCGGTTGCACATGATGACCCACTTCGATGTGTTGAGAAAAACCGCTCCCAAAGCTACTCTTGACCATCACCATTTCCATGTTTCACCACTGTCGGCTACTACAAGCAATCGCCCGTCTACACAATGGTGATGGCCTGCAGTGGCTTATGATGGGCCATAATGTAAAGGCGACATTAGGATTAATATCATCTACTTTGTCGCAATTCTCACAGTTTTCATTCAAATTTCATAACATTTTTGCTTTATTTCTATTATTTAGTGCATTCCTCTTAAACAACTTATTTATTATTTTGGTAGCTCGATTTTCTACATTTAATATATTAGTCCAGATTTGATTTTCACAGCTTCAAATGCCTCATTCAACTCATATAATAACTTGGTATCAGTCATAAAGGCACTTTTGGCTACTTAAAATATAAACTTATTACCAGAATTACCCGGAAACCACATAATCTCTATTTCTCTTCTATCAATTTGTCCATTAACTTCTAAACTTAGTCAGCAATGTCTTTGTTTTCGAATCAGCCTTAGCAATAGTAACAGCGTAACAAGAAACAACCTGATCGGAAATGTTTTTAAGGAAGCTCGTCTGCTAGGGAAAAAATAAGAGCATTGATCGATTTTGGTGGTATTGCCAGGCATATTTTAGAACTTTACATTTGAGTGAGTCAAGTTTTTTGAAAAATTACTTTGGTACGTTCCAGTAACTTACTAACTGAAATTCTATTTGCGACTTATAAGAGGCCGTGAGCACTAAGATGCTTTTGTCAATGCATAAACCTCTATTCAGAACAGTGATTATTTTAGTAGAGTTGAGAATCTACTGAAGAACAATACCATTGCTGTTAAATTGCTATTAAGTGTTACCCCAAGAAACCTGATTTTATTAGCACAAGATACTGGCTACGTATTCCCCATAGCCATTAAAAAATTTTACTGACAAACGATGGACCGATAAGTAAAGTTAGTTTGTGTTTTTGTAGTTGTGTCTATGCGTTTGTGGAGGCTTTTTTTTTGTGTTTTTTTAGTATGTTTTCTTTTCTTGTGTTTTTTTTTTGTTTTTATGTGTTTTTATGTGTTTTTCTCGAATTTTGGACTCCTGATATAGCCGATTTGTAGCAGAAGCTTTCCAGCTAGGGATGATTGCTCAATTTAGTTGCTTTTAAGGAATTTTTGAACAGACAATTAATATAATTATGATATTTACAATACATGAAATTGAAAACGCTCAATGCTAGCCAGGGAAAACTGTATATTACACTTAAATGCAGAGCAAATAACGCCCAATAAATTTTTTATTTTTTTTCAATTCAATTCAATTTATTCAACCAAAAAAATATATAATTTGTATACAGTACAATTATTTTTGTTTTTAGAGATGTGATTGTGGAACAATCTTACCAACTATGACATGTCTGCTATTTTGTAAAAAGACATTAATTTTACTTTAAAAATAGTTATGTTAAGGGAAAACTGGGAGTAAAAACCCTTATGTTGACTAGCTTACAATCTACTTAATACTACTTAAAATAGGTAAAAAATACTAGTTACTGTTAGAATAGACCAATATTAGGCAAAATATTTTTGTACAAATTTGATAATTGATGAGATATATGCTAAGATGTTGCAATATTTTGTAATAGCTCGAGTGGGTGGATTCCTGACGAGGTACATGAAAGTGCATATTTACGGTTTACTGAGATTATTTTGTTGGATATCATTTGGACACCAGTAATGTAGTGAAGTCTAGTAGTGGAGTAAAAGAACGGGAGATTTAGAGCTAATTTTAATATCTTATTTTGTTTGATTTGCAATCGAGAAATATGAGACTTAGCACACTTGCCCCAAACGGGACACCCGTACAACATCATAGGCTGGAATATAGTTTTGTATATTAAAAGCTTGTTGTCGGTGGAGAGAACAGATTTACGACTTATCAGGGGATAAAGCATTTTTATGTATAAGTCACACTTTGCCAGGGTAGCATCAACATTATACTTGAAAATAAGTTTTTTATCCAGAGTTATCCCCAAATATTTTATACTTGTTTCATTCCAAGTAATTTGTTGGCCGTTTAGATTGAGCGGCGATGTAGGTAGATTACTGGGCTTTTTCTTTCTAGTGAAGAATAACGCTTCTGTTTTCGCAGAGTTTAGCTTAATTTTCCAGCGATGGAAATAGTTAAAAATAGTGGTGTATCCGTTTTCAAGGTTTGTTTTTATTACAATTGGGTCGCAATGGTTGGTTGTTATTGCAGTATCATCCGCAAAGAGGTAAAGCTGACAATTTGCAGGTGTCGGTATGTCGCTCGTAAATATGTTGTAAAGAATGGGGCTGAGTATTGAGCCTTGAGGTACTCCCGCAGTAATGAGACACCTTTTCGAGGTCGCTTCGCCGATACTTACTACAAAATACCTGTGGTCGAGGTAATCCTGGATAATATCGCAGATGTAAATGGGAAAATTAAGTTTTATCATTTTGTAAATCAAACCGCGATGCCATACAGAATCGAACGCTTTTTCCACATCTAGAGTGAGGAACCCGATTGACACCCGGCGGTTTAGGTTTTCTTGGATATTGTTTTTGACTCTGTGTACTTGGTGCGTGGATGTGAACGTTTTTCTAAAGCCAAATTGTTCAGGCGGAAGAATATTGTGGTCATTTACAAACTGATCTATTTGGTTCTTAAGAACCTGCTCGAAAACTTTGCCCATACAACTCAAAAGGCTTATTGGCCTATAGCTACTTAGCATCGATTTGTTCTTATTTGGCTTCGGTATGCAAATTATCTTCGCTGTTTTCCATTCGTTTGGAAAGTATCTTGTTTTTAAACACCCATTGATGATTTTCGTAAGATATATCACTCCCTTTTTTCCTAGATTTTTAAGGACAATATTTGGGATGTCGTCGATACCTGTAGACTTATTTTTCTTCACATGTTTGATGATTTTTAGAACGCTTTGAGTGCTAACGTATGGTGGGTCTGCTTGTTGATGCCTTGCATGTAATAGGGTATCGTTTACTGTGTTAATTGTTTCCTGATTGCTAAGGTTTTCAGTAAGAGTGTGTTGCGATTCGAAATAATTTGCAAAGGCTTCCGCTTTCTCTTCATTAGCGGTAAGCAGTGAGCTATCTGTTTCTATAGCAGGGATGAAGTTATTTCTATTTTTCATGGATTTGGTTAATCTCCAGAATGCCGGCGAGCCCTTACCACAGGTTCTCAACCTATTGCACCACTTTTCGTTTTGTAGAATAGCAATTTCTCTACTAACTTTCCGGCAAAGTCGGTTATACTGCTGTTTAAACACTAAGAGGCGGTTTCGTTGCCAAATCCTTCGGAACTTATTTCGCTCCGTTATTAGGTGCAGAATACGCGAACTTAGCTTTGGCTTCGGAGGTCCGTTAAGGTGGGATGTCTGCGGGATAGCTTTCTGTTTTGCTAAACTTATTATTTGGTACAAGTTACTAAGGTGATATTTAATTTTGACTACGGTATCGAAATAGCTAGGAGTTAATTCATTTAGATTTATTTTGCTTGCCATTTCATTTTTAAAGCAGCTCCAGTTAGCTCTACGATAATCGAAACGTTTTTTGGGGGGGCTCGGTACGTAGTCACCACAAACATTAAAAGTAATGGGCAGATGATCCGAAGTAAGAGATATATTTGTCATCGGTCTTGAAATATATTGTGCACAATTAGTTATGAGAAAGTCGAGAAAAGATGGTCTACCTCTTTGTGTTCTGGGAAAAAACGTTGGAGATGAGGTTGAAACAATTTCAAATGGGCTAGTTAGTAACACATCATGCAGAATTTTACCCCATTGGTTATTACGATGGCAGTTCCAAGTGGTGTGCCGACTGTTTAGGTCGCCCGCGATGATGACTAAATCTGAAATGCGTGAAATTATTTGTAAATCTCTACGAAAATATCTCTCTTTGTCTTGACTGCAGCTCCCTCCAGGAAAATAGGTGCCTACTAAAGTTACTTTAAAACTTTCAAAATAAACATCAATTGCAATGGATTCAAAAATATTTGTCTTTGGGCAAGGCTTGAATTTATGGGGTACAGTCTTGTGTACTAAAATGGCAACACCACCACCACGGGTGTCCCCAGGTCTATCACGGCGATAAATATGGTACTCTGTTTCAGAAAATTTAATTTGCGGTTTTAGCCATGTCTCCGTGATTATTGCAACATCGATGCATTGTTCTTTTAAATGGGCGAAAAGCTCTAATCGTTTATTGGAAACACTCTGCGCATTCCACAATAAAACTCTTAAAAATCTATTTGTTGTTGTCATACAAATACTTAACAGCTAATTCAGTGATAATTTGAAATTGTTGGTCCCTACTGGAACATTCTCTTAATTTGGAAAGCATCTCGCTCGTGATGTTAATAATTTCCGACACCGAAAAAAGCTCATTTGCTTTCTGCGTTGCGCGATATCCACTGGTGTGTGTAGGCTGAATTGGCCAAGTTGGGACTTGTAGCACTGGTTTATGTGACACGAGTGAAGGAAAACTTCTGTCAGTGAATAATGGAGCATTGTTTTTGGTCATACGCGTGTTAGCTCTTGTGGTGGAAGGTTGTAGCCGGAAAATTGCTGAAAAATTTTTTTTTTTTTTCCGAAGGACAATTTTTCTCTGGAATTGATAATACGTTTATCAGGTGTCTTAAACTGCGGTTTCGTGTTCGTTGCGTTGTTTTGAGTCACTTATGTGTTTGTGTTGTCTAGAGTAAAAATTTGAGGTCAAACCCACCATAAACGGGTGTTATCGTAAACCGATGGCTGATACGAATCGTGATAAGCCAACCTAATCCTCGTCAAACAGGATTCAGTATAGAAAAAAAAAAAAAAAAAAAAAAAAAAAAAAAAAAAAATTGTTTTTGGTGTCACTGTTGACTCTGTCGTTGCGAGAGTATGACGTTTGACGTGGTCGCGAGTTTCGCATACGAATTTTTTCTTTGAGTGCGATGTAGTTTAATTTTGCTGGGCACTGGGGAAATCCCGTTGAATGGTCACCGAGGCAGTTTGCACATTTGCGTTTAGCGTTATTGTTTTCGCGAATTGGACATTCTGCAGTTTTGTGGCCTTGTGCACACAAACTGCATTTGGTGTTGAGGTGACAGTGGCTCGCTCCGTGTCCCAAAGTTTGACAATTGAAACAGCGGACAGGTCCATTATATTTTTTCCTGTAGTAGTTAAAATGAACCACTGTATTAAATAGATACCTAACTTTCTGCTTAATTTCGGAAAGCTTTATAGAACCACGATTTAGGTAGAGTATATACGAAGCCTGATCTTCGTATCGTTGCTCCCTGATCCGAATTTGCTTTATGTCAGTGCATTCTATATCATACCGTTGTAATTCTGCTTTGAGTTCCTGTATTGGCACTGAGTGTAAACCACTAAGAACAATTTTGAAGCACTTTCGTGATGATGAGTCATGACCGAAAAATTTCTTTTTCTCGTCAACTAACCGGTCATAGAGTTTTTTATAATCACTCTCAGATAGGGAATGTACTTTAGTTCCAATACTAGTGTATTTAAGATTAAAGTTTTTTATTTGCAAGGTGCTAAGAATCCGGTTTATTTCTTCTCTTTTTATGCCTATGATTGCGAGTGGTGGCATTCGCACTTCGACAGGAACTACATGATCTTCTTCCACGAGCTGGCTAAGTGGAGCAAAATAATTCTTTCTGACACTAGACATGGCTAGAGGGTTACGAATCTCATATTTGTAGTGTTTTGCCGGCAGGCACGAATCACAATCACCCGTGGATGAATTAGGATTTTGGCGTTTGCTCACTTTGATGTATTTAGGTAGTACTAGCACTTATCAAGAGAACACTGGTCAGGTTTGATTTTGAATTGAATGAACACACTATCGATAGAAAAGTTCACTCCAATACGCACTCGAAGAAAGTTCGATCGCGACTGATAAATTTTTTAAAACAATGATTTGATTGATCAGTTTATGTAAAGAATAACTCACTGTGTAGAAATTAGTTTGGGAAACAAACAACCTACTGGACCTTTTAGACTGGTCAACTCAACTAGAGTTTTCAGAAGACGGTGGTGAAGGGTTGATTCGTGTACCATAAACTCGACGTTTTCCTTGTGATCATTTTCATTTGCATCTAAATTTCCGAATGAGTTAAATTTTTTGGATTATTTTGAAATGATTTTGCTCATCTGTGCTACTAGATTCTATCGAAATTCAAAAATTTTATTCATTTCTCAAAGAGCTTACAGAACTTAAGTCGAATATCAGAAATATCGAAACGAAAAATGCCCCAAAATAATGAAATCCGAGTACTGAGCTCATCTATGTAAAAATCAACTTTAAAAGAGAATCGGGAAGCCTGTTTCGTCATGAATTGATACATCTAAAAGGCTTTTAGACCACTGATGCACTGCTGGTATCACCCAGTTCTAGGCTAAAGCTAGAGTTACAATCAATGCAACCAACATTTGTTGCACGTCAAAATGAGTTTGAACCCATGAGAACGTATGAGAGCAGTTACAATGATGCAACACAACTTTGCTTGGCAGCAGAGTTTGCTCATATCTCAAACTTGGCATGGCAACAACATTTTTGAAAATATCCAATTCCACCGGTTCCTATGAGAGTCCGGGAAATGGGAAATGTCATATGTAAATGACAATCAGAATTTGTATTTTTTTGTCTCATTTTTGCTTTGCATTATACTCCGCAGCTTTTAGAGGATAAAATATTCACTGATATCTCTTTCCGAGACTTTAAAGGATCCAAATTTTCGAACAGCATTTTTTTTAATATAGCCAGTGACAGATGACAGTAAATGTTGTGTTGCATTGATTGTAACTCGTTCCACCAACAAAACTTGGCAGCAAATGTTGGTTGCATTGATTGTAACTCAAGCATAAAGCGCGGACCACAATGCTCCAGCACATGCAATTCCATTCCGTTCCAGCACTTTCAAGCTCATGTTCATTCCAGCAAAGTGAACACAAAGTCTCCATTCTGTTTAGTGTGTGACAGTTTAATTGTAGTTTTACAATTTCAGTTTTGCGTGATTATTGTAGAATGGAGAGTAATCTGCTAGAGTTCTTTGGAATGCTAATAAACTTTGTACTCATGTATAAACAAAAATCACACCAAAATTTGTTATTAGTATTATTAATAATACTTTTCTGATCCAGAAAAGTGGCCAACTCGTCCTTTCCATTCCATTTCATTCCAGCCTTATGTGTTCAGTCTCATACATTTTCTATGCCGTCAACTTTGACGTTATTCTGAAATGGAATGGATCATTGTGTCCAGCGCTTAATACTAGCTTGGAAAAGCGGTATATACGAAGTATCTGCGCCATTGGACGTATAACGAATTTTACCTGGTATATCGAAGATTTTGAACTGAATGGTTTTATTTTAAAAGTGTCGCTTGTTTTGATATGAATTAGAAAACAAAGGACAATTTTATCAGGCAAATTTGACAAAAAATACAGGTTCGTCCGAATTCCGTTTCACTTTTGTCCTAACTCAATTTGACAGTTTTCACCTTTGACAGGTGATGTCACAGATCTTAAGAAGGCTTTCAATACGCTTGATTTCAGTGTCTTCGCAATATATTAGATGAATCGGGTATCAGAGATACCGCGAATAATTCATTCAATTCTTTCAATTCAATTAATTTCAACGGTAAAAATTCATAAATATTAGCATACTATACTGGGATGTAAACTAGATCGCCTCCTCGCGGTGCATCCTGGGTAACGCTAAATGATCTAGACTCTCTTCACGATCACGACCGCTTTCGTCCTCGGACTTCTCTTTGTCTAACGACTCGTTTTTGCACTTGGTAATGCCAGCGTAAGACGAGAAGTCAGCACGGGCACACCTCAGGGTGGAGTTCTCTCTCCCCTGCTGTGGAACATCACGGTGAATACTCTTCTAAGGAAGCTGGACCGTGCCGGCTGCAAAGTGATTGCTTATGCAGACGATATAGCTGTTTCAGTGTCGGGAAAGTATTTATCTACGCTATCGGAGAGGTTAAATCACTCTCTTGACATACTTTCGCGTTGGAGTCGTGAGTGCGGCTTGAATGTGAATCCTAATAAAACGGAACAAGTGCTGTTTACAAGGAGGTACAAAGTTCCTGGTTTTGAGTTACCCAAATTGAATGGGGTCTCCATTAACTTGAGCCAGAAGGTCAAATACTTAGGGCTGATCCTTGACTCGAAGTTACTATGAACGTACAATGTGGCAGAAAGAGCTCGGAAGGCTTTCAACGCACTTTACTGCTGCAAAAGGGCCACAGGGGCGAGTTGGGGATTGCAGCCTCGTACTGTTGCTTGGCTTTACACTGCTGTGGTGGAACCAATTCTGTTGTCTGGGGTGGCGTTCTGGTGGTAGGCTGCTCTTAAGGCTACCTGCAAACGGCAGCTTGGAAAAGTGCGGAGAATGGCTGCACTACTGGTAACTGGAGCGCTCCGCTCCACCCCTACTAAGGCACTCTTTCTGCTGCTACATTGGCTGCCAACCAACCTACTGATCTCACATCAAGCTAATCTTGCTGCTGTGAGACTAAATTGTATCTCAGCATAGAATAGGACAAAGTTCGGTGATGCGAGGATCTTGGCCGAGGGAGTACCCGCACCAGCGGTTGTTGACTACATCCCCCCACAGTGCATACTGGATTTGGAGTTTACAACTCGCATTCCATGCAGGGAGGAATGGTGTGATGGTATCACCCTTGATAATGGGCTTATCCATGTGTACACTGACGGCTCAAAGCTAAACAATAGAGTCGGGAGTGGTGTATACTCAGATGAGCTGAATCTCAAGCTGCCCCTCCGTCTACCAGACCACTGTAGTGTCTTTCAGGCGGAGGTAGTGGCTATTTATCAGGCAGTCGACTGGCTTCTGTGTAATCGAATATTCGGGGTCAATATTGGTATTTTCACAGATAGCCAAGCGGCTATTAAGTCTCTTGCTGGTCCTTGTACAATGCCCAAGATTGTTGCTGAATGACGTGCATCTCTTAGGGAGATGTCGAGACATTCGGTTGTTCAATTGATTTGGGTACCTGGGCATAGGGGTTTTCAGGGCAACTGTGAGGCCGATGAGCTAGCAAGGCTTGGAACTTTGCTACCTGAGGTCTCTTGCTCCTTTTCAATAGGTATACCGATGACATCGGTCAAACTGGCCATAAGGCAAAAATATCTTGAGGACGCTAAGAAGTCCTGGGCAGATGAATCTTCCTGTGTGATAACAAGGCAGTCCTAGGTATCCATGGATGCGCATCGCACCAGGCAGCTTTTAGGCTTAACTCGAAGCGCCCTTCGTTGGACTGTGGGCGTTCTAACGGGCCACTGCCTTATAGGACGACATGCACAACGTTTGGGCGTAGAGTTTAACGACTTCTGTCGGAGCTGTGGCTCTGAGGATGAGGAGGAAACCGTCCTTCACCTTATGTGCCAGTGTCCGGCTTTGGCAAGGAGAAGACTGGCGGCACTTGGTGCACCCTTTCTCTCAAACCTGACGGATCTGTCCCTGGCAAAGCTAAAGGGGATAGTCCAGTTTGTCAAAGGAAGCAAATGGTTTCCTGACTTTAGTGAGTAGAAGAGAGTCAGTAAAACATTGTGGTATCACAACGGGCCTCTCCTGTGCCTATGTGTGCTGGTCGTCTATAAGAATCAAATTTTCACCCGAACACTATACTTGCTACACGTCCAACGTTTAAGCAACTTTCGGTTGAATTTTAAATATATCATTTGTGTAAACGATACACTCATTCTTAATGCCAGTCGAGCTTCAGAGCAAGTAAAGCGAAAAATTAACGATGACTCATTAAATTATTACAATTGACTTCTTGGCAACTTTATTAATGTAGAAACATATCACTTGGTTTTGAAGAAAAGAATATAAAGGCGGCGTCGTGAATTATATCTATTAATGACATATTATAGAGTTGAAAGGGCATAGTATATAGGATCGCTAATTAAACCTAAAGTGTGTCCCATTATTATTTTTCATTACTAACCATTCTACTCTACATCAATTTGTAGAGTAGAATAGTTAGTAAAGCGATCAAACCAGTCCATAATTGAAAAGTGAAAACGCCAACAATTCAGCTCTATGCCCTTGCTCAAACACTGATTTTATCACAAGTTATTATACTACAAAAGAGAAAGGCTATGTGGAAAGTTAGAAAAATAAATATCTATACCATTAAAAATGGTCAGAGAGACGCATAATTACGAGACGAGATCTGCTCATAATCTCAAACTACCTTCGATAATAATGAATAGAATGCTAATGAAACAATCATTTTAGCGATTTCGCTGTAAAGGATCCCAGCTACGGTGTCCCAGCCTACTTTGCTTTAAAGAGGTATTCTAAACAGTGTGCTTCAAGTAGTTTTTAATTAAATGTTAAGCCTGAAATACATTGTCATGCAGTGCAGTGCAGTGCACTGCATGGCAATGTATTTCAGGTTTAAGTCGCGATCGAACTATCATCGAGTGCATATCAGAGAGACTATTTCTATCGAAAGCGTGTACGTTTGATTTCGAAATCAAACCTGACCAGTGTTCCTTTAATAAGAGCTAATGCAACCTAAAAGAACTCACAGTGCGCAAACTACCTGGCGGCAAAACATTGCAAGTATGACAGTCGTGACTCTCTAGCCATGATTAGAGTTAGCAATTTTTTTTAGCTCCACTGAGCCAGCTCGTGGAAGAAGACGATGTAGCTGCTGAAGAAGACGATATAGTTCGTATGCTACTACTCACTATCATAGACATTAATAGGGAAAAATCAATCGTATGCTTAGCAAGTTGCATATAGGAAAAAAGCCAATCTCAAATACACCAGTATCGCAATTAAAGTGCATTCCCTACCCGAGAGTGATTACAAAAAACTGTACGAGATTCACGCGAGTTCCTTCCCAAATTAAGTCCAAATCATCACCGGAACAACAATTAACTATTTGCCTGATACTCTAATATATATATTTAATAGTTTTATTGTGGAATGCACAGAAAGTTTTCAATAAATGATCAGAACTTTTTACTTATTTAAAAGAACAATGCATTGTTGTTGCAATAATTACGTTCATCCGTGGTAGAGGTGTTGCAATTTTAGCACATAATACTGTACCTCATATATTCAAGTCATCCCCAAAAACGAATATCTTTGAATTCATTAGAATTGATGTCCATTTTGAAATTTTTAAAGTATATTTAGGATGTACTTATTTTTTCGGAGCGCGTTGTTGTCAAGATAAAGAAATACAAAAATACTTTCAAAAATTTCCTTGACTAAACAGTAGGCACACAGCTTGGGACTATCATTGTAATAACCGATGGGGTAAAATAATGCATGATTTGCTACCAACCCATTCGAAATTGTTTCAACCTCAACACCAACGTTTTTTCCCTAAACTCATAGAGGTATTGACCAATTGTCCACAATTTATTTCAATACCTCTGACAAATATATCGCTTGCTTCGAATCATCTGCCCATTACCTTTAAAGTTTGTTATGACTACGTACCGAGATCTTCCAAAAAACCATTCGAGTATCATAAAGAAAATTGGTGCTACTCTAAAAATGGAATTGCAAGATTAAACTCTAATGAATTAACTCCTAACTATTTCGATACTGTGGTTAAAATTGAATATCATCTCAGCTATAGAAACCGATAGATCACCGCTCGCCTCGAATGAGGAGAAAGCGGAAGCTCGCACTAATTATTTCGAATTGCAACTAGGGATTCCAATCCCGAACCATTTTTTCAATCCCGGGATTACGGGATTAAAAAATCTCAAATCCCGGGATCCCGGGATTCGAGATTCAAAATATAAAGTTTTTAATAAACAGATTATATGATGTGCCATCATTTCAAAACTACAGCAATAAGTAAGCTGAAAACTGTATAAAAAATATGCTACTGAATAATTACTAATTTATTTAATTGATGCAAATAAAAACAATAATTTTAATTATCCGAGACGTTGACAGTATGAAAGCAAATATTTAAAATTACCAATATTACAAATTAAAACAACAATCACGACAAAAAATCACAACAATAAATCACAACTCTTAACATATAAAATATTCAACACATAAAAATTCTGCCCAAGTTCATTGGTTTTTTCGGAAGTAGCATTGAAGCAATAGCAAAGTATCCAAAGTATCGTCTCCAAGCCTGCTTCTAAATTTATTCCCGATGTTGGAGGCCGCGGAAACGGTCGAGAAATATTGTTACGCCTGCTCCAAACTATGCGAGTGCCACCACTTTCGAAAAGATTCATTTCTTTGACAATGGTTTTAATTAGATTAGTTTCTTGTGGCATTTCATGATCGATTATTATCATACTTTTGCAGCTCTTCTGGTAGCATCAATTGACGACTATCTTGTTCTGATTCAATATGGGTATCTACTGGGTTCTCCTCATTTCTTTGGCTAGCAAGCAAAGGGCTCAGCATCTAGATCATTGAAGTATTTTTTTTTAAATATTTGCGTTGCTTGGTTTCCAAAATAGAGATTCTATTTCACTTGGTAAATTTTTGATGGCACAATGTAGATTCTGGAGATAGTTTAGCTAACCAGATAGCTCAGTACATGGACGCTCTTTTATTCGGTCCAATATTGCAGTTGTCATAGCATTCACAAAAATGGACCGTTTTTCTCCTAGCAGCCTAAATAAAAATCTTGATGAAGTATTAGCACTGCATAAATTTGCACCTTAAGGCCTCCACAGTCAATTTTACAAGGAGTAAAACTTCAATAAGTTTCTGAATCGAATCAAACTCAGTTCCTATTAATCGCTCTGGATATTGCAGGCATATTAATGTATACTATTTTTCAAAATGGAAAACCGTTTAAACATTGTCAAGAGATTATTTCATCTTGTTTTACAATCCAGTAAGTGAGACAATTAAATGCCTTGCTCGGATTTGACATAGTTTTGGAGATCGTTATTATTTTTCGTTGGGGCTTTTTTAAAATATAAAACTACCTTACGATCTTTCTTTATGCATGCGCTGATGTTCTTCGCCAGATCTAGCGTGTCTTGCAGGCGACCGGGTTCAACGTAGTAAGCTGATTCAGGAGCGTCCAAATTTTCGTGCTATGCATAGGAGGACGCAACATCAACTCTTTAATCTGGAATGGATCTCCTATTATAGAGAACATTGCAAACTGCCAAAAGGATGCTATGCACCAAACAAATATGTTGCTCTGTATTAACTAGTCTGCCTACTTTTCGGATTTCATTTGACCCATCAGTTATGATGGTAACAATGTATTTTCCTAGAGAAACATCAAACTCAGCGAAACGCTCTTTTAATATATCTAGGTAGTTTGCAACTGTCATTGATATCCTTACTCGCACCAAGTTTCAGTAAGAATTTACTAAGTAGATGTTAATATTTATGTAGCGCCTATTTGCAGTCGAGGTCCACTCATCAAACGTCAAACTGAACCGTTCACCTGAGATACTAGCCTGTCTTATCTCATTTTTTATTATTTTTTTATCCTGCTTGCATAGCCCATAGCCTTTTTTTGATTGTTTTTGAGGATTTTGGTTAATCTGCGTATGCATTCGCTAGTATTAATTTCCTCAAATCATTCGAAGTAACGAATGCACTAAATGCGAAACAGTCCATACTTATTTATTTACAAACCCCTTTGTATTCTCTTGTTAATTGTTACATCGGTTTGTTTTGCTCTATTCTTTACGCATTTTGATGTGAGCTAATTGTTTTCTCATAAGTATGGATTCTATTTGCACTTTTCGAGTGTTGCTGTAACTTGATTGCCGATTATGCTTGACTCCCGGCCCCGGAATCCAGGCCAATTTCTGATCCCGAAAATCCCGGGATTAGAACTCATCAATCCCGGGATTTTCGGGATCAGAAATTAGCCGGGATCCCGGGATTGGATTCGCTAATTGCAACACACCCTAACTGAAAACCTTAGCAATCAGGATCCTATTAATGCAGTTAGCGATATTCTATTATATACAAGGCACCAAACCCGCTATACATAAGCACTCGAAGCGTTCTAAAAATCATCAAATGTATGAAGAGCAAAAAGTCTACAGGTCTCAACGAAATCCCAAATATTGTCCTTAAAAATCTAGGTGAGAAAGGTGTGATATATCTTCTATAAATGGTTGGTTACAAACAATATATTTTCCCAATGATTAAAAAAAGGTAAAGATAATTTGTATATCGAAACCGAGTGAGGATAAATCTACAAATGTTTCGTAGATCAATAAATCTTTTGGGTTGTGTAGGCAAAGTTACAAAGAAGGTTATTAATAACCAAATATATCAATTTGTAAATAATCACAATACTCTCCTGCCAGAACAGTTTAACTTAAGAAATAAGTTTACTTCCACTTACCAAGTAAACAGAGTCAAAAACAATATTCAAGGAAACCTTGACCTTGATGTGGGAAAAATCGTTTGATTTCGTGTAACAACGGGGTTTGATTTACAATATAAAATTTTCTCTTACATTTGCTATGTGGTTCAGGATTACCTTGACCACAGGTATTTTGTACTGGCGAAGCGGTTTTGAAAAGGTTTCTCGTTGCTCCACAAGAACTGTGCATACTGACTGAGAGATGGAGAGAGGAAAAACGTGGTGAAAAAAGAAGTAGCGCATATACACATATTAAAAATCTCACATTTGATCCAAGTAGGCACACCCGCTTACGAAAATAAACTAAATGTCAAATATCCTTTCATTAAATATTTTATTACGGAAAAATTTATCCACACATTCATTTAACGTTTCACTTCCAAAACAATGAAAAAGTCCTCATCGACAAACCTTTATCGGCCTGCAAAATATCGTGGTCGAAAATCAGGAGCACCAATAAGAAAAACACCACAAATCGTACAACCTCCCAAACCTTCATATACGTCACGTGTGGTCGACAGTGTTCCATATCCGGAAACCCGTCGCCTAGGCCATGAAGATGTTTATGGTAGCAGTAGTACACCATCGACAGCAAAATTAATGATGCATTTCCGCAAAGAGGGCCGTCTTGTAGAATCCACTGCAAAGCGTATTATTGAAGAATGCTCCAAGATCTTTCGCGTGGAAAATACGTTACTCGAATTGGATGCACCAATTAATATTTGCGGAGATGTACATGGTCAGTTTTTTGACTTGCTAAGATTGTTTACTATTGGTGGGCAGCCACCAGACGTTCGATATTTATTCTTGGGTGACTATGTTGACCGAGGTCCATTTGGTATGGAAGTAGTACTGAGTTTGTATTCAATGAAAATTAACCATCCAAACTGTATTTATTTGGTGCGAGGAAATCATGAATGTCGACATTTGACTGAAAGCTTCACATTTAAAAGGGAATGCGAAATGAAATACTCCGAAGAACTCTACCAAGTGATGATGGAGTCTTTTGACTGTTTGCCTTTAGCAGCTGTAGTTAATAGTCGCTTTCTTTGCATGCATGGCGGTATATCACCATCAATTTTCAGCTTGAGTGATATACAGAAGATAGATCGTTTCAGAGAGCCACCCATTTTTGGCCCGATGTGTGATTTACTGTGGTCCGATCCGACCGGTAATTATGATACGAGTACATCAAATGAATATTTCACACACAATTTCACACGAGGATGCTCATATTATTTCTCGTATGGAGCTTGTTGTGACTTTCTCAAACGAAACAAACTTCTCTCTGTCATCAGAGCCCATGAAGTCCAGGTTACAGGGTTCAGAATGTACAAGAAAAACATATCCTCAGGCTATCCCTCCTTAATAACCATATTTTCGGCACCCAACTACTTAGACATTTTCAAAAACAAAGCAGCGATTCTAAAATACGTTGATGACACTATCAATATTCAGCAATTCGCACATTCTCCACATCCATATTGGCTTCCGAATTTCATGGACGTTTTCACTTGGTCCATACCGTTCATAGCCGAACGTGTAGCTGAGATATTTTCTGCAATTATCAACATTTGTAGTGATGACGAGTTACTGGCCGATGACAATTACAAGGATGAGGAAGTCAGAATTCGCCACGAAGTGATTCGTAAGAAAATTCGTGCCTTAGGAAAATTGGCCATTGTTTATGGCGATAGAAGAAAGGAGTCCGAAACGCTGGTAAAGCTTCAAGGTGTGGCACCGACTAAAGAGATATTGAGAAGTGCTTCGCCTCAGAAGGCACAAACTTTCCGGACGGCACTTATGGACTTTAAAAGTGGATCATCTAATTTTGGAACAGTTCAAAGCTTAGATAATATCAACGAAGAGTATCCAAGCTATAAATCGTAAAGTTGATTTTATCGGAATATGTTTAATGTGCTATTTATATGTCAATTTAATAAAATATAATCCTTTTGAGTTTAAATAAATATGTTTTCAGTTTTCTGAGTTTTACCTTTTCCTAGAGCGACAATTTCCGCTTGTAGATGTCTGGAATTTTGAACTAAAACGCGTATGCATTTCATCAAATTCGTGCACGTGTCTAGAATCTTCTCATTCACTTCTAACTTTATTCCCGAATCACGAGCTCGAGCTTTTGAAAGCATTTCCACAATTTTCGATGCGGCTTCATCGATTGCTTTATCCATACTGGCGAGTTCGTTTTCAAGTAGGTCACCCAGCTGTCCGCTGTTATCTGATTGTGTTGTAAGATCGTGTATCATGGTCGTTATATTCGTCAGCTTCTCTTTCACTGTGCTGATTTTCGGTGAAACTATACTTTCTGAAGAAAGTTGCTGCAAACACTCGAAAAGCGACATTACATCCGCACAAAATAGTTTAATTTCATTAGCAATATCTGAAAAAGGAGAATATATTTTAATTAGTTAACGAAGAGAGTCGAGATCAAACTTACGTTCACCCTGTTCTATATTTGACGATGTATTACAAATCGTCATACCCTGGATTTGGATCATGGCCAACAAATGTCCGGATAATACTGTTTTTCTTGCCAGACCTTCAACCTGACTATTGTCAGTGGTGTACTTTTCGTAAACAATTTTCAGTTCATTTAAAACTTCCTGCAATTCTTCGGCTATCATCATGAAATACGAAGATGTTGCAGCTGCAGTGGTGAATTCGTTTTCCGACATTGCTCGAGCCGCTAATTTTTTCGATGATTTGATACAAGCTTCTAAAAGAGCTCGAATCGAAGTATCGCTATGAATCTTTGTATCCTGTAGTGATAGTTCGAGAGCTCGAATAGTTTCTAATGCGTTTTTGTGCTTCTCATCGATTTCGGCCTGTTGATGAAGTAAATCGTGAAAATCACTTTCTATAACGGATTTATCCGCTGATAATCGATCCACTATTGCATTTGTTGCCTGTTTTTAATCATATAAAGTTGATTGGGAATTAATTATTTTTGGGACAGTAAGGAATGAATGCGATTCCTTATATTTCCATTAAATATGGAATGGTTACCAAGTAGCTACACAGATGATGTTGATACTATACATTTTACGGAATCTGGCATTAGTAAAGCTGATGTTTAGTGTAGTTTTTATTTTCTAAATGAAATTCTAGCTTATCCAAATAATGAAATACTACATCATAGACAACAGATTCAGTACAATTAATAACCTTATCCATGGAAATAATTTATTAATATCATTATCGCAGTGAAAATCTCTTGATTTCGTTAAAGTGTGAAACTGAGACTTACATTTTGCTTTATGGCCCGGATAATCTATTTTTTTATATAAAGTCATTTGCTGGATTTATGGCTCATTAAATTACAAAAAAAAAATGCTATTTTTCAAATACTAGATTCCAGAGTCGGAATCTACAATTTTTATAAATCAGATTTACACATTGAGGATCAGTATTTTGTAGACAAAGAAGAGCTGATCAAAATGATTATTTTGCATTTCTTATAAATATTTGTGTTACCACCTAAACTATTGAAACAAATCGCGAGAAAACAGGGGTATTTTAATTTACACTTCAAAAACAATTTACCGGAAAAACGACCATAGACAAAGACATACCACATTCTAGCACATACTACATAAATGTCATGATTTCGATGTACAATATAATGTACAATCGTTAGAGCTATTTATCAGGATCCTCATACCAATAATATATAATGAACATCTACGGTGAATACGCCACAAAATGTTAATTCACAATCAAGCGAATGTTGTTACATTTAGCAACTTTATTATACACATACAATGATGGACGGTAAATACGCATGATGTGAAAATAGTCTTTATTAAAACTTACCTTAAACCTCTCTTCAGTTTCTATAATTTTAACTTGCAAATTTTCAACTTCTTTCGCTTTTTCTTCCATGACTTTTTCCAATTCTTGTCGAACTTCCGCGTCCTCTTTGTTCTTTGCATCCAAACTGGTCTTTAGCTCCTGTATCAGCACATCTGCTTCTCGTTGCTTCTGCTCAATTACCTTCTTTTCTTCGGCAACCCTTTCCATAACTACAAACTTCTGGTTCAAATCTTCATGCTCGCTGCGAATCTGCTCCAATACTTGTATCTTCGATTGTAATTCAGCAATTTCTGCACATTTATCGGCCTGCAGATCGTCATAGCGACGTTTCAGAAGCTCATGGACATCCGTTAGTTTTTCATATTTCTCATGGATTTCCTTTTCTTTTTGCACAACTTCGCTGGATTTTTGAAGATCCTCTTCCATTTGTGACTGCTTCTGATGAAATTCTTCGAGTTGTGTTTGGAGAAGTTCTTTGGCGGTATTCAATTCGGATACTTCACTTTTCGTAACAGATAATTGTTTGGTTAATTCGCCATGCTGAGATTAATGCGAAAGGAGAAAATATTAAGGATTTGTTTGATGACAAAGTTATTTGAGCAATATACCGTTCGTAGGAGCTTGACGTGTTCGTCACGAATATGAGTATACATGGTTTTAAGTTTTTGAAATTTCTCTTCGCTAGCCTTGGCACGTTCCTCTTCTTCGATAGCTTTTTCTAAAAATGATATAGATGTTATCAGACTTGATTAAATAGTGCCTCTTGTCAAAGAGTGCGCATTTTAATGAAGTGAATCTTGAATGGAATTTTAGTTTTTTTTTGTCCAATGCAGATACCTATTTGAATATTGAAATATTATAGTATTAAAATATTAAGTGGATTATATATCCTGTATTTAAAGAGTTGTACGCAATCGATAGTAAAACTATCTATTTCAAAGTTAATAGTTGGCCAAACTTATTTTGTTAGTCATATTTGTTTTTGATAATTATACCAAAGCTTTTTGACGATACTCTATAGCTTCGGAAAATGCCGATTAATTTCGGTTATAATTGAAATATTATAAAAATATGCTACTTCATATAATAATCAATATATTGGCATTTCGGGAATAAACAGTACAAGAAAGAACTGGAATAGTTCAGATGGAATTAAATCTAGCAAATAATAAATATAAACTAATGATGGGAGATTGTGAGATGTTTTAACAAAAGATGCCACACCAGGGGCAATCGCAATCAATGCCACGAAACAATCGAGTCAACAACTGTTTGAACATTTAAGACAACAATCGAGAGAACAGTTAAGCCAACAATCGATATGCTTGATTATTAAAATCGAAGGTTCAGCTCAACTGGTGGACACGATTGCTGTACTCGATTGCTAAATTATTTTTAATAAATAAGAAAACATGCACTTTGACTTTCAGAGAAACTCAATCTTCGATTCGCGAAAAAGAGGCATGCAAGGTTATCTTAGTAACGGATGCGATTGGAAACTTTATAGTAGATAGCTAAAAATTTGAGAAAACATGAACCTTTTTGAATATCACGATAACAAAGAGGCGTTGTTGTTTAGTAAAAAAATCTAATGAAACTAAGATTGCAGGCTATGCACATGCTTGAAAATATCCTGAAATTCCGCCCAAAAATAGAGAAAGGGGCATGGTAGCTGCTGTCTCAATTCGCATGCTTAAGTGAAAGGAAGCTACTGGAGGATCGAAATTAAATATGCAGTTCTTTCTCAAAATATTAGAGGTTCCATTGAATGACTCATCTGTAAAGCAAAGTAATCCCACGACAACCCTCGTAAGGAGTCTAGGGGTTGAAGCTGGTAGAGAGCATCATCACAAATTTATAATCAATGTGAATACGAATGTTAAGTGATTAGTTCCACGACCCACTTTACCCCTGATTTAAATCAGGTACCTAATCAGAACTAGGTGAACTCAAAGCTTGGTGCGTCCGAACCTGGATTCGAACTAAGGATCCCACATACAAGAGGCTAGTGCCTTTACTCACTAGGCTACTCAAGCTTCGACTCTTCTGTGTACTTCTTTATTCGAGAACGTCAGGTCATTTTCCAGGAATCTTTGTAGCTTTCTGAAGGAGATATCTGAAGTCATTAATATCTTGGGTATCATTTAAATATATTCTCAGTCTTGTAGGAAATATTAAAGTCTGAAGATAGTCAGTGAAACTGTGAAAGTAAGGCTCTTTACTACGAGCTCAAACTAGGAACGCATGCAGCAACGGCCACCCTCAGGACATATCACGCGTTTCGAAACGATATTGTGTCAGAACGTATAGCCGACAACCTTGAAGAACTTTGCACAAATTAAGCGCGAAGTTCCAGGTTAGCAAAAGCACCATTAGACGCTATCTTCAACGTCTGGGGAAGAAACGACGGTTCGATCTAATGGCTCCGCATGTACTCACTGAAAACAGTAAAATTTAGTATGTAGGGCTCTCCACGTCGCTGTTGCGCAACGAGCAGTAGGCGTTTTTGAATAGAGTGATTACGTGCGATTAAAAGTATATTATTCACCACACCAGCCGACACACGTATCAGTGGTTAACGGAGGATGATCCTCCCGAAAAGAGTCTTAAGGTAGGTATCCACATGTTGCATCTCTTCCGTACCGTATCCCTGTTGCGTATCATTCACTAAACGGATACGGCGTCCACACTACTGAATATTCCATGTATCATCAATACGATCCGTCGCAAAAAACACGACACGCCGCGGCAACGCTTTTACTCACTAATCTATAGTATACAACGCGACGTGTCCACACATGACTCCACTTCGTATCGTACCATTCCTTTGATGCGACGGCAAGAAACCGCCAAGTGACCGATCGAGTTCGTTGCGTTTCTTTGTGTCAAATTTTGATACGCAACGAAGATACGTTTGTCGTATCCACTGATACGCAACGGTGATACGATACGCGAAAATGATACATATGGATACATACCTTTAAGGTATGTATCTATATGTATCATTTTCGCGTATCGTATCACCGTTGCGTATCAGTGGATACGACAAACGTATCTTCGTTGCGTATCAAAATTTGATGCAAAGAAACGCAACGAACTCGATCGGTCACTTGGCGGTTTCTTGCCGTCGCATCAAAGGAATGATACGATACGAAGTGGAGTCATGTGTGGACACGTTGCGTTGTACACTATAGATGAGTGAATAAAAGCGTTGCAGCTGTGTGTCGAGTTTTTTGCAACGGATCGTATTGATGATACATGGAATATTGAGTAGTGTGGACACCGTATCTGTTTAGTGAATGATACGCAACAGGGATACGATACGGAAGAAATGCAACATATGGATACCTACCTTTGGCCGACCCACGTATCAGTGGTTAACGGAAGATGATACTACCGGAAAGAATCTTAAATTGTAATGGTGACTATTTTTAAAATTAAATATTTAATCTTTTCTTTAAAAAAATATATTTTACTATGCGTGAAACCGACGACTTCAATGAAACTTGGCAATATCTTCACACGCATTTCAGGAAATTTGGCCTAGAATGGAGCCATACGAGGTAGAGAGGAGCGTTTCACATAAAAAGTAATTATACCTTATGAAAAAAACCTAAAATATTGTCCATCTAAAAGGACTTCAATAAAATACTACTTACAGATCTAATCAACTATTTATTTCGTTGAACGGCAAAGCAGCATTTTCCGAGTGTTCGCTAGTTTATTACGAAAATCAATAATTTACTAGTAAAGTTAACTTACGTTCCAAAGTCGGAGCAGTTTGGGCTTTCAGTTCCAATTCGTTTTTTTCCAGACGGGTATTTGTCAGCTCCTCTTGCATATCGGCTAATCGCGCATTCAGCTTCGATATGTGCTCCTCCGATTGATTCAGTTCCTCTCGATGTGCGACTGTCAACGACTTCAAACATTTCGCCAGTCTCTCAACTTCCAATTGAAGGTGCTGTATAAGCTGATCACGTTCCCTTAACAGGCGATCGAAATCGATTGGTGGTGATGGTGACGGAGTAGGTTCAGGTGATCGTGGACGTTCAGTATGTTGTATGGGAATACTCATGTCCACTAGATCGGTTACAACTGGCTCAGGTTCCGGATCAGGCTCGGGAACATGCACAACTGGTGCCTGATAGTTACCGAAATCAACTTTCGAATTGAAATTCGGTGCTAGATCTGGAAGTTCAGGAATTGTTATAAGATTTACGAAAAACTGCAGATTGCGCGCTTGATCGTAGAAGCTTTTGAGTTGCTTGAATATGACACGGAACCGGTCACGATGGCCGGAGAGAAGATCGTTCGGTAGGTGTGAATGTAGCTTAAACATAAGACGAACTAAGAAATCGTAAAGTTGGTTTGAGTCCTGAATGAGAGGAATCAGTGGAGCCAGTCTGCATTGACCAGCTGGAGTCATTGATGTGATGCGAAATGTGTGGACTGCTGTGAAAACTGGAAAAACAGACCGTCAAGCAATTACGAAACTTTCTGATATCTTCAAACTTACTGGCTTTTTGTACAGCCATGATATCATCCATATAATCAAACATCTCTACAGCTAGTTGAAAGCTAAAGTCAAATAAAATATTTAGCATTTTAAATCTTCCTATAAAACATCTTAGAGCTTACTGAACATTGATATCATTTCCACCCAGATGATCCCACTCTACTTTTGATAGTGTCATATTGCCTGGAAATTGTGGATTTCTGCGATGAAACTCCAATTTCGTGACCAGTAGTTTCGTATAAGCATGAATACATGCACCGTAACCATCGGTTAAGTGTCCCCACAGCTTTCCCAGCTCGAGCAGCATATTTCGATGTCGATTCGAATGTTCGATACATAAGGGATGTCCTTCTCGTAAGATTTTATGCAACAAATGACAAAATTTCCATGCTGTGAATATATTATCCATAAGTGGCTGTCGAATAGCGATCGACCAAAACATTTGTCCGCCATTGGTTCGAAATGTACCGATAATAGCAGCGCGAGCATGTTTAACTTTGAGGGCAGCTTCGATGGGATTAAGTGCCTTTGTGATGCTGTTCGACTGAAAAAAATATATTGATTCTAATTATTTATCGATTTCATGTTATCGGATGTTTAGTCCGGAAGAAATTATTTCTTTGATCTTACCATCTGAAGATATTCCTTATCAGCTAGAGACATTTTGGTTCTAATGTTGTGTTTTTGTAAATTAAAGCTCTTAGTCGTGTTAGTTGTAAAATAGTGATTTTTAGTCAGGATCGTTAGATTTTGCTTGATGTTAGCAGAAGTTTATACATCATTATAAAAGGAGTTTGTATTAGGCTATCTGAAAATAAAAAAAATAATAATAAATTGTTACTTGATTAATTTCGCATGCCAATTGTAACTAATGATTATTGTGGAGAAGTAAAAAATTAAATTTATTATTATGAAGTTAGTAAACTACATATGAAATTATTCTGAAGCCACTTATACTAACATTGCACGTGCAATGTAAATAAGTTGAGAAAAAATCAAAATACTTATATTGATTTTGACTTATTGGTATTTCATTATATGGACTAATTATAATAATAATAATTTATTAATAACATTACTTGTAACAAAAATAATTTATAAATTCTAAGCTTTAGAGCTAAACTATCACCGAATACAAACAATTTTTCGGCCATCATAAGAAGAACCTAGCTTGTGCTATGGGATCACCACTTTTGAGTTCCAATGCTTCTGGTTTTATTTCTCGATAAGCATTTCATAATCTCAACTAAAAAATATTCCAAACTAATTAATACTTATGATTTACTTTTTAAAAATTAGACTAAATATGATATTTTGGTAGCTTTTGAAGATATATTCTTTCAGTACTTTTTTAAATATGTTAATATTCTGCAGCTGATAGATGTTTATTGGTAAGCAGTGAAATAGTCGTGGGGCAACATGAAAAGCATGACTAGCTACTAGTGCTGTTGTAAATTTTGGTTCTTGAAGCACTCGTCGGCATCTCTTGCGAGTTACCAATTCTTCGCTAGTGCGTGGAAACTCAGTACTATGCATATGCAAATATTTTATGTATTGAATCTATAGAGCTTTGATATCGGTAAAACACCAAAGTGTATATACAATTGCAAAATTGGATACCGGGTCGGTTTTCTTAAACAGAACCAACGGTTGTACAATAGATACAGCTAATCCCAATCTAATCTAATATTACTGACTTGAGGAGTGGTAAGAAAATTGTTTTTATTCGATCAAATTTTATCATTTGTACAAAATTCTTCTTAGGCAACCACATAGGTAGAAAGCGTGATCTTCCCAACGCAAGTGTCGATGCAAAATTAGACCCAGGTACTAGGTGCTGTTTACAATTGCGAGTGGAACGAAGATTTATGAATGGTTACTCGAAAGATAACAGAAGATAATCCAACCATCGTTAGTGAGAACGGTGAAACTATTGTCTTGTCAATATTAATGCTGACTAGGGTTGTAATTAACCAAGACGCTACAAGTTTCATTCTATCATTTGCAAAATGTTGGGCCCCAGTATAGTGCAACTGTCTCATCAGCAAATGCATATAAAGAAGAGTTCTTCAGTTTTAGTTTTAACAAATCATTAATATATATTAAAAACAAGATTGGGCCAATAACTTTTTCCTGTGGCACCCTAATGTGTCCTCATAAATATAATTTAAATAGATCCTGCGATAAGCCTCTTATCTCGATTTTATCCATCTTTTCTCATAGTAACTTATGACTGTGTCAAATGCCTTTTTGAAGTCGAGAAACACACCAAGACATTTCATTCCCTTATCTAAGTTAGATACGATATTTTTAGTAACCCTATATAATACATCTTCTGTTCAACGAGAGTTTCTAAGACCATACTGGTTGTCAGATAAAATATTAATTTCTCCTAAATATTTAATAAGCTTGTTTTTTGTGGCACTTTCAAAGACCTTTGAGAAACTCGAGAGGAGAGAGATGGGCCCATAATTATTGGGGTCTGTTTTATCATTTTCTTTATGCATAAATACAACTACGGGCCGCTTGAGCTGATGTGGAAAATATCCTTGGGCGAAACACAAATTTATTACATGTGTCATCAAAAACAGAGGCTACGTTTGATTTTAAATCGGATGTAAGGTGAGTGATCTCGCTTTCATGTGCCGGATACATGAAAAGATTTTTGCAAATTAATTACAAATAATATCCAAGGGCCTTTCCGAATTGACGTCTTCGTCTTCAACTTGTTATAACAGAATGTGACGTCAGACCAAGTTGAGCTTGTCCGAATTCAGTTATCTACGCCTTGGTATTGCTCTCTTGTATAACAGTTGACGCAGTCACGTTCTGATTTAGCTTTTCGTTGGCTTCATGATGTTTTGAGGCAATATTATAGATTTCGGACACCCCGTCTTGGTCTGCTTCAAACTGTTAGAATAGCTCAGCTACTCTGCTGACGTCACAATCTGTCATAGCAAGCTGAAGATGAGGACAAAGACGTGACTTCGGAAAGACCCTTCGATATTATTTGTGTTTGTATGACCAATACTAGCGAAATGCTCATTAAAGACGGAGTTTATATAGCCAGCTCAATAATTCTAGCAGACGGCTGTAACATGTAAGAATATATTTGCGATATCCAACTTCCTATTGTGGGAACATACTATACAACACACCAAAATTACTTGCAACATAATAGGCTAAGAAAAATGTAATTTTGAAGTATATTTGAAACAAATAAAAGAATATATATTTTGTACAACCGTCAAGACGTGTTTTTTATAACATTCAAAATTAAATTTTTGTAGGAAGTATTAGCTTCCAAATTGGTGACCCCGACGTGATGGAAATGGCCCACCTTCTACTCCGTTGTCATCCGCTTACGTGGACCTAACAACAGCACCAGGCCGAGGCGCTATTCTTAAGGCCGAACAGGATGCGAACAATTATTTTTTGTTCGCCACTTCAGCCGTTGAAATGAAGCCTCAAAAATGTTAAATTAAGAAAGTGCAATGTAACTGTTGCAAAAAACAACAAGAACAAAATTATAATAGAACAAAAAAGAAGAGCCCCGAGATCTGGTCATCGGCCATCTCGGCAGCGCTGCTGGCGACTGCCTCAGTCCCGAGAGCTGGTCATTAACATCGACCATCTCGGCATTCGCCTATTACGCGTCCCGAGAGCTGGCCATCGACCATCTCGGTCCCGTACAGGCAGTCGCCAATAGCCATGGCTATTTTTACAGCCGCAACCGATGGCGACAACCACTAGCCCCGAGATCTGGTCATCAACACTCGGCAACACTGCTGGAGACTGCCTCAGTCGTGAGAACACGCTGATTGCGGGGCTCGAGAGCTGGCCATCGACCATCTCAGCACGTGTCCGTACAGGCAGTCTCCAGGGCTAATAGTGTATTATAGAAGACATCAAAAGATTTATCGGCTTTTTCTTCGGAGAATACTTACTACTCATTTTCTAACAGGTATTGAAAAATATGGTTCTTTTGACATTTGACAAACATGTGATCCACGCATGATTCTCGAGTATTGCATTTCCGGATACACCCATACAGATAATTAACAAACCCATATTCATGTAGTGTGTCAAGGTATTTATGGCCAATAATATCTATATTATCATCCAATATGTCGATATTTATATCACTGATAAATAAATTATGTTGAAAGTTTCTGCTATTTTAAGCTTACAATAAAATTATTAACGCCTGAATTATTAGAAGATCGATATAAGATTGACAGTAGGAAATAATAATTTTCAATTTTAAGTATCATATTTAGGGAATTCACATGATCGATTTCAATATTTAAGACATTATAGCTAATGCTGTCTTTTATATACTTAGTAAGGACATAAATATTGGCAGATTATTGAACGGAATTACTGCGCCGTGAGTATTGAACGCATGGCGGTTTTAACATATGGATTTTGACGGATGGTTTTTGTGTTGTTGGCAAAAAATAAATAACAGAGAAAGAGGAGAGATCTTCCGGCTGCTGTGGCCACTCGGAATCAGCCAAAGATTTGTGGATCGTTGCATGAAATTGTTCGAAGGTACTGGCGACGTGAATGACCCCTAGCGATCTGGCAGGCCGCACAATGTACGCACGCGAGACACCATCAAAGCCGTGAAAGCTCGGATCATAAGAAATTCGATTCGAAAAAATATACGATTTTTCGAAAAATATTTTCAAACAACCGCCATTTTGTTTCTGATCATTTTTTTTAAAAATATTGTGGTAGATTACCACGTAAGAAACATTGCTCTTTAAAATGCGGTTTGGTTCTTTTTGTTTCAGATTCTTCATTCCTGAGATTATCTGTCCGCAGTATGACGAGGCATTTTTCGAGAAGTCAACTTTGGCGCCCTCTACAAATAAGTAGAAAAATGAAAAAAATAAAAAAATATTTTTTTTGTTATCTTCAAAACGTGGCACGTTCGTTACCCAAGCAAATTTTAAAATTTATATAAAATATAGGAGGTGAAAAAAAATATTGAAAATTAGCCGGTTTTTTAGCATTCTAACCGATACTACCCCCTTAAAGAGAACTTAGATTTTCTTTGTGAGGAATCCTAATGTGTCTGACATTATCATCTGTCCTCACAAGAATTTTTCCCCTCTCTTACCCAAACGTTTTTATATGATTTCTGCTTAGGCCTGTTTAAGCAGTAAAGCTTTTGCTGGATAGCTGACTGCTGATGCACCTTGCTGAAATACTCGCAACGTCGCTACGTTGTTTCACTTTCTGTTTATATGCATTCATAAAACCATTATGAGTTGTCTTCTTTTTGAAGAGTATATATACCTATATTTCTATATCTACAAAAAAGACAATGACAAATATTTTAAGGCCTGTGTTATTTCATATCAAATATTTATTATTTTGATTCGCGAAGGTATGGAGCATATATAACGCTTTGTCTTGGATATCGCTTCTTTAGTGAAAAGGCAAGATCGGGTCAGGAGGGGCAGTTAAGGAACAAGTTTTGAGAGGAAAAATAAAAATACTTTGGTATTTTCATCTAACGAATGCACCAAGTCGACTTGTGTGTTTTCGCGAACACGCACTGAAAGAAAAATCTTGGTATAATCAACCATTTTCCTTAGTTGTTTTTGCGTCAACTACGGGCTATGGTTAAAACAACCATAAAAAAATAGTTGATTACTTTTATGCACCATGACGCGTGGTTGATAAACAACGTCCGTGGTGCAAAAAAGTACTGGTTCAGACGGTAACGATGTATTGGTATATTTTTCTCTAAATGCTTGTATCATTAGAGGAGCATTGATAAGCCATAAACCATAGCAACATAATCCATCCAAGCCTTAAATAGAAACAGGACGTGAGATGTGAAATTGAGTTCATATGCATAGCTGCAAGCTGCAGCATCTATGAAAATAATTGAAACTGCTAAACAATTTCTGGCATTGGGACAATCGTATTCGTTTTCGGGACTCCCTGTTTCATAACAGTGATCTGCAAATAGAAGACTTATATTTTGTGAATAGAAGAAGGGAAATATAAAGGCTTCACAGCATAACATGAATATGAATTATATTGAACAGCAAACCGAACACAATTCTGCCATGTAGCATATGAAACTTCTATGATAGAATAGGAGTATGAGTATGAGGAGTATGAAAAATCAACAGTTTGCCTTAGTTGTTTTTGCATCAACTAGGGCTATAGTTAAAACAACCATTAGAAAATTGTTGATTACTTTTATGCACCATGACGCGTGGTTGATAAACAATTTCATTCGGAGCATGAAAAACAACCAAATGTTGAAACCATTCTACTTTGCGTAGAGTAATTCCAAAGACGTTGCTCACTGAATTACGTTTGTTAAAATCAACTATTGCGAAGTAGTTTAAGTACCATAAAAACAGTTGATAATTCGAAACGTTGAAGTTTTGAGTGAATTGATGAAAATTTTTCTATTTATCAACTAATTTTCGTGGTTAAGAAACAATTAAAACAGTTGATTTCATGAACGTTGCGATATTTTTTGTGCAACCAGAACCAACTACTTTTATATCGTTAAATTAACTATATAAACATAATAAAAATAACTATTTTCCATAGTTCGTTTAACGATTTTGAATGAATCGTTGCAATACTATTAAAAATAGTTGAACCAACCAAGAGTTTTTCTTTCAGTGCGTAAACTAATTTATTTCACAGTTTAATTTCATTCTTTTGAAGTTTTATTGCGCTTGATAATATAATTTATCAACTAAAATCCACAGATAAAAATTAAAATCACAGGCTATTTCTGATATAATTATGGTTTTGGCTATTTAAATAAAAAATTAATATTTTTTACATCCGCCCGCCGACTCATCAGCGTCGTCTATTGTTTCTATTTTTTATTATATCACGCGAAACTAATGAAAGTTCACTATATATGTAGTTCATGTGTATGGGCCAATTTGAGTTTTCATTCTGCAATTAGAGTATTGCAAAGTATGTATGTTTCTTTCTTAAATATATGCAGTGGTTTTAAAATTATAGAATCGCTAACTCACAATCTCACAGATTCAAACACCGTTTCTTCCTCAAAACTGCCTTATAATCAATTTGAACCGATTCACAATTACTTCACATTCATTTTCCGCACACTTTAGGTGAACCAAATTTTTCTAGGTAATATTCATCTAATATCGAAACAAGCTTTCTGCGAAAAAAGCGTCTAATCAATTTAACCGATCCCGAAAAATACCCGGTCTTATCACGGCCGCAAATATGAACAAGGTAGAAAGCCTGATGAATTCTCCCGGCCGATTTATCGACTAAATGAATAAAAACGACAGTGTTTATGATACGTTATCAAACGATAATATTATTGTGACTAACAATATGAAGAAGTACAGATACATTCCTTTATTTCGTTCTAGTCTTGTGATTTGTATTGTATTGATTTTGACAGTTCTGGTAGTTTTAGAGTCTAGAAGATAATTAGTTGGGTCCGGGGTTAAAAGTATAAAATTTAGGTGTTCTCATAACAAAAACAAATTGGTTCAATCGATTTTCAATTTCAAAGAAACAGGTGTTGCAGCAAAAACACACTATGCTTGCAAGAAAAAAAAATCGATTTTATTATGGATTTAGTAGACTTCAATAAAAAATGTTATCAACAAAAGATAAGAGCAAATATAATGCTTGCATATAACTGGCCTAATATAAGGCACGATGATTTGTAACTAGAGTCGGCGATTGCAGTGTCCGCTTGGTAAAGTGTTGGATTAGTATGCTCTCAGTTAGAAATTAACTCAATGTTATGTGTTGAAAAAAGAGTCAGTGGAGTCAAATATAGATCTAAACATTCAACATTCTATTTCTATGAAATATAATTTTTCAAAAATTGTAAAACATCCTACAGAAGACGTCTTCGATCTTAATATGAAAAATAAACTCTTTTCAACAATAGCAACAAGTGTTACTGAAAAAAAATTTCCTGTCGATAATAAATTGAAATTGATATTAAGTCTATTTATATATTTTTATCATTCAAAGAAATCCCTTGTTTTGTCGTCAATTGCAGTCTGTTGTCTCGTTTTACGAATAAAATGATTATTAGTCGTGTTTATTAATATTACTTGCTACTGGTGGACTGATGCAATGACATGTTTACAATCTTTATAGCTGCACGAAAACTTTTAATGGAATTTCAATTCAATAGCCATGCATGTTAATTACCAACAAAATAAACACGTATATCAATGTCATTGAGCTTTGGATAAATGGTACCAGTAAAATGACAGTGACACCGTCTAGAGATAAAAAGCTTAAAATGCGGAGCAGATATGAAAGAATATTTGTTGCAAATAAATAAGAGACGAAAAACATTTATTTTAAAATCAAGAAGTGTTAATTTTACCTAAGTGAGAATGTGAAATGATCGTGTTGATAGTTTATTTGGGAAGTTGTGTTAATGTGCAATTTTCGATGCATATTTTTTAAAATCGCATCCAGATTTAATGTAGAAATATATTTGTTTGAATTAACAATAGTCTATGTATGTGTTCGCTTACGTTTCCTTATTAATAAAATATACACAGCCAAAATAGTATATTAACGACTCCGAGGGCGTATAACGGAAACTAATATTGATACAATTGCATTCTTGTCAATAGACATTAACGAAAGCGATAAAACTAACTATTTCATCGAAAACTCAGAGAAGAATGGCAAATAATCATTTTTTTTATCTACATATGTAAACAGTGATGGCTGTTTGATTCGGATTTATTTATTTGGCAAGTGGTATAATATGGATAGTGTCAAAGTTCAAATTACAGAGATATTTTCGAATTGAAGAATATATTTTTTTAATTGCGGTGCTTGCACGAATTAAAAAAAAAACTAATTTCGAGAAACTCATGCAGCTACTATTAGTCGTGTTTTTTCCACTTCATTTCAGGTCAGTTTCACCGATTCGCCAAATAAGCGATCAATGTTAGGGTAGGTTGCTGCATTCACTTAAGTTACTCATACAGTATTTTTTTTAAAGTTAATGATATTAAAACATTAGCATGACGTGTAACGTTAATTTAGTAGGTAGTTGTCTAACGCTGTGATGTAAATGATTTCAAATGAATGTTTAAACTTCACCAAAATGTCAGTCTGTGAATCGTCATTGGTTGCCGCAAGTGCTGGAAGTGGTCCGACCAACCGCTTCAAACAATTTCTATCACTTTTCCAGTCTATTGCAAACCCATGAACTTCTATACAAATGGGTTTGCAGTCCAGATAATCCGACCCAGTGAGATCAGAATTTTTTCGTTGCTTTGAATAATACTATCCTAGCCATAACTCGACAAAGGTGCAAAAAATTAATTCAGTTCAAAAAATTAATTTTGTTGGGAGAAAAATGTATTTTATTTTTAATTTTAAAAATTGCTATTATTTTTGGTTAAATATACAAGCAGATTTTTTTTATTAAAGTGTTTTATGAATATAGCTATGAATCTTTTTTTTTATTAAACACGAGTTTTCAAATTTTTAACTGTAAACTGCTTACTTATCTTAACTAACCGTTCGTATCAACTTACAATTCTCATCTTATCTCTATAAGTATACATGTGCGGGTTCTCTGAAGGGTATTGAATTTCAATTTAGTTATCGATCATCTCAGTCTTGGAATTTCATAGCCACGAAAACTTAATAGTATCAAATTACATTTTAGTTTATCAAGTTTATCATTTTGTTTCCAGAAAAATAGCGTCAGTGTATTCGAGGTGCGAGATGACAGACAATTTAATTAACAATTATGTGTTGTAGCTCAAATAATTTTAATCGACGAAAAAGCAATTGCAATAGTCGATAATCTATTTTTTTTGTATTTGTAAAATTATAGATCTGTTTCGGATTAAGTTGCTTCTGCATTTACAATAGAAACAAATGATTTCATGATTGTAACGTACTTCTTCATGATGGTAACATACATACTGAGACACTGGATAAAGCTAACCTCTTTGCTGAGATTTTCACTACAAACTCTTACTTGCCAACTTCATCACTGAGTTCTCCTAGCCCTCTAATGTGCGCTTTCAAGCAAGAGCACTATTTTTCCGTACAAGAGAGGTATTGAAAATACTCGCCAAGATTGATGTTCCCAAATATTTCGGACCCGATGGTATTTCGCTCCTATTACTTTAGTGCTGCGCCTCCGCGTAAGCTAAGCCTCTACGCAAATTATTTTACCTTTCATATTCGATTGGAATATTTCCTTCCTCATGGAAGCTTGCACATGTTCAGTCCTTACCTAAAAAGGGGGAGGTCTGTGATCCCTATCTACCAATTATCTATCTATCGACCAATTGCAATCGTTTCGGTTCTGTCTAAGGTATTTATTTCATCCATCGTGTGGTTTCCGCTCTGGGCGTTCCACTGGAGATTTACTTATTTTTTACTAAAAGATGAAACCGTTCTCTCCATAACTTTGGTGAAGCAATAGTCGTTTTTCTTAATATTTCGAATGCCTTTGTCAGAGTCTGGCCCCTAGCCCTATTAGCCAAACTTCGTGCATTTGGGCTTCACCCCGTCGTCGTCAAATGGATTGAAACTTTCCTCGTAGATCGTTCCTTTCAAGTTGTTTTGGATAGACTCAAATTATGTGTCCGCACCACCAATTCCGGGGTCCGCAAGGTACTGTTCTTTTGCCAACTTTCTTCCTTTTATTTATAAACGACCTCCTTTCCTCCACTTTCAATCCGATTCATAGTTTTGTCGATTACAGCTTCCTTGACTTCGCATATTCTTTTGTCACAGTGTCCGAATCTCGCGGGAACGCTTTTTCTGTTAGTAGAGATCGCATGTTTGTATCGCTAAACAGGGGTCTACTAACCTCATTCGCTTGGGGCTCACCGAACCGTGTTGTGTTTAATACGTCGAAAACCCTATGCTGTCGTCTTTCGCTCAATCTTTACCCTCCACCTGCTAGCCACACTATTCCCGTTGATGAATTAGATCTTCTGAATCACCTTAGCTAAACCTATTAGGATTTACCATCTCCAACAAACTAAGTTGAACCGGCCACATTTTCCAAATTGCGAAAAATACCATGAAAAGCCTAGGTTTCCTTCACAGAGGCAAGAAATACTACTACAAGACTCTCATAAGACTAAGATTTGAGTATAACTACCATATGTAGGGGAGGTAGGGGAGGGATGGGCACTTTTTCACTATTTATTGCAAAAAAAATCAGATTTTATAGATAATCAACTTTTATTGCCAATTCTTATTGCACCACACATTTGGCTAGATATAATTAAAGAGCTTTCTTAAAAATTACAATCAGTTTCAACATTACGAGATATTTTATAAACTAAGTCAAAAGTGCCCAATGCTCCCTATGGTAGGGAGGCTTGGACATACCCTGTGGGAGGCTTGGGCACGGCCTATAAATTACTTTATATCCATAATAGAATTCAATAATTAGTTAACAAATATACTATTATTAAACTATATCAATAATAGAAACCAGATATAAAAGTTAACAAATAAAAAACATCTTAAACAGTATCTTAACTTATCTGAGATTGGGTATAACCCATAAAGGACTATCGAATGTGTACTTAGAGCTACCACGTTTGGTTTTATTGCATGTCTTTGGTACTGGCAATTTAGTTTTGATGTCGTCTAAAAGGACACTAGCTATGTCATCTACTTCAGGAAAAAAAAAGGTGCTTTTTATCTTACTCAGCCTCATAAATTTTATAGTAGCCATGGTAGGACTAATGTCTTCGATTTGACCGACATAGTGCACAACAGTCTTTTTTGTATTAAATTTAACAAGAACGAAATCATTTATTTTAAATTTTCTGTCAACGATTATCACATCATCTTCATCAAACTCTTCTTCTGCCGTTTCATTAATAAAAGATTCTCCGGAACTTTCATCGAGTACAACATTTTCTACATCACTATCACTGCTGCTCATTTGCTTTTTCTTTGCTCTATTCGATGTTAGTTCTGGTGGAAGTTTAGGAATCTGTTTCTTCTCTGTATTTTTAAGAACCTTTTTTTCCTGTCTCTCTCTTTTAGCTCTGTTCTTGGTTTGTCTTTCTTGTTCTGCAAATTCTATGAGTCTCTTTTCAGGTGTGTCAGTCAATATCCTTGTCTTTCCTTTCTTCCTTACATTTCTAATCAGTTTTCTAGGACTAGCCTTTGGATATGGTCTCACTATTTCAGGGGTTACAACTTCAGCGACTTGAATTGTAATTTGATCTATAGCAAATGACGTGGAAGCATCAGCAACATCAATGTTTTTGTCAACTGGATCTACTTCAATTTGATTTTCTCTTTCAGACTGTTCTGGAAGGACTTGAGTTGAAGTTGGCTGGATTATTGGATCATTTCTGGACGGTAACGCTTCATCAGTTACAGGTGCATCGCGATCAGTGACAGCAGCGCAAAGAAAATCTTCATCTGTGAATATATTTGAATTAAAAGGCCATATCCCAGGTTTTTCAAATCCTTTTTGTATGTTTTGTGGTTTGAACGCTAGAGGTATAGCAATGGCTGCTAGTTTGGGGATATCGTAGATTGTTACGGTTTTTCCTGGATTGCTGACCATCCAGTCTGTTAAAGCTTTATTGTAGTAATTTTTTAGTGGTCCATACACTGTTAAGTCAAGTGGCTGTAGCTTGTGGCTACAGTGTGGTGGAAAGGTCAGCAAAACAATGCCAACTTCTTTACAAAAGTCTAAGACGTCCACAGCAATATGGCTCTCATGATTATCAAGGAGCAACAACACTGGATTTTCAGGCGTCGGTTTGGCATGTTTCGCAAAATGATGCATATATTTAACAAAATTTGAAGATGTCATCCATCCAGATGGATGTGCTGAGCCATCTGACCCAACGGGGGCATCATGAAGCATGTAGGGTTTGAAATTTACTCTCGGGAATATAAAGTATGGAGGTATTGAATTTCCAATACCATTGATTCCACAGCATATTGTGACAAGTGAGCCTCTCTCTGCAGATGTTGCTTGTCCAACTTGTTTCGAGCCTTTTGAAGCAATCACTCTTTTTGTACGCTGAACAGTCGTCAACCCTGTTTCATCTATATTATATATAGCTTCGGGGCCAAAATGATGTCGCTCAAAGACGGCTTTTACATTTTCGAAAAAATTATCCACATTTGTTCTGTTAAAACTTGTTGCACGTGACAACGATGTAGCTTCTGGTGTCCGTATTGATAAGTGAGATTGCCTGTTTAGAAATCCCCTTATCCAGTCCTTAGATGCGATTGTTTTCTTGGTCCAATTATCGGGTATATTAGTTATCTTTCTGGCTACAGCATAGTCATAGGCCAATTTACGTGCCTGTATCTTTGTCAACCCATAATTATGTTTAGAACAAACTATCATGTAATTTGACAATTTTTGTTCTTCTTCGTCAGTGAAGATTTGTGAGGTTATAAATCTGTGCGAAGAATCCTTTATAGAATCTTGTTTTAGGTACCGTTGCAAACTTGATCTAGGGATTTCATATTTATCAGCTGTCGTTTTTATTTTTGATCCTTTTGATACCTCTTCTATGGCTCGTAATATTAAATCTTTAGGAATTTCCCGTCGCAAACCTTTCTTTTTGAATTTAAACGGCATCTTTCTGTAATTAACAATAAACCAATAGTTAAAATCCTCCTATACTGAACATAATAGGAGGGAGCGTTGGGCATGCCCAAACCACCCGCACGTCAAGATGCCCATTACTCCCTCTGTATACATTTTCGACATAGGTTACCCGTATTTTTTTGAATCTACGTATTTAGGCTTGGATTTCAGTTTAATTTATAGATTAGTGAATGTACAATAGATTAATAATAGAAAATACACATACCTTTCATTAGTTTTCTCTTTATAACGATCCGAAACCGCAACAAAATATTTACTTTTACGAGCGCATAACCTTCAAACGTGTTTGTGTTTGACAACTTACAGAAATGACAGATAGTCTATGGATGAACAGTGTTGCCAGTCGGTAAAGTAAACTACCAAACCAAAAAAAAAAAAAAAACTATGATCAAATCAGAATAAAAGGGGGGTGCCCATGTCTCCCAACTGCCCATCCCTCCCCTACCTCCCCTATATGGGCTGGGGCAGGCCGCACTGCTTTAGCGGAACTCAGTTCAATTCAATTTGGTTTATTAATTCTTTGGGTATATAATAATATTAAGAATAGTAGCATAAGGTGCGTTGTTTTGCGTCTCGATCAATAGCAGGTTAGGGCAGGCAACATTGAAAACAACAACAGCTGAGGCAGGATTTTTGTTGTTTTCAATGCTGTCCACCCTAACCTGCTATTGATTGAGACGCAAAAAAAAAACAGAAGAAAACAAAAAACAGACGCAAAAACGAATCAATAACAAATAGTTTTGAGGGTGGTAGCTCTAAAATTCTTTTCACCCCTATAACTTCCAGCGCAGTGATTCAACCGAATGAAATTCACAGGGTGGGTTTAATTTAACGTGAAGCAGATTTGGTATATTTTTTGCTACGCTGCTAACACAGGGTGACCAGCTTCAAGCATGTTCGTAAATATTGCACCAACAGATGACCAACAGGTTACATACTCATATGCAAAGCATTTAAATAAGGAACCAATAAATAAGGAACCAATTTTTAAATTTACCGAGTTTTGAAAATTATTCGGATGGCAGCCTCAAAAAACGTTTAATCGCAGAAACTTCGATTAAATCCTCAAATTCAAAGGATAGGTTGATTTAAGCATGAGCTTGTTATGGTAAACTTATTGCTGCTTTGTTTATGTTATAGTTGGGTTTTCTTGCTTTGGATAAGAAATGGTTGATATGATACTACAAGAAAGTGTATAACGTCTTTTCACATTTTTTTTTGTCACTCAAAGAAAATTTCTTCGAAAATCAGTTTTCCAGCGGTTGTGATGCGCTAGATTTTTTCTTTATTTTCAAATACATACTGATAAAATAAAACCATTGTAAATCAGCTGATGAAATAAAACCATTGTATCGTTCAATTATAAAGTTGATAGAATACTAGTCCAGTTAATGGTGTTCAGATGAACATTAAGGCTCTCATACAATTGGAAAACATAAAATAAAAACTCGAAATAAAATACAGAGCAAGAAATTTGCATGTAAAAAAAATATTGGTTGCAGTTTCCCATTCAAGATAAAAGTGAATGTAGTAGCTTGGGCATGAAAATTTAGATTTTAAGTTCGCCAAGTAAAAAAGTTATTTATACTAAAACGCGCCTACTTTTTCCACTACTTTTAAGCTTTAACTGTATAGTTAAAAGTTAAAAGTCCCATTACAGAGAGAACCTGATTCAATGCATAAACGAAACTGATATCATATCGCAACTGCAACGATAAATGTTTTATGCCTGGTTTACACATATGGCAAACGTTTCGTCGAGGGACTTGTGAAATTACTTCCCTCCATATCTTCGTATGTAAAAAAACAGCCTAGAATAAACAAGGTGACCATTTACACACTCGGCTTGCCAACATTTGCCATGTGTGTAAACGCGGCATTAGATGTTTGTGGTTGGATCAAAAAGGCAAGGGAGACTGTGACGAGAGCGGTGTTTTGAAACTATTTGAAAAAAATGGGTTCTTTACAGTAGAACAAAGTGACGAAGAGATATTAAAGAGATTTCAGCTGATGAGCTTTCATTACCCGACAGTATTGTCACTATGGAAGAAAATGTTGCAGCATTTAATTTCTAGTCGGAGAACTAGGAATCATTTTTTCCAATTGATACTACTAGGCAATTCTAATATTAAAGGGAGACATCGTCGAATACTCTTCAGATAAAAAATGGACTCAGTTCCTGGTCCGTCGGAACTTTTCACGCATAAAGATTCTATTTTGCATCTAAAGATTCATCTTGTCAGCAATAATATTATCCAAGTGATTCGTTTTTTTCAAAATTAAAGATGATATAGAGCAAGTAGTCAAGTAACCTTATACATCAGACCTTGCGTTAAATCCGGTTGTTTTGATTTTTTGCTGACTTGTTTATGATGTTGCCCCAATGAATAACCCAAGTTTTCAACCACGAGCACCAAACGCAACCTTTTTAAAATCGAAAAAACTCACGAAATTTTCGAATGTTTTTTAGTTTTTGCCAATTTACTTATACCTGTTTTATGATAAAATTTATTCAGTAAGCTTTTAAATTATACGAAATTTTCTACAATTTGAGACCAGACCCGGCTCTGTAGACCCGATAGTTTCCAAGATACAGTCTTTCAAGTTTATCGATTTTTTAAAGATTTTATTGTTAGGAAAAAATTTACACAAAAGATTACATCAATATAAGGGTCTTTTTGTAAGGGGAAGATAAAGTTCAGGTGCGATACCCGCTGCTGTTTCAATGGCGCACTCCTACTGCACCCTTCCGCTCCCTCCAGTGCACTCCTCTGCTCTCGCACTCCATAGACCTTAAGGACAGGTTCTTTGCATCACATTTCATCTAACTTCCTAGTCCTTACTTAGTTCTAAATGAGTTGTGCGTGTCTCCCTTGCAGTTTAAATCTGCAAAATGTCTGATCCCAGTGCCAGTTTGTGCTTTATATTTAAGGAGATTTTAGGTCAAGGTGAAGTGCGGTTAGTAAAAGAAAGGGATCTAAAACCCTTCTTGCGTTCAGTGTTTCTTTTAACAACCAAGAAAATGAATGTTTATTGAAGAGTGCTAATGATCTGTGCACAGTGCTTGTCAGAAAAGATATAACAGCCCGAAGTTGATCCAAATAGCTGTCCGCCGTGGAGAAAGATGGGTGGCACCATCAAGACCAACGAAATCAGTGTCGTAGCTGTTCAATTTTAGAGACCAAAATAACTGAAGAGTTTTTTGTTACCCAAAGGGAAAGAAGCCAGAAAAAAGGAGCAATAGTACAAGTGTGGAAAATATGTCTCTCAATTTAACAATCTTGAAAGCAGCTAAAAAACGTGGTGACGAATGTGATATCAAAACACAACAGCATATATATGTGGACACAGATTTGGTAGCGCTTGATGTCAGATATCATCGGTTTTGCCAAACAAAGCTCTACCAGGCACCACCAACAGGAATGTTCAGGACAACTCGTCAGCATTCCACGCTTGATCAGGGCATGGAATTAATTTATTCATTTTTGGAAGAGAGCTCTGAGGAGTGTCAGTTCTCTCTTAATGAACTTAAGAACCAAATAGAAGAAGAACGACATCACATGAAAAGTCGCCTGTTTGAAAAGTACGGAAACAATATTTTGATCGTTGCAACATCGTCCAAACAAACAACTGTTTCAACCACAAAACCTCTTACGGATGATTTAGTGTGGCTACAACAAATATTGTGGGAACGCGTGCAGCTGCAGGAAAGTCCGGCTTAAATGTTCGTCAATCTGCAGGCATTGCACCGGGGCCTCTTGTGACAACGTGCAGGGCGCCAAACTAGAAATAATCTTCCACTTCCAAAAAGGCGACGGTCTTCTCATGACGACATGATGGAGGATGTTTTGTGGGCACAGTACTCACAAGATGTCATTGACACATCGAGATCCTCCGATCCCGAAGCGGACGAACCTCAATCGGGCCCTTCCGAGTGGTCAAAATTATTTTAATTGATGTAGGTAGTGTGTGATTGATGTAGTCTTTTCTGTACAATCTTTTATAAAATTATCTTTGTTTTATAATTTTTTGTTTTTGTATTAAAGAATCATTCATATAATTCCCATTTTCTTATCCCTCATAACGTTCAGACAATGCTTCGATAACCTAAAGAATAGGAGGTTGAAATAAGAAATTAAAAATGTAGGGGAGGAGATTTGTGGGCCCTCAAATCTCTTCGGGATCTACCGGAATATGATAGGGGGGAGAGGGCATTTAACGAATAAAATTGTCTTACAGTGTCTAAATGCACTTAGAACAACAAAATATTGCTAAAAATGTATAAAAAATTGATAACTTTGAAAAGCTGAATCTTGGAAACTATCAGGTATACAGAGACAGTTCTGGTCTCAAATTTTAGCAAATTTAGCACAATTTTAAAATTTACTGAACATTTTTTTTATCATAAAATAAGTCCTTTATGGTATATTTGCAGTACCAGATCTGACTTTTGTTTTGTCACGTCCTGTGTCGATCCTTAACAGTCAGTATAAATTGGCAAAAACTAAAAAAAGTCGAATATTTCTCGATTTTTAGATTTTGACAAGGCCGCGTTCAGTGCTCGTGGTCGCAAACTTGGATTATTCGTTGGGGCAACATCATAAATAAGTCAGCAAAAAATCTGAACTACCGGATTTGATGCTATGTACTTATCCTTTAGACAAGGTTACTGGACTACAATGCAATTTGCTAGTTTTGATTGTGGTTTTAAAATGCCAATTTAAGTTTCCTTTATGATTCAAATGCAGTCCATGGTTCAAGGAATAATTATAATCAGGCGTAGTTGGATATAGCATAGCTAGACGATTACTTTGTGTTTTTGATAATAAGATTGAAAGTGTAAGTAGCAGTCCTTAAAAATTTTTATTAATCTGCAGTCCACGCAAAATCTACAACCAAACCAAATTTTAGTTGAAACTCTTATGAGCTGTTGGAGAAAAATCTGATAATAATAATAATTTATGAGTGAAGATTATATAAAACTGGAGAATTGGACTGAATTGATTCGTCGAAAACGACCAATAGAAATATTTATAAAAGAACTACTGACCCTACATAGGTGGAAAACATCAGCCGCATTGACTTTTTGGTTTAGAGCATTTTCTAAGCATCAAATCAGAAGTTTCTAATCACAATCTGTTTAGAGTAAGTGTGGACATCAAGAAATAACAAATAAGGCAATTCCTTGTGTTTATCATCCTGTAAGTATGGAAGCATAGCTTACTATTACATTACGATGAGTATTTTATGCACGATTTTTTTTCAACTATTTTATTCAGTTTGATAAGTTTATTATATTAAATAGCATAAATTTTCTATTTTATTAATTATTAATAAATTCTTGTAATCCAAGAACATCAATGCTTCGTAATAAAGTTTTCTCAAAAAAAAACTTTAGATCAAGCAGCGTTTACTGTACTTATACTCATCACCTGATTTCATTCATTTTAAAATATATTGTCTGTCTGCTTGCAGGAATTTAGTCATTCAACAAACAAATATCTACCCGAAAAAAATCTTTATCTAAAAATTGTTCGGAAAAATTTAACCAAGAAAAACAAACAAATTTTTCAAACATTAATCATATCTAGGTTCCACATTCGAGAATGTGTTTTAAGCATTAGTAATACTAGAAAAATTCTAATTTTCAGATTACATGTACTTTTGATTTCATTCTTATGTTACCGATGATAATTTATGATTAATTCATTGATTAATACGATGTTTTTTTCCTGCTCCACTTTCTCACTCCAAAGTAGATAGGCTGGAAAATGTACGATATTAAATGGCTCGTTATCTTCAAGGTGACAATTTTGTAACAGTGTGTAACTTTAATTGAATTGATGAAACAACTTAAAGTGATCTTATACAAAGCTCTTTAATAGCTAATTATGATTTCTAGTCATGATTGCAATAAAAATCAACTGATTTTCGTGACTAACATAGACAAGGTGTAACAATATGTATTAGATTGTGATTGCTGGTACACATTTTCATGGTGGAGATAACTAAAGACTACAGAATGAATATATGAAAATTTGCAGCCACATTTCTATTATAAATGCGCTTTTCACGGTATAAAGATTTATCGTGTCGAGAGGATGATGAAATGTTTAGCTACTGGAGCATACAAATCCAACAAGGTTTTGCTGATTTGCAGAACAGTGCATGCAACAGACAGAAAAAATCATCTTTTTTTTGTGTAAATGTGAATAACCTCATTCGACTAGACATCGAACCCAAAACATTTCAATTCTTACAATTTCCCAGCCATGAAACAATAACCGGCCAATGAAAAAATGCCAGTTGATCACATGACCAGGTTATTCAATAGATTGAATCTGCGGTAGCATTTTGTTTCCACAGCGCCGTTTGTACTACTTTGCGGCATGCATTCTCACTACCGTGGCCTTACAATCGACGACGACTGGGATTGTTTTAATTCTCTATTATTCCCATTAACGTTCTCTGCATCGAAGTCACCACAAAATAAATAAGAAAAAGTTCAGCTCGCAAGATTGTTTCAACACTGAAGCCGTTACGTTTTTACTTCGTGTAACTACAAAACGGTGTTTGATAGGTTTTGTTCGATTTGGATCAAATTCTTGCTTTTGCTGTTTTCCCTTGGCGCCACCAGCAAAACATTCGAGAAAACTGGTTGGTGTAGCTTGTTCAAATGATTTGTTGGTAGTGCTTGTTCTTATTCTTGTTATTGAAAGCGAGGATTTCATTCATGAGTCTAGAATTTCTACAATGAGGATAAACAAAGTGTAGATGGTATATATCGATTATAGTAGATCATTGAGAAATGCTACGACTTAGGTTCAGGCGCATTGAAAGAAATAAGCAGAATGTACCTAATCGATCCGAAGAAAAAGAAAATTAAATTAATTTGCACTAGCATATTTACTTAAACAACTCAGTGTTAAAAACGGCTTATTTGATGACCGACCCAGATTTTTTTTTGCAATGATTTAATAAAAGGTGCGTTTTTATGCACTCTTGGGCAGGGTAAGTTAAGGTAAGTATAGCGATTGTTATTGCATTCAATGTACTTACCTAAACTTACCTTAACTTACCCTGCCCCGCCCAAGGAAAAAACGCACCTACAATGTGTCATTGAATCTTACATAATCCAATAAAATAGTTCCAACATGAAATGTGCCTGTTGATTATAAATGCAAATTTTATTGATGGTAGTTGAGGAAAAAGAGCAAACTAACAAGGCTCAGTGATTCCATCCATTCGAAAACAGATTACATGTATCAAAAATCACAGTGGGCAGATAGGTATTTATAACTACATATTTTATTTTCTTTGTATCTGTACATTAGAAAGCTAATGTTTTGTTTTGTTTTTTTTTTTTTGTTCAGACTCTCCTTCAGGGAATAATATAAAATTTGATCACCATGAGGAATCACTTGGTTTTCAATCATCTTCATCGGCACTGGAACCGGAGTTCGGTCCTGGCCTCCTTCAACAAGTTTTTCCGCCGGTCTCCATTGCGAGTCGATGACATTCAATTATGCATCTCCACGCTCTGTGCCATCACTAGAGTTGCTAGATTAAGCTTTCAAAACACGATTCACGATTGGCTAACGCTCCGTTAGCGGTCACCCATTGATTTACCTAGGTTGTGACGACCAAGCGTAGAAATATCGCATCCACGACGATAGCTCAACGACCCGTGTGCGGATTGCCTAAAACTGGATTGGCCAAGCAAAAAGTTGAGATTAAAGTTGGGTTTGCTCAATCTACAAGTCTGTATGGTGACGTGGAGTTCATAGTAATAGAATATAGAGTCGGGGCTATATCCTAGTTGGAAATGTTGTATGTGTATTGTGTTCTAATTGATAACCAGAATCCATCCCATATATGCTATTTATTAAATAACATTCATCTTCGAGAAAAATAGATTAAATGTAATATTTGGGGTTGTATATTATTTATTTCTTGATTAAAATACCTTCCTTGGTTATTAATTGTTTCGGGGGGATTCGCCCAAGAAATTGTTCTCGATATTTTTTCCCCCAACAAAATCCCCGAACGGACTTCAAATTCCTCAATTTTTTGGGGAAACACTCAATCTGATAACGCTGGCCATCATACTTTTGAAAAATTGAAAAACAAAGGATTTCTCCGCTGTTGTCTGCCATAAAATCTGCTGCACAGGGTTTTCCGAACAGGCTTCTCTACACTCATATGATCTATGTGCCCTACCCAACTGATCCTACTGTACTTTACCTTTGTAATTATATCTGCTTCTAGGTAGATAGCGTACAATTCATTATTGTAGCGTCTGCGGAATCACCCTTCTCCATACATGAAGCAGACGATTCTCCACAAGACATTCTTCTCGAAACTGACTAAGAGGTCAGATTACTTTTTTCTTTATACCCAAGTCTCGTGCCCATACGTGAGTACTTGGCAAAACTATGGTCTTATACAGTAGAAACAATGTTTTATTTATTTATTTAATGTCTAAAACAACAGAACAAACCCAATTATGAAATAGACAATGAAAAAAATGTAAGCATATACATCTATAGAACAAACAGAATATCAAAAGCCATTTAATAATATCATATGAGCAATGAAAGAAGATAAAAACGTATTAAATAGAAAATGTAATGACTTTATCTTTTAAAGTGGTTTTGAAACGTGACAAGGTAGGTGGCAGAGAATCTAGTCTGAGTGCATTATGCTGCCTAGGTATACGTAACAGCGGTGAAAAGTAGTACGTATCAGTCCGCGCAAAAGGAACATTAAACGTTAGCGTGGATCTATTTGACCGATCCGTAACACGAACGGAAACCTGGTTGCAGAGGTCAGATGGGACAAGTTGACGGTGCAGTTTGAACAGAAGGCATTCATCGAGAAAAAGTATGCGAGATTTCAGGGATGGTATATGCAGCATGGTAAGTTTCGCACTATACCCACAGTAAGCAAAATTGAATTTGTAAAGAAGAGAGCGGGCGAACCTGCGTTGTACAAATTCAACCGCATCAATCGAATATTGAAAATGTGGGCACCAAATTTGACAACAGTACTTGAGGATACTGCGGACAAACGAGACAAACAAGTGTACACAAGTGGAGATATCTTTAAAATATTTAGAAGACCTCAGTATAAAAACCGAAAGTCTGGACGCTTTGGCGGTTATGTGCAAGATATGTTGATCAAATAAAAGTTTAGAGTCAAAAATTACTCCGAGGTCTTTAAAATTAAAAACGAAGTCGATAGAGGATCCAGAAACGTAGTAAGAAAATACTAGTGGGTAAGTTTTACGCGTGAATGACATTTGGCGACATTCAAAGTAAGATGGTTTGCACCAGTTGATAAGAGTGAGCAGGTCATTCTGAAGCTGTAAGCAGTCTTCGATTGTAACGATTACTTTGAATATTTTTAGATCGTCTGCATATAGAAGAGAAAAAGAGTTTAGCAGACCCAGGAGATCATTAATGAAAATCAAGAATAATAAGGGGCCAAGGATCGAACCTTGTGCAACACCTGAGGAGGGATAGAAGGCAGTAGACGAACAGGAGTTCACAGTAACAACACAAATACGTTCATGAATGTAGGAAGAAAACCAGGAAAGCAGCGGACCATGGAAACCATATTTGTCTAATTTCAACAGAAGAAGCTCATGGTTGACAGAGTCAAACGCCTTGGAGAAATCTGTGTAAAGAACAGCCAGCTGTCTTTGCTGATCAATGGCAGAAGCAACAGTGTTGGTGAACGATAGCAAATTAGTAACTATGTTACTAATTTAGTAACTAAATATGTTGCTCGGTGGCGAGGAAAGATAGAATAGAGGATAAACTCTGTTGTAGACAATTCTTTCAAGTAGCTTACTGAAGCAAGGGAAAAGTGATATAGGGCGGTAATTTGAGATGCAAGCAGGGTCACCGGTTTTAAGTATAGGGAAAATATTGGCAGATTTCCATAAGAAAGGAAAAACGCTAGATGCGATGCTGAGGTGAAATATAATCGACAAGGGTACACAAAATGAAGAAGGTAGTGACTTAGCTAGTATGTTAGGAATACCGCCAGAGCCACAACTAGAGCTAGAATCGAGACAATTCATTTAGTACTCAGCTTCTAAAGCGTTTGTACGGAAAGAAGAGAGCGCTTTCAGACTATAACGATACGACGAACGAGTTGAAAAAGAAACATGTGGAGGAGAAAGAGAGTTTTGCGGGGTTGAAAACGAGGAAAAAAAACGAGCAAAGAGCTCACAGGTCTCTTCAGTTGTGGCTGCAGAAATTTCATAAAGAAACATGTTTTGAGGGATAACGGGGGATTTTTTCAGGGAGTGAATGAATGACCAGAAGGGTTTAGAATTGTTGGATCAGATAGAAGCCTCAACTCTGGCAACGTAGGCACACATGGCTTCTTTAGCGAACCTTTTAGCATAAGAGTGTAGTTTTTTAACTCAAGAAGATCAACAAACAAGGCAGAACGTATGTATTTGCTGCGTGCAGCATCCTTTCCCCTAAGGGTGGCAGCAACTTCAGAGGTAAACCAGGGAGCATCATTAGGCCTTCTGGAACGACATGTGGGAGTAAAGCGAGGAATGAGGTTTGAGAAGAAGGCGTATAGTAGTAATAAAATCGCTGCAAATGGAACAAGCGAGAGATTTTTGCATGTCAACGAGAACCCCTCCACCCTCAGACTTACCAGAGACTAAGCGGTCACGATCCTTGCGGAAAACAGTGTGCTGTGGTAAGATCCCAGCACCAAAAATATCCTCGTTCAACCAGGTTTCCGTAAGGCATATAATATCATGAAATGATAAAGTAGAAGCAATACCTACTTTATAGGACTTGGTCCTCAAGCCACGGACGTTTTGATAATAAAGCTTTAAGGAACAGTTTATGTTTATGATTGTGTCTTTTTTGCTGCTCTGGAACGAAAATTTTCACGCGGAATCTTAGTAAACTCCTTTACGAAAACCCCAGGTGGCCAGATGTCGTACTTTAGTAAGTCATTGACGCCAGAACATGCTGAACGAAGCTATGGTCTGATCTCGAAGATTATCCGCAGTAAGTTTTCTGCACAGCAAAAGCGGAGGCGGGTATCCGAGTTTATCTGCTACGTACTTCTTGATGGATTCGGCAGAAGTACGATATGCTAACCGAGAGACAAACACTTTTAGTGGAGGACTAACAACTTCTATGTCCGGTAATGTATGAGAAGCAGTTGCAGAGGTGGAAAGGTGTTGAATCGTTGAGTTGCTATCCTGCGGTGAAGAGGGTGCAATTTGCACCGTCTGGATAGAAGACAATGGTGAAATCGAAGGCATCAGCAGCTGTTGATGGGGTTCCGGTAAGATTTGAAGAGCCTTGACACTGTAGTTGGCTTTATTGGATTTGAGCAGCCGCACGTGTTGTTCTTCTTTCATATTGTTATAAGCTGCTACTATTGACACAAGGTATTTGAAAGATTGCATTACCTCAAATTCATGATCGACTGCCCTAATGGTTTGACCAACTCTACGTACTTTTCCTACAGACGCTGCCATCATATACTTCGTCTTTTTTAATTTATATGAAGCCCTAACTTTTGTGTCGCCCGCCTGTTCTTGTACAGCTAACTCGGATCTTCCAACGATGGTAATATCAACTGCATTAGCCAGCATCAGGCTGGACTGGGTGACTTGTCTGAGTATCAGATTGTTTTCTCCAACGACAGGTTGAAGAGGGGGCATGCCAGACCATCCCCTTGTCGGTGCCCCTTGTCGGTGAACGGGCTGGATAGCTAATGTATTTGTACTTAGCTTGTTATGTGGGTTTTGGTCAACCAAGACAATAGTGTGCTCATTTGGGATGCCGCATTCTTTCATGGCTTTATACAGTTTTACCCTAAATGGCATAATAGAAAATTGAATTCCAGGACATTTTTCCATCGTCTGCCAAATTTGATCAATTGTTATTTTACCTAGGACGAAGCTACATTGATATTGTCCGATGATGGATTTAATGTATGGGTTTATCCAATCTTGCAGAATAGAGGTTAGTATTTTATAGGAAGTAATGTACAATGCTATTCACTATAGTTGCTGCACGTTGTGACAGTTGCTTCCTCATGTCTAAGGTCTTTCTATCAGACTTCTGGCATATTTTCACGGCGCTTTGTTCCTTTTCTAAACTTGGTGGCGGCAACATTATGTCATCTTCTTTCATTGGTGGAGCTTCAAGTTCCTCGTTGAGCTGATCGGTGAGTGAATCGTTAAAGTGATCATCATTATAAATCATATTATTTCCTTTGTAAAAAAACATTTTCTGAAAATCTGATGTCTTGTGTTGGTGTTATTTCAATCTTATAAGCTACGTCTACAAATTGATTTGATAGTTGATTAGGATCGGCTGATTCCTGCTGTATACCCGTACCGGATTGTTTTGGATTAATTGATCCGATCAGGAATTTTTTCCGGATCGGATTGAAATAGTGTAGTATTCGATACACATCAATATGGTTTTCTAGAAAAAAAATAACTCAACATCAGCAACAACAGATACCTTACAATTTATTAATTGTGAACTTGATTTGAATAAATATGAGGCTGCACTGTTTATTGATCTAGCGAAGTCCTTTGATACGGTAAATCATTTCACTTAATTACAAAACCTAAGTGAACATGGAATAAGGGGCTCGGCACTGGCGTTGATTGATAGCTTCCTAAAAGACGGAAAAATCCTGGTTAGATTTATGATGGGGAACGAAAAGTTAACATTGGTGTTCGTCAAGGATCAATTCTAGAGCCAAATTTATTTTTACTTTATATTTATAATTTATATATCCCTGGTCTGACCGAAAAATATGTTATTTATGCTGATGACACTCTTTTGATATTCTCTGCCAACTCTGCTGAATTTCTGGAGCGACAAATAAATAATGATTTAATTATTTATGGGTCTTGGCTTTTGGGAAACAGGCTCACAATCAATACCTGTAAAACTAGTTACATGGTATTCAAGCAGATTAATAAAAGTGAGATCTGCCTTGAATACATGAAGACGAGATACAAAGAGTAGCTAGATCTAAATATTTAGGACTATTTATTGATGATAGATTATCGTGGTCCCCCCACATAAGTAAATGTGAAATCTAAGTTGGTCTTCTGGGTTAGGCTGTTAAGAATGAAACGTTACTTGGATTTAGACCAGAAAAATATGATATACAACTCTTTTGTACTGCCTAAGATTATTTATGGTATTAGGTTGCTGCAGATGAAATGGCCGATTTAGTAATAAATTTTTAAACAGCTGTAACTTTTTATAAAGACAATTTATTTAATCAAAATAGGTACCAATAGATGCAACACAATTTTCTCAACGAGATACAGTTTTGTAGAAGTCCGAGTTTTTGGTTCGAAGAAACTCATCGAAGGCATTTTTGACAGCAGCTTCATTATTAAATCTTTTTCCTGTCAAAAAGTGATCCAAATGTTTAAAGAAATGGTAATCTGTTGGTGAGAGGTTTGGTGAATATGGAAGGTGAGGAAGAGTCTCATAGCACAACTCGTTTAATTTTTGGACCGTTGTTCTCGATACATGAGATCGTGCGTTATCATGAAGCAGTATCACTCCATCCCTGTTGACAAGCCTAGGTCATTGGACTATCAATTTATGATGCATTTCATCCAGTTGAGCACAGTATTTCTCAGTATTGATGGTTTCGCCAGGTTGCAGGAACGAATAGTGGATAACTCCAGCTACAGACCACCAAACAGTTACCATTATTTTCTTTGGATGAAGGCTTGGTTTCGGCATGTGTCTTGGCGCTTCATCGGCATCTAGCCATTGGGCCGATCGGCGACGATTATCGTATAAAATCCACTTTTCATTGCAGGTCACAATTCGGCGCAAGAACGGTTCCTTTTTGTTGCGGAAGAGAAAAGAACTTGAAATCTCCATTCGACACGTCATGTTTTGCTCGGTAAGAGCATGTGCAACCCATTTGTTAAGCTTTTTCACTTTTCCAAGTTGTTGCAAGTGGCGGCAAACTGTCGAATTGTGAACGTCTAATTTAAGATCCCTTATGATTTGGCGGGGGTCAGACTCCACTAATGCACGTAGCTCGTCGCTATCCATCGATGGCCCTGGGTGTCCGTTGCGTTGTGCTCTAATTTAAATTCGTATAGTAAAAGTAGCCGTTTTTTATTCACTTCCATGTTCACTTTCTCTTTTTGTTTTTACGATCACTATGAAGTGTAAAACAGAAATGACTCCATAAACCAAGGTAGCAGTATTTATACTTCAATATGTCATGTCATAGGCGCCGCCTATTGCCAACATAATACACTAAATTGCAGCCAACTTTATGTCATTACTAGATCGGCCACTTCATCTGTAGCAACCTAATACATTGAATTGGAGTCAAACTTCAGATATGAATATCGACTCAATTCATAGAATACTCAATAGGATAGTTAAGGCAGTGCATGGGCTTGATAAAATGACTCCAAGTGACATACTTTACAGACAAACAGATAAATTCAATGTAAGTTATATTATATTTATGGAAAAAGCTCAGGTAATATATAAAATACTCTATAACAATATAAAATCTTCGATATCTCCAATAAAATACTGTGATTATCACGGCTATTACACAAGATTTGAAGATAATTTCAGGCTTGATGTCACTAGAAGAAAACATAAAGTTCTTATTAGACTAGCTATGGAAATCTTCAACAATATACGTAACTATTTGAAGAATGTTCTTCTCCCGTTTTTAAAAGGCTGCTGAAGAATCACATTAGAACCATGTAAAGTAAATTACGTACTATTTACTACTAGTTTTACCGACCACCAATTCATTCGGAATAAGATAGACAAACTGCAAGTGTTATTTACATATACTTCTAATCACATGATTTCAGTCTACTGCTTGCAGTTTACCGTTATAAATGAAAGATTCATAGCTAAGAGTACGATTTGTTAAGGAGTTGCGTTAAGGGGTAACACCACTCTAGAATTTAAAAGGTGCCCATTAGTCTTAAGAATAAGATACAACATCATTTATAAGGTATAAAATCCCAACCGAAGCCACCTGCTGCGCGCTCGGAGCATATATATGACTCGGCGAAACGCGCTACGATCTGTTAAGGGGTTAGTCCACTGTTAAACTGCTCCAAATGAACTTTTTTTTGAAACAGCTACCAAAGAAAAACTATTCAAGATATCGATTTGAAATTTTACACACATCTTTATCAAAGTTAGGAGTTAACATTTTCATTGGAAAAAATTAGGAGAAAACAAAATGGCGGCCACCCCAATGGATCGCCGCAGCACCGCCGAAAAAAAAAGCAAATTGCGCCTCGTAAATTCCTGGACAAAATAAGCATCTGTGAACAAATTATCAAAAATATTTCGTTAGTGTTGAGTATGAAGGACTGCACGGGCCTAAATTTAGAGCCCTAAAGCGATTAAAAAAAATGTGGTATACTTTTGAATCAAAAAAATGTTTAAAAAAAATATTTTTAATCAAAAAAATTTTTCCCAGATCGTAAAAAAAAATTTTTTTTTTCTAAATTTAGGCCCGTGCAGTCCTTCATACTCAACACTAATGAAATATTTTTGATAATTTGATCACAGATGCTTATTTTGTTCAGGAATTTACGAGGCGCAATTTGCTTTTTTTTCGGCGGTGCTGCGGCGATCCATTGGGGTGGCCGCCATTTTGTTTTCTCCTAATTTTTTCCAATGAAAATGTTAACTCCTAACTTTAATAAAGATGTGTGTAAAATTTCAAATCGATATCTTGAATAGTTTTTCTTTGGTAGCTGTTTCAAAAAAAAGTTCATTTGGAGCAGTTTAACAGTGGACTAACCCCTTAAGTGTTTTTATTTTACTTAATTTTTCTTGATATGAATTTATTTGACTTTATTTTTGTTTATATCTAAGTACTGAGTTAGACATTATTTACCGGATTTCACTGTTACTGTTTACTGTAAGTGTACTGTGTGCACTATATATCTGCGTCAAATTTCCATGATTTTTCACAAGAAAAACATTAAACGCGTTTTTCTCAATACTACTTTTTTCGACACGGCCGGAAACATAGCTCGCTCAATTTTTTACCGACTGACTTGAAATTTTCTTTCAAACAAGATTATCTAGAGAAAGACGTAGTGATTTTTTTTATGTTTCATTTTTCATTTGTTATAAAAAATTTTAGTGCATATTTTAAGGCAAAATAAAATACACTTTTTTTGTTTTCAAGTGTCCACCATTTTTGCCTAAAGTGGTATAATAAAAAACCCTACATCTTTCTCGGGCTTTTTGTGTGTAAAATGGAAAAATTTTGGATTTGTATTCCAGAGTCACAATTGGAGGAGAAACTTTTCCGGCCGCGGAAGCTTGCATTGATGACGGGCGTCATCAATGACGGGCGTCATCAATGCTCATCCGCTATTTTTTTTTTTTTTTTTTCGCCGAAAAAATTATATAAACACTTTTAAGTATAAGCAATAAAGACCCCTAAGCAGTAATGCCGGAGCCAGATTTAAATCTGGAGATTGCCAAACTTTCACAACATTTTCCAGATACCCAGATTTTATTCAAAATTTCCAGATTTTTTTACACTTATACTGAAACTTTTATATCATAAATGTTTAAATAAAAGTTGCGGCTAGCCTTTTGTCAAATTAAACAATTAAATAAGCTCTTTCAAAGTGAACCCCCAAAAATATTTTGGCTTAATTTGAAAATAACAAGATTATCGAAAATAATACTCAATAATTATATTCAAAGGGATTACTTAGAGAAAACTAAAATAGAGAATGTTCAATTTTAACCTTTACTTGTACGCTGCAGTGAATGCCTAATTAAATGGACTCAAAGATTATATTTTAGTATTTAGAACGCACTTTTCAAAATTATATTGTGCTTGTGAACCAAATATGTCAGTATCACTTTCATGGATCCTGAAAATGTTTCGAAAAGACAACTTTCAACTATCGCACTTTGTCAATGTTTTACAAACTTAATAAAAATATCAGAATTGCAGAATATAGATTCACAGTGATGGGAGCTGAGAAATATTAAATTCACCGATTTCAAAACCGGCAATGCTGAGTTATTTTGGAAACAAATGGCAACATTTGAATCATGAGAACGCAAGTCTGCTTTTATAATTTTGAGTACTTTTGTTTTTCACCTATTATCCTTACCCAAACTTCCGCGTGTGTAGAAAGAAATTTCTTTCAAATAAATCTCAATAAACGAAAAAAAAACAAACAATCGATTACAAATAAATACTCTAAGTGTCATACTTTTGTCTACAGAATATTTAAAATCAGAAATGAAACTTATGCAGGTATAGAATTAACTGAAGCCCTTAAATCTAAAATATTTTCGAAAAATATATATTTAAACACAATCATAGTGCGCTGATAAGTTTTATAAATTATTTTTTTGTCATGCATTGTTTTTTATGCTGAAATAAACGGTTTTTATTCAAATGATCTCGTTTTTACTGAAACTAAGTTACGTGTTTTTTATTGAAACAAAAAGCCCAAAATTTCTCCAGATTTTCTGAAAATACTGCTCAAGACTCTCTGTATTTTTTCCTGGCGACGCTGCCCCTAAGCATAATTTTTATTTCTTGCGTTGTTTCCCCGAAAAAAAATCTTGAAATTAGGTCATTTTTCGATGCTCTACAGTGTTGTTACCCCTTAATAAATTCTGGTGGCCAATTAAATCAATTTCGGACAAAACATATTTCAAACTTGATGGAAAAAATTGAGCCCCATACAAGTTTATATAATCTACATTGCTAAATGCAAATTAGTTAAAAACAAATCAAATAGAACATTGCAAATATTTTGCGAATCGTATTTGGATCTATAAGAATTCCGCTTATCTTTTTTTCGGTACAAGGCAAATTCGCCGCAAAGCAGGTAAATCACATGTTGCGCCTTTTCTTCGCCTCTTCCCAGGTAAATAACAAATCAACTCAGTTCGTTTGAAATCAAAACCATTTCCATTTGCTCGCCGTCGCCACATGCCCAGAACATTCGGGGATACGCCTATTATGGCTAACTTAATTAATCATGCATGTACTGACGTTTTTCTCACAAACTAATCAATCTTCCGGCTAATATATATTTGCAAAATCAGGTAAGTATCCAGGCATTTTAGTAAGCACTACAGGTGTTCGAGTTCACTATGTGCACCTTATTATGTCTCACCTGGCATCGCTCGAACGTTTCCTGTTCCACTTCGGCACTCGTTTTCTTCGATTGCAAGATTTTTGACAACTGCAACGAAGCCATAGTCGGTCAGCTAAAAACTCCTACTGGATACCCCCGAGACATTAAATATCTCCAAGGCTTCGCACTATTTCTATCGATTGACGCTATCGTATTACTTGGCGGATATCGTTCTGCACTCAGCAAGTAATATTCAAAACAAAATGCATCGACAGATAGATATTTCGTATGGTGCTGAGATTTTTTACACCTCAATACATATACAGAACAAATACCGTACCGCCACTGCACAATTATTGTTGATGCCAATTAGAGCGCCTACAGCGCCAGCCACACTACTGTGATTGTATGATGCGACGAAGATGTAAGCGGGACGCGGACGACTGGTTCTTAATGTTTTCCGGTATTTTTCATCTTATTTTTCACCTATTATTTTCTTAATTTTACATGCAGGTCGTCTATCGGCATCACAGCACCGTTTACGGATTACCACACCATTAGCGATTTTCATAGAATACACACTTCAGACACGCCGCACATGAAAATCTCACCGACCGGGTGCGGATCTGTCAGTTTCCCGACGAAAACACAAGTTAAATTCCATGAAATAATACACTTTGCCGACCTGTAGAATGACGAATAGCAAAACAATTCGTCAATCAATGCGGATCGCTGGTGACAAACTTAATTAAAAAAGAACACAACACAGGAAACAACGAGAAAGTGTAGTAGTGCCGTGGTCACGACGTCATGACGATTAGGTGGGGTGGTAAGGTCACATTTGCTTCCGATAGACAACAGACAGAGTCTTTCAATTATGTCATTTCCAGACCAGCATCCACGGTAAAAAAACAAATTGAATGGATTCTCTACGAACGAATGCACTGTCAACACACGATACCTACAACGCAACGCGATATCTGAACATATGCACAAACATGATGAACGCAGAAGCCAAGAGCTCGCTGCACAGACCGACGACGATTGCGAGGCAATTCAAACTTCCACGACCAGCTGCTTGAAAATGAGACTCGCCTTGTGGGTAGTTTTCTATATGCGGCGCGCAAGATTCTTGTGAGAAATATACCTACCTACGCTGGGTTGGAAGTTGATTGGAAGTAAATAGGAGCGAATTAAGATTCCAATATGGTTCAGTCAGTAGTAGGGTCGAACTGCCGTGAATAAGAATCGTGCGGACGTTAGGTCTGGCATTGTATCGATTGTGGTCACGAAAACGTATATATTTATTAACCTCAAATATAGCTCTCATATTTCTTTGACCAACAGCAATACTACGGAGTAAGCACGAAATTTTCTATAGCAGAAAACTTGCACTTGACTTTTCCATTCATCATTTTCCGGGTTTACAGACACTAATTCGTTTCAAAAACATCCTAGGCCCCGAACACGCAAGCTTGCGCAACATGTAATTGAACAGGTTGATCGTGTATGGGCATGATTGTGTGATTGTACAAGCAGTTTGTGCAAAGTCAAAAAGAATTTGAAAAAATTGGCTCGTGAATATAACATAAGAATTTAATTTTTGGAGTTAGTTCATTTCTTTAATGGGCTATTAAGGAAAATGGAAGATTGTTCAGGAAAAGAGGCTATAAATGAAAAGCGGTTATTAACGAAATACGTTAATTCTTCCGGCAACTGCCCGTGCTCTTTTAAAAAAAATACAAAAACCACTACTATGCATGCTTGTTTTCATCCATTACGTGTTTCCTTTAAAAAATGTGTAAACTACTGAAGATGGTGCCAGTATGTTGGTATATCATGCTTGGCTCATGATTGCGCTAGCACACTTTGCGCAAGCATGCTAATGTCGTGTATGGGGCCTATAAAAAAAGTATTAGGGTATTAGCCTATAAAAAAAGAGTAATATAACAGCGGCTTGCCTGCCCTGAAAACTGTTCTCTATTCTATGTGTGGAGAGTATGAAAGTTCGTATAAAACACCTAACGTAAAAGCTAGTATTGAAACGGAGCATAAAACGGAAGTCATCTGAGAAGCGCTCTGTGTCGTAGACTGTGCCTTAAAACAGTTAGCTACCACTTAACTGTAGGCGTTTTACAGACTTATGAATGCTTGTAATGTTACACACCAAAGATCGAAAGAGGTAGATTTCGGTAACTGTGTAATAATTGAGTGTTCAGCATTGATTACTTCGGATCGTAATTATATCTGTAATTTGTTTTTGAGTATCATTTTTGCAATGATAACTTGCTTTGTACTACCCGCTCGCCCCTGACGAGTCGTCCCTACTTTTGTTAATTTTGCAAATGATAATGTCTTCTTCGCATCAAGTGTGATTGTTTAAACAGTGCATAGAGTGGTTTTATATACAATAATCTATTTTAATTTCATTGAAACTGTACATAAACTGATCGATTTTTTATAAACGTGCAAAATCATGTACACACACCTAATAGGTGCAATACTAATTTTTTTCACGGATTTTGCTCTCAGAGTGAATGTTTTCGTTTACATGGAGTTGATGAAAATCTAAAAAAGCGTTTCATTAAGGTTTTAACTAAGAGCTGTTCAAAATCGATTCTTTATATTATTATCTTTATATTACAAAATCGATTCTTTATATATATTTTAACTAAGAGCTGTTCAAAATCGATTCGGTTCTTGAAATTCGCTCTCAAATAATAGGGAAAAATATGGAAAGTGCTCAGTTGCAGGTAAGTCCGTTGGAAATACATTTGAGTTTAATATGATATGGAATCATTGAAAATATTCTAGACAGAATACTGGATAAGACAAATCTATACAATGTTTCTCAGGCAACATATACCAATGAAATATTAATAAATTATTTTTAATAAATCAAAAAACATATCTCAAGCTCGTTGAATAGTTTTAATAGCGAGACCCCTATATCTCATGAGACATTCAACGTTTCAAATTCTGTTATTCTATATTCGAATACCAACTAACTGTTTGTTTTCTAGAATATTCACACTTTTCCCTCCGTCGTTGGACCAATTAATAGACCTATGTACCGTGCAATAATTTGTGAATATGAATTTATTTAACTCATGGAAGTGATTCACTTGTTCATTCACATGGTTGGAGGGTCCTCTAAACTGCCAGTTCTCAGTTGTAGAAAAAATATATGCGGACTGGTTACAGATTTTTCCCTAACTCCATCATTTCGCACGTCAATTACTTAAGGGGGCCTCGTTGGAGGTGAAGATATTTATTTTTTACGTATCTTCGACGCTTAGGACCATATTCTGCCTGCGTTTTTTCTTCATTATCTGCTATTTTACCTGGAACGTATCGGCAATTTCGATTTCCGCTTGTCTGTTATTGATTATCAAATTTCTTCATCAATATTCTCCTGGCCGGCAAGCCCATCAATCAGTCTAGGGGTAGATGCAAATAATATCTACAACATTTTTTATCAATTATTTCTACCAAATTTCTATGCTACAACATTTGCTATGATGTGTTATAAGGCTGAAACAATTGTTTTGCATGATTTTTTTTGCATTAAAATAATATTTCGAATAAGACAACCCTGCAAATAGTTTCATGATAAATATAGTATCAAATTCTCATGTGTCTTTTTAACAGTCTCTTGCCTGGAAAGCACGCACAAAGCATTTATTGCTCATGCATTTCAACTTTACAAGTTAGATTTAATGTACAAACGTATTATGTGAACGTATTGCTTAATTTATGATTTCAACGCTTAAATTCTATATTTTATACACAATGTTAATTTATCACATTCTATTATCTTGCTATTCTAAACAACTTTTAGCAATCGTTCATTGTATATATTATATTCAATAATTTCAATAGGCACGCATGTATAAATATATGTAGATAACCAAGCCATTCAGATTTTTATATATAAACATACTATAGTTTTAGTACATACTTTCGTACATTTTATATTTACACATTACTAGCTTCCTCCTATTGATGGGACCAGGCCGACCGCATTAATTCATCTTTGAATACACGCGTTCGGATGAATGAATCACAATGAATGGAGAATATGTGGCTTGGCCTGCCTGCATCCCGGGCTTGGTGGTGTAGCATGTTTGTAATGTTTGCGGTAGACTAGGCACCATACAATTCAAAATAAAATAAGACAAAAAACAATAGAAATTCGCATTACACCCTGAATATAAGATAGTATTTTGATATTACATGCAGAGGAAATTAAATGGAGGAATTTTATTTCATTTTATAGGTACCTAAATGCAGCAGGCATCCAAGTATGTAGATATGTCAAATGGAAAATTTGTATCTTCCTTATTATACCTATATTGTGTGCTTTGATAGGTTTAAAATGCTTATTGAAGAGCTGAACTCGCAGAGGGTGTCCTAGTAACGCATTGAAAAAAAAACTCTTTGGAAGATAAGATTTACTCTAAATAATCAGTGCATTGCATGACTAAACCAATGCCGTTTTTCAGATAAAATTTATCTTGAAGAGAATTTCATTGAATAATATGCACGCTAAATATACATCCAGTGCCACTTTATGATAATTTTTTTAATTAGTCATGAGGAGGTCCACTAATTTTGCGGATAAGGTGTACCTGCTTCGAGAAGGTTCAAGAAAATAGGAGCAAGAAACTTTGACTCTAAATTTTTAATAAGCAAATACAAATTTTTCCTGATTGTAAAATTGTAAAATTTTTCAACGGAAGATTCGGATTCGCACCAGAATCTCAATCGTTTACTGTATTTTTTTCTATAAAACGAACGGGTAATAAATCAATTATGTATATTGTAAATATACTATTTCAGAATATTGTAAATATAATATATATACTTGGCTATAATACATTTGTTTCGTTCATTTTTTCTATATATTTTTTGACTTCTTATTGTGTCAACATTCACTTTGTTTTAACTTATTCTTAGAGTTTCTGTTCATCTTCACTTAGATTGCGTCCACCCAAATGTCCGCCCTTTGAAACAAGTTGGAGCAGGCTTCCTCTACTTTGACTGGGGCCACCGATGCTGGCCATTAACCTGCTCATCAAGCCGACGTCTTTCGGAGCTCTATCACATACCTTACGGACTAGTCATTAGGATGATAGTCGGTATAATCCGCTTCGTCAGCATGACGATCTTTGTGTTCAATAGCGCCTGCTGTTGGCCATGGTCAGTTATTTATGTTTCTAACTTTTTTACGATTTCGTTGCCTGAGTTGGACGAACTTGGTAGTTCTGGAAGTGATTACCGCTGCCACGTCATCAACGTAACCCATCAACGTAACCCATCATGCGCTCAAAAATACATGTATTGGCACTTCCCGGCACAGCAGTCCATGCTCCATATACCAGGTCTGAGGTTTCATCCTCGCGTTGCCCTTGAGGTGATAAGCATCTTGTAAACTTCTTCGTCGGCTTCAAACAGCAGCCATTGGTCCCTAAAAAAGTCCCACATCATCGAACCGAAGACATTTTGAACGTCTACCGTCACCAGCAAAACAATAGGTTTGGCGCTGTGGCATGACTCCACCGCTACTGCTACCGCCTTAATCACTACTTAGACTATTGAATGATGCATGCTCTTTTCAGAAGATGACAGATACATCACACGGTGGTCTAATTGCTGATAGCAACCGTGGCTTCACCAACCGCTTGAGGAGTTTTCCCGCCGTGACTAGCAAGCAAAGCAGACTGTTCGCGGATGGAATTCCATTTCCCTATCGATGAGCACCGATTGGGCAACATTCCACCGCGATGGAGAGACCGCCGCTACTAAACAGGGTCTATGCAACTCCAGTGATAGACACTATTAACTATTTACTACAATATTAAGTGCTTCGATCGTCTTTCCATCAGGGTTAGCGCCTTCCTATTTCTCATTCCGCACACCGTGTGGATCAGCGTCTTCTCTTTAAAAATGGAACGTCCCCCCAATAAACTATGATGCTCATACGTCCTTGGCGGATGCGCCTGGAGGAATGGTCCAGAATCACTGGGAGCACCAGACTGCATGCAGCTGAGTTTGCGGGTAACCAATTAGTACTCATGTTTGTAGCACTTGCTCCTTTTAATTACTATGACCAGTTCGTTCTTTGCTGGTGTGTGGGCGTCGCAGTTCAACGATTTCATCGTTTCGCCCGTAGGCTTGTTTCCCTCAACGGAAGGGTTTCCGTCGGGGCACAGCCGACGTAATTTACTAATTTATTTTTAACTTCACGTCTCCCCAAAACATGAATCGAAATTGAATACATAATTTCTTAAAAGAGACGTTTCATTTTTTTAAATTCCTGGCTACTTAAATTGTACTACATGGTTACTACAAATGGTTTCGCAAAAATACGCATAATAGTTTTTCACAACACTCCTCAGTATATCAAATTCTATATGCTGGTGATATTATCGGATCTAAGAAATTTTCTTTTTTTTGATAGACAAATAATACGACAGCCTGCTCGGACAACTCTTAGGTCTGCTGTATAGATGAACGTCACTTAAATGTTTATTTGTATTAAAAAATACAGTCTCCCTATCATTTGATTGTTTGTCGGTCTTTTACGGTACATTGACCTTTGTTATTTTTTTGATCATATATTTATTGATAAATGAAATTAACTGAAATAATCTAATCACTAAAAAAAATCGTTGATAAGAATAAATGCTTGAAAAACACTCAACGGTCACATAGCGAACATAAGTCTTTGAATATCTATATATTTGAAGATAGGATTGCTATATTTAAGTTTGTGGTAGCTCACAGCAGCAGTGGTTGGTAACGCACTCATGACTGCAGCCAGATACAGTCCGCAACTTAGGCACTTACTGGGGGAAAATAGTAAAGTAAATGAGGCCATTACATTGATTTTCGGGGGAATTTCCTTTGTGAACTTTTATAGTTGTGGCAAGAGTCACTGGCTGCTACAAAAACGATTCAACTTCTATTCATTTTGGAAAACGTTTTAAGTATCTCAACATCGTTTTATAGAAATCATTATGGATTAACGTTCTAGTAGTACTTCTAAACGATTCATGAATGAATTCTTTATATGATCAGAGAGTTTATGATTAAATTCTTAAAAAAGTTCCATTGCAGGTTCTTTCGATGCGTAATATCAACTACCGTCTTAAGTTCTTTTTATTTTTATAGTAATGAAACAAACACAAGAGTTTTAAGCATAAATATACAATTTATTAACCTCTCATATCATTTTTACTTTCTTCACAATATAATGTATATAATCCCTTTTTCTCGTCTGTTATGCTTAAGTTTATGATTTTGATACAAAAAGTGCATTTATCTCATCATTACATATTTGTTGTTCATTTGTGTTAGATTCCACTCTCAATCACGATTTATTATCTTCATATCTTCGTATCTCAACTTTATAATATTCTTCTTCTCCAAGAGGATGACTTTCATTCCGACTTTTTTTTACATGCAACTACACCGTCCTGAACGTAAAAAATATTTCTTTAAAAAAGATTTTTGTTTTGCTCTAAGCTATAGCCGTTTTTTGAAGGGAAAATAAATTAAACAATGCTTTATTTAACTATAAAATCTTGAGCTATTACACTGTTTGATTTGTTTTTCGCGAAACATCAATGTGTACTTTGGAAGTTAAAACGTTTTGCTTGTTAATAAATTACCATTTCTGAAGTTTGTGAATTTTCACAAAATACAATAATTTAAAGCATTGAAAAAGTCTAAGGTTTGTTTTTGATTCACACAATGGAATATGTATTGGTTTTTATCCTATTTTAAAATTTTCTGCCGATACAAACAACAGAATATGATTACATTAGAATCAAATCAGCAAATTACGAAATATTCTTTTTTTAAGCTTCAAAATCGGTTACAAGAATGGCTGATGCGTTTCAATAAATTTTGGTTTTTTTCTCTCAATACCTCATCTGCTATTTTATTTTCTATTATAAAGGAAAATACATATCAAATTACCATAAACACTACAAAAGTTAAATGCTTTTAAATTTACAGTGAAAAAATAAACAATTTTTGAAAAATGTTGATGACTCAACTTTATAAGTTGAATTAGGTAGAACGAAATAAACAATAAAAAAATCTAGAGTAGACAACTTATTCCATGCAATTCAAAATAATGCTATATATTCACACTGATCCTAAGCAGTCGTCAGTTTAACAAAAAAAAATTTAACAATAAGAAACACTAGCAACTTAGCTGTTAAGGATTCTAGGTTTCAAAAGAATTAAAATAGCAAGTAAAAAACTGAATCTAAACGAATCTTTTATTAAAATATATTATTTTTGTTTTAAAACTTATCATCTTTCATACTTAAATACATTGCATGATGAATTTGTTTATATATTGATTTATGAGTTTTTTCTGTTTTTTTTTCTTTGCAATTCATAACATTTCTCCATTCTCTGATATAAATGACTTAATATAAATATCGTTAAAGTTTGTTTTCCGTTTAAGATCTTTTGACTTAATAGGTAAGCTTAGCTTTTTTCTTGCATTCAATCTGTTATTTCTTTCTATTCGTTTGCATTGATTTTGGTTCTTTGTGTATTGTTTGGAGTTTTTGTTTTATTAAAATCCTGTAAAATTATATGATTTACATACTTATGCTTTTGTGTATTAGCTTGTGTGTTTCTTGTGTAAACTATATCTGCTTTTTGACTTGCATGTAGTTACTGGGATGTTTGTTTAATCAATTTGCACCTAAATAGTTATCCTATGGTTTAGTTCGTTTCTGAAATGAAAAGAATATATTCAAATTGAGAGAAATGGATGTTTTTTTTTAAATTTTAATGGTTGTTTTTTATAAGCTCTAGATATAAATGTGTTTAAATAATAAGTAAATAAATAAATCTATTATTTCGAAGAAATACCGAAACAGTTGGCTTCGAAATAAAATTTTCAAAAAATAAAACCAACTTTAAAATACAGCCCAGTAATTTTAGGCCAAAAAGACCATTCTGACAAACCATCACACAACAAACAACTTCAGGTACAAGAACTACACTTGGATCTTTTTTGGCAATGACAATAATCGGGCTAATAAGAAAATATAAAAATTTATAAAATCACATAAACATAGGAACGCATCATTAACATTACACTACAAAAAAATTTAATCGTTGTTTAATACACGTTTTTAGGTAATATTCACATATATATTTGACAGCAGAGAAGCAGCAGCTCGTATTCAAAATATCAAAAGTATAGAAAATGTATATGTCTCATGCCTTTTGTTATAGAAGACATCATGTGTGGATATTTAAAATAGAATGGAAGACACTGTTAAATTAGGAAAACTTAGAATAGCAGACATAAGAACAGATAGATTGGTAATTCTCACACTTTCAGTGATGTATCTTTTTCAATCACAGGTAAATTTAGTGATATTCCGTTGACATCTGTTGAGTTCAAATGGGATATAAGGAAGTAACAGTAGCTCACATATGCATTTAAAAAATAGCAGTTTCTAAAGATCAAGATTTTTTTTTTTAAATTGAGAGACATCTGGTAAGATATAATAAAAGTGCTAGGGCTTTGAATAAAAAAAATTCAAGCGAACTATTGGGAACATTTCAAATCAAACGGAAATTTTAAAAATACCTCAAACACAAAGGTGATTTAATTTTGAGACGGACGGAAACAAGAAGTAATTCAGAACCTCACATAAAAGTGAAAAAAGGAAAGTAGGTCGGTTCGTTCAGATAAGGAAATTTCGCCAGTATCGAAACTGTAGATACCAGAGTCAAGCTGCGATAAAAGCGGTGATGTCATACACATATAAACTGAAGTGTGTATTCGACTACATATAGGCCCTGAACAGGCTAGGCTGCAACAGAAGAGTCAGAGTTTACTGAGTTCCTGGGCATATGCGCATTGATGGGAATGAGAAACCGGATGCGCAAGCTACGCATGGATCGGTAGACATCACAATTCCTATACAAACGGTGAAGTGCTTGATCGACGCCAATGTGATGCAGGTTGCGGTGCGCAGATGGCGGGAAACTCAGACCTGCAGATCTCACCTGGTATCGCTACGGACTGCCATCACCAAGCATGAAAGAGGTACAAAGACCTATTAGTTGGCTAAAACCCAACAAAGCCTCGGGGGCCAACGGAATACCAGCTGAGCTGATGAAATATGGGATGGGGGCTAAGTTACACTAAACAATGCATGAAATCATAGTGCACGAACGGGAGTATGAATACTGGCGGAAAGGTAAAATATAACCCACACATAAGAAAAAACGTGTCACAAAAGTAGCATTTCTAGGGGTATAACAATGGTGAGTACCTCCTCCGATCCTAGCGCTAGAAGTAACGAAGGTAATATATAACGCGTGCTTGCGCTTCTCTTATGTTGCCGTTAGCAGACAAGAAACAAGAGTTGTGTTTATTCCTAGAGCAGTAAACATTTGGCACGTCAAACCTAAAGACTATTGCCTAGCATGCCTTAGCTCTATCTTGCTTAAGATTTACGATTAGAACAGAAAGTTAGTCGATCCTACGTTAAGCTCGTAGTAACAGCATGTTCAAACCAAAGATAAGTCTATTGAAACTGCTTTTCTTCAAAAATCTCTCGTTCTAAATCAATATATGCTGGCCGCGTTCCTGCACACTGAATGTGCCTTTATTAACATTAAGCCTGAGGCAATCGTGGAGGCAGCTGCGGCGCTAAATGTTGACATGCTCTAAATCAAGCCTTACGCTAGCCTTACGAATTGCCTTTCAGAAACAGAATGGTCATTTTTTCGTTGGGGAGTGCTCCTTTGCGACGAGGGGTCAACACGGGTGCAGTTCAAGGTGGAGTTCTTTCTCCCCTGCATTCTGGTTTGGAATACTACAGGGAAGTTAGACTATACCGGCGGCCAAGTGGTTGCTTATGTATATTATACTTTCACGTTAGAGCCGGAAGTGCGGCTTGAATGTGAACTCCAGTAAAACGAAGCTAGTACTATTTTCATACCGAAAATAACTGAGTCAAAGCATCAACTATTTAGATTTGATTCTAGACTCAAAGTTACTACTATTGATCGAGAACATAGCAGAAAGGATGCGGAAGGCATCCGGCGAACTTGATTGGTGCAAAAGAGTCATAGGAGCGTATTCGGGTTTGCAGCCTCGCATGTGGCATGGTTTTATGCCATTGTGGTAGCTGCTGTGTTGGTTTCAACTCATACTTGAAAAAGTGCGAAAGTTCGCGGCATTTTTGGTAACACGTGCCCTTCACATCAACCCTACTAAGGCACTTTCCGTACTGCTTTTTTGGTTACCAACAAGCAATTTAGACTTAGATCAATCTTACTGCTGTGAGATTGCATTGTATTTCGCCATGCACTAAAACAGTTCGGCTATGCTAGAATCTTATCAAAGGGAATTTCCGCTCCAGCGGATAGACTACATAGCTCCGGACACTCTACTAGATCTAAAGTTTAATACTCGCATTCCTGGCAGTGATGAATGGAATGATGGTATTAACTTCGAATGTGGGCATATTCATGTGTATATTTGTGGATGGAGACCGAATAATAAATTCGATATAACGCATCCGAATAAACACACGGGTGAGTTATATTTAAGGTATCTCTTTCGATCCACAGAACATTGCAATGTCTTTAAGGCGGCGGTGATGGCTATTTTTCATGCAACCGACTGGCTTCTGTACAATCGAATATTTGGAGTTAATATATGTATTTTCATGGATAGTTAGTCGGTTAAACATTTCCTTGCTGGCCCTTGTACAGTATCCAGGACTGTCGGTGACTATCGAGCACCTCTCAGAGGTCGATACATTCGGTAGTGCCACTGATTTGGGGAACTAGATATGGGGGCATACGTGGCCAAAATAGGAAGAAATACCATTAGGCATAAATATCTTGAGGAAGCTAAGAGGTTATGGGTTGAAGAATCATCCTGGGATAAAAACACTAAATTTAACCCTTAGTGCTGTTGGCTGTGTCGGAGCCGTTTTCAAGCGCCACTGCATGCCTCATAGGACCGCACGTGCAATGGTTTTCCATCGGTGCTGTGGTGCAGAGGATAAGTTAGAATCTTCACCTCATGTGCCGTAGCCGGCTCTGGCCAGGAGAAGATTGGCCTCGCTCATGACACTCTTCCTCTCAAGTCTGACTGAAACATCCTTTGCTAACTTAAAGAGTGTTGCGCAGTTTATTAAAGGAACTAGATGGTGTCCTGAGTAGTGCTCCCTAAAGGGAGCAATATCAGTGGCATCACAATGGGGCGTCTAATGTGCCTATGTGTGTCTTTTGGTAGGGCTCCCTTCGTTTGACAGTCACTCGACCTATCCCAAGCTAGTCCTAATAGGACGCGTTGAATAATCTAGTCCTAATAGGACGCGTTCCCATTTAGTTTACGGCAGCCCTAATGAATATTTCCTCCCCATATAATCTTAAGGATTAAGGAAGACGTTTAGTAGAAGATGCATTCAAAATTTACACTTTCTCTGCTTTTCTTTGAAAATCAGTCTTCATTCTTCCAGCAGTTCTATGCTCTAGGTTTATGTTAGCGTAAATAATCCGCACGGCTAGCATCGACTCATCATAAATATATTTTTTGTAAATAAGTATTATATGTTGAATAAGTAATATAACTACTTAAATGTAATTAGTTGATTTTCACAGCCAAAATCATTATTGAAATTAAGAGAATTGAATAAAACTTACCGCCTCTTTTTCCGAAATTTCCGTTTCATCTTTTAAATGCCGCGATCGTGATCTTTGCTTATCACCAGCACTACCGCTCAAATATTGATTGACTTTTGGTTGTTTCGCTAATTCCAATGCTTCACGTTTACTACGTATTGCACAATCTTCTAACGTTTCGGCTGCTTCGTACATGCCTTGTCGTCGATATAGCGCTCCTAAATTTTTCAACGTTGTAGTTACTGTGGGTGAATCAACTTTAGCTGCTTTATGCCAACCGCCATATTCACCGTACGGTGTATTTTCACGGTTTTCGTATTTGTTCTCTTCCCGTTCCTCGGCAACCTAAAATTGAAAGAGAGAAAAAGAAAAGAAAAGTCGAGGATTTTCTTCTAGATTATATACGTCGCACAACCTTAATTTGTAATATAGTTCAGTTAGATATGTTTAAATAATATTAGACAGGCAGGCATTTATTGACATAAATTGTAGGACAAATTGTAGGATTTCATATGGTATATTTTTATTCATGCCGTGCTCTATCAATCTCATGCAATAACAGTATTTTAAAAATTAAAAGAAGATTTGAAAAAGAATGTTCGAATCCGACTTTGAATTTTCAATACATAACATTTAATAAACATATCAAACTACAATTTAGTTTTTGACGATCTCGTCTCTACAGGGTAGAATGTTGGACCACAAAATGATGGTTTTAGCAACGTCTACGTTTTAATCAACACCAATACAAAGCCTGTTAAATTTAACGGCAAACATGTAAGGATCAGGATTACATGTAATCAGTGAGCTATTGAAAGCTATTAGAATTATGAATGTTTTTAAGCTTCATCAGTAAAATTGATATTTTAAATGTGTATTTTCGACCGGTTTTTGTTGAAGTGGACGATGATATGGTTTAAATATTTTCCAGTTGATAATGTTGATATGATAATAATAATGGTTTAGTTTTAAAGAAAGCAACAAATACATCACGCAAATGTAAGGCAAATGTATTAGTGTTTTTTTTTAAATCCACAGCAAGAATAACTCTGGGTGAACTTTAAAATACGTTCCAGTATTTAGCAGCGATGATATTTGGATGAATTAGATGTCTTTGATGCTGTCCATATATATTTTTTTTTTATAAAAATATTCGATTTCTGAATTTCATTGAACTATTTCTTTGATCGAAAAAAATTAATGCAACAATTAAAACTCACCCTGATTGATGTATACGTTAAACTTTATTGTCTAGTACTAAAACAAATTTAACTAGGAAAAATAGTGTCTTAAATCCTAACAAGTCTATAAGTTACATTTCATATTTCCCTATGCATGTTTTTGCGGTATTGTTCCTGCAGTATACATTAGTTACAATTTCGTTTTCTTGTGTATGTAAAAATAGTCTAATTTCAAGGATAGTGCTTCAGTTTTGCGGTTGAAAACGTTTCAAACAAATTAATTACAGGGCATGAAAAAAGAAATCATAGCAATTACAAGTAGTATTTTTTTTTACTTATCATAGCAAAAGCACAACACAAGCTATATTGTGGCAAGATAAGAGGTAATTTCACTTCATAAAAAACCAAATATTAATCAATCAATGTTTCTCTTCGTTTCTTTTTTCATTTCACAAATCATCAACTAACCCTACAAGCATGTAGTAATATTATTGTCTCATATTAATAAAATCGATAAATTTTAATAGCAAACAAAAATTAGGTTAGGAAGACTTTAATAATTAAAAAAATGTTAAGGATGTTGCATCTTAACAATTCTAATATTTATTTAACGATTATTCTCATTCGTTTCAAGTTGTCGTCAGCTATTCAATCCAATTCGATCCTTTTTCAGTGCCAAGCAATTGGAGTTTTCCAGATCGATTTTTTTTTGTCAAAATTGTGGACAAAAAATCCAAGCACATCTTACAGCTATTTGTAGTAATCTATTTTCTCATTTAATGACATGTCGATAAGAAATTCTGCTACATTGAACAGAACCTGTTCATTACTAAGCCACTACTAACTGGGCGTATTTGAACTCTCGTTTGATCTCAAGCGAGCTCAGCAAGATATTTCTTTATTGATTATCTTGAATTTCTTGTGCATTACGTTAAATCATACATACTAAATTACAGTTGCTTTATACACATACATATATGCATATATCTAGTAGCGCTAGTAGGTAGTAGTGAGCAACATTTAGATTTTGTGTTTTTTTTTTACTATTTAGAATGTGCTTCAACTTGTTCGGTTCGGTAAGAACTTATTCAACATTTCCTTTACCCCTTTCTATAAGAAAAAATAAACAAAATCATGGAAACAGAAAAAAAACAAAGGATTAGACCAAGTATAGGAAATAGACTTTTAGTTGAGAATTTTAATATTTTTTTCCTGATGAATGAATGAAAGAATAGAAAATATCGCTTTGATGATAGCAAAAAAGTATCATTTTTTATGGTTAGGCACACTTCTAGAAAGCATTTCATATTGTTTGGAAAAATGTGTTAATATTTACTCTAGTAAAAAATAGATGCGAATTAGCGAGTGTCGCTTTCATGGTACTCATGATTGATTTCGATAAACATGATGATATGTATGTGTTTTTATTGCATTTATGAACGTTTTTTTTGGAATAGCTACGTTAGTGATGTTTTTTTTTACACTAAAAACCTTATTTTTTAAATTTTCCCTGTGTTCATCCAAAATTTATCTCGGAAGCTTGCTGCTCTTTGGCAAGAGCTTATGAACTAAGTCTGTGACCTTGAAATTAAACTTTTAAAGTTGAATACTACTACGGACGGTTACAAATGGAATTTAATAGCGAATGTTTTCAATCCCATATTCAAATTGCATACTCCATACCAAACCTTAACTCGTTATAGTTAAGAAAGAATTGAACAAAAAGAAATCAAAAGCCAAAATAATGAATAAACCAAATTATATACAAACTTCTATTTAAAATAAATGGGGTTAAATTACAACTAATACCCTATTTATAATATTATCCATTATTATCATTTCTTATTTGTAAGTTTTTTACTCACTACTGAATACAAATAGGAAAGGTCTACGAACGGAAAACTCTCCGCCTGAAAAAAGGAATATTATTTCAGTGCAAATGTCAATTTGTTTAAGTTAGTACATATTTCTTGTTTGGTAGAAAGGTGTTGTATGAACGAGGGGACGTTTAGCCAAGCGCTTGAAAGAGCCTAACTATGGACGGACTAAAAGCGCAGCGTAACAAACGTACAACACAACAAGATATCCATATTATGTTCCCTTTATTTTCCTCATGATAATTTGTGATTATTGCTGGTATGTGTTTAATACTGGTTAATATAGTAAATAGGGATGCAATGAGATTAGTTTGGATAAATTAACTAATTTACAATAGATTACAATAAAAGTTTCTTGGAATTGCTTTTAGACAGTTCGGATATGCTTAGGGATATTGTTAAGATGATAAAACTAAACCAATCTTTTAATTTATATATACATATAGCCTTAATTTTCGCTTCTGCCATGATTTAGTGATTTTTCCAATTTTTAACGATACAGCTATATATGTGTCAAGCAAACCTGGTCATCAACAGTCACCACGACACAAGATTTTGCCGTCTACCTGCTTGAAAGGAATAAAACATTCTAATAGGGAAAGCTTCCAAGTTCCATGTTGACGAACTTAAAATTTGTCTACATTGTGTTTTGTATTGGAAGATTTATATAATTTCACAAATTATATTCATTATTTATCTTGACATTTGATTAATACTGATATTTTGACACTCAATATACTCCCGTATGGCAGCCCTTTATTTTGCTTTCAATGCTGAAATCCATATGAGTTTTCAAAAGTTTTATTCACTTATTTTCAGCAAGCTACCATAATATAGAGGTGTTTAGGTTCTTTTCTTAGCGTAGGACTACTATTAGCTAGCATATTTTGGCTGCAAGATAACTTCTTGAATTTGAACACCAGCACCTAAATATTATAGCAAGGGTAAATGGTTATGAGAGTAAATTCAAAGCTTTCGCGCCATCGAAAATGCAAGGAAGTTGAAAATTATAGGTCTGTTCCCGTACTTTCAGTAACTGAATTTTACTGAATTTTCCTGAATCATGTGGTGGGGAATTTCATGAAAAGTACGGGAACCTTAGAAGAGAGAGATATAAGGAAATGAAAATGGCAGTGAGAAGTGAAGCAATTTGCCTAAGCTGAGCGTTAGTAGTAGTAAGCGAATTTGACATTCACTAGCTATGACGAACAGAAAGATAGAGTGAGATAGATAGATAAAAATAGTTGGCCATGTGCACGCGAATTTGACAATTACTATCTCAACAACAACAAAAGCTCAGGTATCGGGGAAACCAAGGGGAATATATGAGGTAGCAATTCTCTCGATTTGTTCTATTTATAGATTTTACCTTTGTAGTAAAATTACTTCACTAAATTTCGTATATGTATACGCTTGTTTCATTTCCTTAGATCTCTATGTTCTGAGACGGGAACGCTCTCATTGTATTTCCTGAAAATTAACAACCGAAAGGGTCAGTTTTCGGTTTTTGGGAGAACAATAGTGATTATAAAGTCATCCTAAGCGGTAATAAATTATCGCCACAAAAATATTCGACCTTCATAGCAACATTACGCAAAAAATATGTTGCTTGCCGCGCACATTTGAAAATATTTACTCCGTTTGACACTTTTCAGTATTTTTCAGTAGCTCAGAACCTACTGAAATTTACTGAAAGAGTTTTCAGTAAAACGGAGTACGGGAACAGCTTCATTGCAATTAATCGCGATTAATCGCAATTAATCGTAGTACGGGAACAGACCTCTTATGACTTTCGTACTACGTAGATTTTTTCCTTGTGAGGGCTAAAAGTGAGCGTGTTTGCTCGTTTTAGTTACTAGTGCTTGAAGGTAACGTACCTCGGTTAATAATGAGCTGCTAATTGGAAATACCTTAAATTTTTTCCATTTTGCGGTTTTAAATTTGTTTGCATTTATTGAATTTCTGGCATTTAAAACTTTCTCGGGTATTTTGACGAGAGGTAAGCAGATCTAGGAAATAATCACCTTAATAATTCTATCTACGATGTGACTGTAAAGTAAGTATCAAGTGAGCGATACCATGCCGAATCCTAAAAGACAGATGAAATCTACCAGAAAAATTGAGATTGCTTCAGGATTTATATCTAAATCAGATTTAAATAACGTAAACTGACTCCAAAGAGAAGTGCAAACACATACAATAGAACATATAATAGAAGGCTACTGTTAGCAACTTGTCATCACTCTCTGAAATTCAGGCTTGTACTCCGATTCAGTTCAAATTGGTTATTGATCAGCCAAGAATAAGTGCCCTATTTCCCGCGCTAGGACGCCATGCAAAACCAAATATCCAAGCATGTATAGTCTGCAGAGAAAAACTTTATGGAAAAACTGGATGATAACAAGTCCGGAGTAAGCCTTAGCCTGCCTACTTTTCTATCACATAGGAAAGACACTCGAATTGCTCAGCAAGATGAACAATTTGAGTGAGCTTTGGCAGAGTTAACGTCAAAATTTAGCAATGCAAAGTTCGCTAATATGTTCATTGATAGACGATACTCACGAACACTTCACTTCACTTCGAAGCAGAAGAGATACTAACAAATATAAATCCATGAAACGAGCTAAGATACCAACTGGAAAATACTTGTGATTTTTTGGTACATAGATTGTCATAATAACGCAAGTTAGATTCTTTCTTCGCTAGCGGTAAAACTAACGATGGATGGTGAGCTTGTCCGCGAATATCAACTTGAAAATTGACGTGATAAAGTGATGTATCATATTTCAAAGCCTCGTCAATCCTTAATCTGAAACAGACTCGGGCCTAGTGTGATGTTTTGTTAAGATGCGGACAAGAGGTTCCTTAAATGCGATAGCACCTCATGCATGAATGCTGGTAATACCACTCGATGCATTCTATGCAATGTAGTCATTATACCCATGAAACTATAACACCACAAGAACTGATTGGGAAGAGCTTATTTTGGAAGTGGTAGCGAAAAAGAACGCTTCATATCCTGAGGCTAAAAAAAATGTAAATTTAATCCGTTTAAGTGTTGTAGAGTTGAGTTGATATTATTATTGATTTCTCATCTAACATTAAGAGATAGATAAATGGGGCCTTAACATAAAAGCGGTATGCGAACTTTGTTTTAAAAAAAGCAATAACTGATAGTGGTTTTCCAGGAACTATTAGCAATATTTTTGACGTAAAACTCCCATACATGATGTTCCCGGGTATTTTAGAACTAGTGAGCTTTCTTCGCATACTAATAGGGATGTGGATGGAATAAAGGAATATAGAAATAACATTTTCTATTTCATGCTAAACTTATTCCAGTGTAAAGAATTTGCAGATCGTGCATTAGAAGTAAAATGCAGGAGATAGATAAAAATAGAATTAGTTGAGAGTTCATTACAAAGAATCATCAGATATCCAGTTATGAATCTCTAGCTAATCTAAGGTACGGTAATTAGTGATGGGCGTTTCTGTTGTTTTCAGAAAACGAAAACGAACTGTTTTTTTTCCAAAAATAACTGTTTTTTGAAACTTTTTGAAAACTTTTTTCACTCGACCAGCAGCAGATTGATACTGGGTGTTACCATAAGTGATAGGTATTTCTGTTGTTTTCAGCAAACGAAAACTATTTGAAAAAAAACAGTTTGAAAAAAACTGTTTTTTTCAAACTGTTTTTTTCCAACTGTTTTTTTTTTCAAATAGTTTTCGTTTTCTGAAAACAACAGAAACGCCTATCACTAATGGTAACACCCAGTATCAATCTGCTGCTGGTCGAGTGAAAAAAGTTTTCAAAAAGTTTCAAAAAACAGTTATTTTTGGAAAAAAAACAGTTCGTTTTCGTTTTCTGAAAACAACAGAAACGCCCATCACTAACGGTAATCCGATTTTTCTTCATTATATATCGATTATGCGATTACTTACGATACGTAACTGAGAGCACGTTAACAAATAGCATGCTCTCTTAACGACGCGAAGTTGAAACTTTAAGCTTCTTGAGTAAATATTTCGAACAATGCGTCAAACGAACTTAATTCTAAGCAAAACTTAAATGAATTTCTATTTTTTTTAATCGTATTTCTAAATATTTAATAACTGTTAAATCTACTACAACTCTTCTCTTCCATTCAATGCTGTAATATACATTTTGTGCTTAAGAAAAAGCTAATTGACTTGCAATATTTTTGTGGTTTCAGTTTCAATAGGAACACCTGCAGGAGCAGTGTTACGTGTGGTTAACGATGCAATTGGCCTGATATTCGGGCATTGGTAAAACTCGACTTGATGCACCACACAGCCGCTACATGAATTTTGCCGATAGATGTCTCGCTAGTATGTTGGTGTTTTTGTGTTTGTGTGTTTGTCTCGAGTATTTTTTTCGCATAATTTTGTGTGTTTTTCTTCAATTTTCGACCCCTGCTACCAACTATTCGCCCTCTGGTGGTATACTTTGCTGGCTGTGGTGCATCAAGTCGAGTTTACCCGGATCTTAATTTTGCTCCATAAGTTGTGCCCGATTTGTCGGATAGAAAAGCTTGATCCCCCCTTAGGTCATCCTTTAAATTACTACTAAGCAAAGGTGCGATGTTAGGAAATCCTACCGTTTCCAATGACAGTTCAAGTATTATTGTATAATATGAGAAATCAATACTTTTCAGCAACGATACGAAGTCTACACAGTGTTTGGATGCAGATAAAAAGCTGGTAAAACTCTGACAGGACCACTTCAGCCTATAAAGTTCAGGGTGAATTCCTGGTGATCATTTGTACATCAGGATTGGCAAAATAAATCAGGGATTGCATTGAAAACAATTAGCATTAGTAAGTGGAACAATACCACAAGAATGCTCTACGACATATTGCATAAATTATCTTTCGTTAAACTTAGTGAATAAGGTATTCAATTTTGCCTCACCTACCATATTCACTGACTCATTCGTCTACAAATATCCATCTTCTCAGTGTAGCTAATTCATACAGATTGATTGTGTTTACTTTAAGTACTTGTAAACGATGAGTTAAAGTCAGAGTAGGTTTAATTAAATAATAATATCGACATATTATGGAACAAATACTTAAAACTAGCTCTTTACGCATCTTCATTCGGTTAAAAAAATTCGTGTTTCGGGTTATATGATTCATTTTATGTATCTTCAAAAGAAGAGCTAATTGTTTGACTTCTATATACTCGTTTAGCAGTGACAAATTAGATATGGCTTCAGATAGTGCTAAAATAAGTTACCATATCTTGGTTTTAACTTTAATGCATTATGATTACATAACAAATGTCCGACTAGTAGCCTTTTGCATGCCTAGATCTTATTTTTAAGCTTGCTATTCAGTAAAATAGCATTGAGATAGTAATAACCCCTTTAAACATTCTGTTTGGAAAAAAAAATTTTGTGGCAATTATTATAAAATATTTTGATCGCGTTGTGATTTGATTTATTTTATGATTCAATAAAATTTTAAATTTTAAACCTTTGATCGAAGAGAAGTTTTATTAACTATTCAGAAAAGGATGTAATGTAACAAAATTAAATGTCAAATCATTTCTTGTACCACCACTCTTTCTATATGTACTAATAACAAGGATACATACGCAAATCTATTGCTAACAAAAATTCAATTCTGATATTATAGGTTAGGTTAGGTTAGTAAAGAGGGCTGCCGGGAAACGCGGCTTGCATTAGGCCACCAGTTTGGGCCCATTTGCCACCCTCCGCTGGCTTTTTAGAGCTGCCAAGTGACCGCTTCGCCAAACTGGATCAGCTGACTCAGCGTGACGGTACCAGCCACCTCTGCCAACCCTTGAAAGTGGTATGCACCAAAAATTTTGAGGCGTTTATTATTGAGGGCCGGACAATCGCAGAGAGTATGCTCGATGGTGTCCTCTTCCATCTCGCACCTCTTGCATAAACTGCTGGATGTCAGTCCCATTTTCTTCGCATGAGATGCGGTAAGGCAGTGCCCTGTGAGCAAGCCGACCGTGGTTCTCAAGCAATTCCTGCTGAGCTTGAGCAGTTTCCTGCTTTTGCTTGGATCAGGTGATGGCCATAATGTCCTGGCCACCCTGCAGTCCAGCCTGTTTTCCCATTCGGACTTTAGTTTGGCCCATATGGCGGCATCAAGTTTGTTTGTGGCGTCCGCGATTGACCGAGGTACAGTGATGCAGGGGCAGTTGCTAGCTCCTGAACCTTTCCTCGCCAATTCATCAGCTTTTTCGTTGCCTATGACCCCACTATGCCCTGGCACCCACATAATCCGGATAGGAATATGCCTTGCTTTTTCATTGAGAGCCACTCTGCAAGCGTTAACAGTTTTTGAAGAACATCTGTAAGACGCAAGAGCGAGAATGGCTGCTTTACTGTCGACGCAAATGGTCATTGGTCTGGTTGATATTCCGCTAATGGACTCAACTGCCATGCGTATAGCATGTAATTCAGACTGAAAGACGGTAGCATGGTCCGACAGTCTACACCACAGGTTAAGGCTCAAATCCGTAGAAAACACGCCCGAGCCAACTCCTGTGTCCGTCTTTGACCCGTCCGTGTAAATCCAGGCGCCCCTATCGGTGGTAGCTTCCTTTTTCTTCCAGTCTGTTCTTGTGGGTATCTTGACCTGGAAATTCCTGCCAAGATGTATTATTTTGCTCATGTGGTCCGTGTCTTCTGCAACGAGTCCAAATCTTTTGCGGCATTCTATAAGAATACCGCTGTGGCCCCACTGATCTGAATCGTTCCACATGCCAGAACTTTTAGCGCGTATCGCCGCTAAGCTTGCGCTTCTAAAGATGAATCGATCTAGGGGCATGAGTCCCAAAATCATTTCCAACCCAGCCGTTGGGGCGGTTCTTAAAGCGCCCGTAATACATATGCAAACTAATCTTTGCAGTGTTGTTAGCTCCTTGATATTAGTTTTTCTCTCCGCTGCTTTCCACCACACGACCGCTCCATACACCAAAATCGGCCTGACTACACATGTGAATATGTAATAGGCCGCCCTAGGTTTAAGACCCCAGGTATTGGAGTAGGCGGACCGGCAAGCGAAAAGTGCTGCGCGGGCCTTACCAATTCTGTGCTTCACGTTAGCCCCCCAGTTCAGTTTCCTGTCTAGTATAAGGCCCAAATATTTAACACTATCAGCAAGCTCCAATGTTATTCCGTTGAGGTTAGGCGTGGCAATAGCCGGTACCCTGTGTTTCTTTGTGAAGAGCATAAGTTCGGTTTTTGTCGGGTTTGCCCTAAGACCGACTTTTCTGGCCCAGATTTGAATATGGTCCAGCGCCGATTGCATAAGGTCCGACAAAGTTTGTGGGAACGCACCCCTCACAAGTACCACAATGTCATCGGCATACGCCACTACCTCAAAGCCACTGGCCCTTAACTTCTCCAGTATTTCGTTGACTGTCAGGATCCAGAAAAGGGGAGATATAATCCCTCCTTGTGGTGTTCCGGTACCGACTGTTCTTTCCGCTTTGGCCTCCAAAAAGGTAGCCTCAATCCGCCTGCTCTTGAGCAAGTCAGATGCCCAGGTCGCCAGGGTTTTATCCACCCCATATCGAGCCAAGGCATCAATGATACTCGCGACAGTGACATTATTGAAGGCCCCCTCAATGTCTAAGAAGGCTGCCAACGTGAATTCCTTCTGCCGTAAGGATTTTTCTATTGTACGGACAACTTTGTGTAATGCCGTATCTACTGATCTGCCCGCTAGATACGCGTGTTGATCAACACAGATTCTCGCGACATCAATCGAGCTTTTGATGTGCAGATCAACAAGCCTCTCTAGTGTTTTGAGCAGAAACGATGTTAAGCTGATTGGTCTAAAGTCCTTCACGTAATGATGATTCAACCTACCAGGTTTCGGAATGAAGACCACTCTAGCTTTTGTCCATTGCTCGGGTACTACCCCGAGGCGGAGGCATGCGGTAAAAATACGCTGCAGAATGGGAATGATGGCCTTATCTGCTTTTTGAAGCATGATAGGTGATATCTCATCAATCCCTGTAGCTTTGTAAGGTCGGAATGTGCCAATAGCCCATTCAATCTTGACCTCGTCCACTACTTCCTTGATCAGCCGCTCAGACGCCCGGTGGGTTCCACGAAGTACGTCACTACGCGGTGTCACGCAGGCTGATTCTGGAAAGTGAGTTTCCAGTAGCAAGTCCAGGCACTCTTTCGGGTCCTCCACCCAATCCCCGTTTTCCCTTCGCAAAAGCGTAGGTACGCCGGGGGTTACGCTTAGAACCTTCCTGATTCTGGCAGCCTCTGTACCTCCTTCAATGTTCTCACAGAATTCCCTCCATGAGTCGCGCTTGGCTTGTCTAATCTTCTTTTTGAAAAGCGACAGCTCTTGCTTGTAACGATCCCAGTCAGCCACGTTTCCGGAACGCCTTGCGGTGTTAAACGCCCTTCGTGTGCGACCTCTAGCCTCTGTGAGTTCGCCATTCCACCACAAGGTAGCGTTCTTCCTTACGGGCTTTTCCGGACACACGTCTTTGAAATCTGACACTAAGATTCCCGTTAATCGGTTCACCTGCTCGTTCAGCCGTCCTGGACTCGTCAGTTCCAGATCGTCTAGTGCTCTGAGGTGTCTATTTGTTTTCCTTGAGTAAACTTCCCATTGTGCTGTTCTCGGGTTCCGTACTTTTTTAGGTGAAATAACAGAACAACCGATATTCCAGCATAGCCACTGGTGGTCCGAGAGCGATGGCAGGTTATAAACCTGCCAGCTGTGGACACTTTTCATTATGCTTGGAGTTGCCAGGGTAATATCAATTACCTCAGCCCTGTTCTTAGTTATAAATGTAGGTTTGTTACCCATGTTGAGGATGTTGAGGTTGGTTGACGTTAGAAATTCTAGCAAACTCCTACCTCTCTCGTTTATGTTGGTGCTTCCCCATATTTCGTGGTGAGCATTTGCGTCACAGCCGATAACAGCATCCGTTGTCATAGCCGCTACTGCCAATCTTCTCAGTCCGGGCGTGATGGGATCCATGTCGTATGGTAGATAGACCGCCGACAACAGGCACCGTTTCGTGCCGCTACCAGCGATCCCCCACTCCACACACACTGTGGTTGTATCCCCATCACAAAGCTGCGGAATCAAGATTGCTTTCACCTCTTTTTTGGCGACAATACAAGTCCTTGTCTTGTCCCTTCCTTTTAGCTGGAACACACTGAGGCTGGTGCCGAATCCACAAGCCGCATTCTTGTACAGAAGCGGCTCCTGTATCAGTGCGATGTCAGCGTGCCCCCGACTGAGATGCCGAAGCAGATTGGCCGTCGCCCCTCTACTGTGGTGCAGATTTGCTTGGACCACTCGCACTTCGGCTACCCTCAGTCACCTTCTCCGCTCCAACTTTCAAGGTGATCCTCTTCAGACCGAAGTGAATCAACCCGTTGTTGGCCCGTACTTGATCCGCGGACTCCCGATCGATACCCAGCACAAGCACTAACTTAGCTGCACCAGTTAAGTCAGGCTCCGCAGATTGGTTAGTTAGTTTAACAGCCTGGAATAATCTCCAGCCTGAAACTTTCAGATCGGGGTTCTGTCTTTTTAACAGAGACAGAGCCTCCGAAGCGTTCGAGTGGGGCACCGCCACCTTCGCTGTAATTAGCTTGGGCACGGATGTCTCCTCCACTACGTCCAAACCTGGATGGTCTGCAGAAATCTTCAGGACGGTAGACCGAAGCCATTCCGTCGAGAAGACGTCACTACAGGTCACCGCAATGTGGCCGCGAACAATGTTACAGCCTTCAAAGCGAGGTGACCCTTCTTCCGTTGACATGGCAAACCTGAGGAGTTCCTCGGTGATCCGTTTAAGAATCACCTTGGCCACGTCATCTTCAAGTCTCCATTCCAGGGGTTCCTGCTTGTCAACGACGGCCAGCTTAAGGTGACTGGCCGCTACGTCCCTAAAGGAACGAACTGCCGTCTCCTGTCGTGGCCTCTTCGTCGATTTACCTCTCGGCGAGGTTAACTCCTCTGAGCGTTGGCGTTTACTTGCAGCCGCTGCAGCAGGTTTCACTTGGGCAACCTCGGGTTTCCCTTTGGATTCCAGCGTCACCGTGCTACTGGCCGCTCGTTTTGCCTCTCTCCTTCTGAAGCGTTGGGCATTCCGCTTCCTCCCTTTGGTGGGATCAGCTGCCGCCACCTTCACAGTAGACTGCAGATCTTTGGAGGCACCACCTCCAGTCTTGGTCACAGCTCTGCTGAGTGGCTTAGCCGCCGCTTCCTTCCCGGTGACCTGCAAGCCTTTCAGCTTGCCGCCTCCGTTCTTGGTCACAGCTCTGCTAGAAGCCGACTCAACCGCCGCTTCCGTTGTACTGGCCAGTGGATCTCCAGACCCGCCGCCAGACTGCTGAGTAGCTGCTCTGCTGACGGGTACCGCTACGTCCGTCGGACTCACAGTAGATCCCGCGGCGGGTTCCCCATCTAGCTTCAGGGCCCGCAATCTTTCGATCGTCTGACCCTGAGCCGTTTCGCTTCCCGACGTTGGTGATCGTGTCACCTTTGAACTCCTTTTGAAGGGGTCCTTTTCTGGTGACTTCCCTCCAGTAGTACTGGCGGGAAGTTTGAGTTTTTTCAGGTCTTTATTTTGATCCATAGATTATATTTTTTTTTATAATTTCAGGTTTGGGTTTCACGTTCTCGGACCACAGCCGAGGCAATCGCCAGCAATTTTGCCTCCCGCTACACCCCGCCCCCATAGGAACAACGTATTGCTCCGACCGTCCTTCCCCCTCTTCGGATCGCGAGGCAGACTCCCCCACGACCATCCGAGGGTTCTGTAGGCTTTCACAGTACGCTGAACCTGCGAACCTTGCTGCCGAGGCAACCAAGGTGTCTCCCCTAGTCTAACAGTTCGCTACTCTGTAGACCGCGGTTCGCCAGGTTCCAGAACCGGGCAAAGTGAAGTGTTGGATCCAGAACCCCGCAGGTGAACCTTCACCTCAGTCACCAGCCCAGACCTGTCCCCAGGCCTCCGTGTCACCCCTGCGGAGAGAAACAAGGGCGCCCCTCTGCCGGTTACGGGCGAGGCCTCCGTTTACACAGCCCATACAGCTGGCTGCTGTACGGGCGTGCGGCAGAACCAAATTCTGATATTATAATATATGCACAATTATATATTGCAATTTTTTATTGGGGTATGCGTTATAAGGCGATTCATATCAATACTGAATAATACGATTGTTTCGGGGACATATTAAATTTAACATGGTAATGATATTGGTTTAATGCATAGCTACATTTATAATATTTGGTGCATGATACAACAGTGCAGTAATACTTTTATGAATATCAAGTGCGAATTGACCATGACAAGGCATATAATTTCGAAAATTCTATACTATTGCACGTCACGATAATACCCAAAAACAAACAAAAACACATATACATACATATTTGATAGAGCAAAGCAATCGAAATGATGAAATACATAAAAGCGACACTCAATAATCAACTAGATTTGTGTTTATTTACCAAAAATTGATAAAAAAAAATTGTTTGATAAAATAGTTATATATAAATATGTCGATGAAAAAGTACGGACAAACAATTACAAAAGTATCGAAACTCACCTGCCAAATTGGTTTATTTTTACTATCGATTGCTCCGAATTCACGTTCATGCGCTCGTGTCAGTACTTGCTTGTATAGAATTTCCGCTTCAGGATATTTGCCTTGTTTCAAATAACAACTAGCCAAATTGTTCTTCGTTTTAGCTACATTCGGATCATCCGGTCCCAATTTAGTTTCGTAAATTTCCAATGCACGTTGATAATAGATTTCGACTTCTTCGTATTTTCCCTGATTCTGACACAGCAGAGCCAAATTATTCAATTGTTTCGCTACATCGGGATGATCTTTGCCCAAGACTTTTTCACGAATTTCCAGGGCGCGTTTGCATAGTGGTTCAGCTTCTTTATATTTACCACGTTTGCCATAAAGCACAGCCAAATTGTTTAGTGTTGCAGCGACTGCTGGATGATTGTCGCCCAGTGTTTTTTCACGAATCGAGAGAGCATCGTTTAAGAGATTGGCGGCTTCTTTATATTTGTTCTGGGAAAGAATAACGGAAGACAGAAATGCATTAAATAAGTCATCCGAAGGTACATTTACGTGAAAGGTAGGGTAATGACTATGGAATTAGTTATAAATAAAAAACACAAATGAAGCTTTACTGGTGTCCTTCCTGGTATTTGCATAAGAAGCTCGCAAATGCAGGGCTATATTCCACAACTGTAGTCTACATCTATGTAGTGATTCAGTTTAACCCTAGAATGATACCCATGAGTAATTTTAACTCACATGCGGTATATATTTCGTCGCGCATCAGCCAGTTGGCCACTCTGACTGCCATGAGGCTAGAAGCTATATAATTTTTTTTTATGTTGAATGGTAAAATAAACAATGTACATAATACTATTGTTGCCTCCTTTTTAGTAAAAACATGTACCTAAAAGCATCCAAAAATTTACCGTACCATTCTAGGGTTAAGGTCGTAAGTTGATAATATTGAAGAAGCTAAAACTTTGAACCAGTCTTTTTTGAGTTTTGTTGTTGATCGGCTCAAGTACGCATTTTGATTTCAAACATATAGGGACTTATCAAATGAGGAAAATTTAATGCACACTGCCTGATAATTTCTATAACAAGGATCATCTACAATTGAAAAAAGTTGAAGTGCGATCCTTGCGATCCTTAAAACCACACATTTTTCACAGTATTCGACATTTCACACAGTTCTCGCCGTTTTTACCAGAAAAAACGGTAAAATATCTACATATTTTGTATGGATTTGTATATGCATGTTTACATGACTGGCATACATGATATGATATAGATCTCCAAACCTAAGAGATATCTTTCGTTTTTATTACTTATATTACCAGCCAGTGCACTTCAATTCAGAGTTTTCATTGTAACTTCCAACTGTATCACCCTTTATGAAAGCTAGCCACATAGTTTTTACTGATGCAACCGCTGTCAACTGAGAAGCATTTACAATTTACAGATAAGCTCTATTGTTAAAATGCATATTATTGAATTTAGAGAAGTTTGTTAAGGTGCTACTTATCTGCATCTATTGACGAAGTGCTTTTATTATAATTTTGAGCATGAAACATGAATATCGCTATCTCACCCTGATATTATTTTCAATAATTGCCGAAAGACACTTTGCCAATATGCGCAGATACATCTTTATACTTCTAATGATATTGAAATCCTCATGATAAAAATCGCATTAAAAGGAATAATATCTCAAAAACCATTTTCGACTTACCTGGTCCCTGTAAACGAGAGCGAGAATATTTAGCATTGTAGCCACATCTGGGTGGTCATGTCCACTGGTTTTTTCTAAATCTTCAAGAGCCTGCTTGCAAAGGGGGACTGCAACTTCGTACCTACAAACAAACGACCAAAACTCTTTAGTTTATTTATTGTTCAGCATTCTCATGTAATTCCGGGTTTACCTTCCTTGTGAAGCATACTGTATAACCAAATTGTGTAGTGTGCGCAATCGTGCTGGGATCTCATAGCCTGAGTTCGCTTGATTTGCATAGTGACTGGGTGGCGTCGGTGACATATTATGACGTTCATCGTGGTCCTCTTCGGGAAATAGTTCGACCACTGGATCTGTTCGAGATTTTTCATTGTTTTCTTCCTGTTCCTGATTATCATCGTATTTCTTGACGGATGCCATGAACTCCAAATGTTTCTTTTCCTCTTCTAATTGCGCTACCATCTGTTCGGATGCTTGGAATTTCTGTTGTGTATTCGCTAATTCATCTCTTAGCCATGCATTCTCTTGATAGAGTCGACGTACTTGTGTTTTGAGTTTTTGTTTTTCAGCTTCGATATTTTGTAGATGTGAAGCGAGGGCCATCATAACTTGTGCTTCGCCCAAACCAAGTTCGATACTTTCCATGTTTTTCTGTACGATTTCGGTTTTTTCGTTGTCGCGGCGGGCTTCAGCTAAGCCCGCCATCAGGGACATGTGCTCGACACGTAACGCTTCGAGTCCTTGAAGGACTGTTTTTGTGTTACTCATGATTTCGTCTTGTGTCATTTGAGTCATTTTGCCGATACTTTCGATTTTACGACTGAAAGAAAATGTAAAAAAAAGTTTGTGTGACTAAAATGAAACTTCTGATTTATTGTTTTGATGATTTGTTTTTAATTTCTTTGAGAGATAATAGCTAGACAAGCAAGGATGTGAATTTAAAATTACCACGAACAAAAACTGTTTGGAAACTATATTTTGATAAATAAATGAAAGTAAATCATTTTACACCGTCCATAGTCTCTTAACCTGTTAACTGAGGAATAAACTTTTGCTCAATTCGTTTCACAATGGGGGCTTTTTTCTTCGCAGTGCGAATCAATGCAATATATCAACATAAAGATTCAGTGAGTATCACCCATGGTTGCGTTACTCGTTCGAGCTATAGTTTTCAGGACATATTTATGTATAAGTACTAGAAGTTGGTCGGAATCAAGATCCAGTTAAGATACTATTAACTCTTTGGAGATTTTAGTGAATTATAAGGTACTTATGTGTTTCTATGGAAATAAGAAATTTGGATAAAAACAAGTAAGGGAAATGATAATTAATAATGTTTCTAGCTTGTTGTTGAAGAAAATTAGTATTAGACCCACTTTGCTCAAATGCACTGTTTCCAAGATAGTCTCTTCATTTTCGTAGCAAAAGAGACTCATCTAGGGAATAATCCTTATTTGGTATGTATAAAACCTTGAATATATTTTTTAAATCATTAAATCATTAACATTTATAAACTAAGAAGAACAAATCACGTTAAGCACAGGCCAACACCCAACTCTGATCACGCCTATAAGCCATTACTAAATAACCAGTTTTTTAGAGTCCCTTAGAGCACCTCGGCACTATGTCTTAGCAGTATATACAGTACTATATAATTAAATACTCATTGTCTGATTATTTTGCAAACTGCTTATATATCAATAATGTTTATATATCTATTCATGCGCTGGTTTAAAGAAATACAATGAAAGTCAGTAACAAATTACGAAAAATCACTGCATTTACACTACTTTCCATAATTCATACTATGGACTATATATCCTGTACTGACGGCTTTAGTACATGCACAGATACAAACGAATTCTAAATATGCCATATCGGACATTCACTTCACGGTTAAATATAAAGTTAAAAATTCTTCTGAAAAACATTTCATCATGCCCATTTACGATTAAAATTTTTCATGTCATTGCAGTTGACTTCTTGGTATGACGAAATATTTCGTCATACCCAGTTAACAGGTAAAAGAGTTATTATGAAACTAATATATCCGATATGTTTTAAAAGCGCTTTTACAAAGTTTGCTTTTCGCATAGACAAAGTAATATATTACAAGTGAGCCTACTGCGACTCATTCTTTCAGATTAATATTCTTTCAAGAATAAATAGCACAAACTTTATGAAACATCCTGCTCCTTTGTACTTTCCATTCACTAGATAGTTGCAATTTTTACTTTCGTGCTTTTGAAATCGTCCGGTTTTCAAAAGCTTTATACAAGTAAGAAATTCTCAACGTTTTATTGAGCTCTAAAAGTGATAGATGAGAGTGGTTTCACTTATTTGAACACAGCCATGCATTGATATTCACTCTATACAGTGTCCTTGTACATAGTGTGCTGGTTGAAGTTTGCTGGCAAGAAAAATGTGTTTATATTTGACCCAATTCGAGAAATGTTCTTTCTGGTCCATTCCCGCATCTGGTCACTGAAGTGTGATAAATGTTAGTCATCCGAATAAATTATGCAGAGGATTTTGATTGTGGTTAAACTGGTAAATTCCATGAGGCTGATGCGGGGAGATATTTTCAATGCGAATGTCGTTTTTAAGATTTCCGGTGAATATTTATCATATTTAACGCAGCTTTCAGTTCCTGAAGATTAGTTTTGATAACCGGACGGAATATATATTAGGGTTTTCGGAGATTTTGAGATTGATACACACATTCTAATATACATACAATTTTTTTTGATATACGATGGTGGGTTATGAAGTTCGCGCAATGAGTAGGTAGGTAATTAATGAGGATAGTTTAATGAAACGTAATGAGCAAAGAGACAGATTATAAGTATAAATAGCAAGTTATATTGCAATCAAGCTATCAGTTTTCGAACTATTGTCCACCAAGCAACTTATCTGGTAGACTGTGTAAAATATGAAGAAAATCGTTTGCCGCAGTGTTATAAAGCTATTCACCAAACAAGGAAAGTCGGCTTAAACCATAATGAAAGGGACGGCATCCGTTAACGGGGACCCTTGTCCCGATAAAACCATGATTTACAAGCGGTAAAGTCTTTTCAAACCAGGAACCAAGACTTTATACAGTGGTATGAAAATAAAACCAAGGTGTCACGGTTTTCTGGAAAAGTCATGGTGATCATTGTTGGTGACTCAGAAGGGACCCTGTTGAGCGATTTTAAAGCCTAAAAGCGTCTCCATAACAGGAGAATAGTACGCTTCAATTCTAGAGCGGTCGAAAGAAACCATAAAAAAGAGGACAATTAACCAAGTTTGCTCTGCTTCTGCACGAAAGCGTTCGTTGTTCCAAAGAGTCGTTTTGCCTTTGCTGCCGTGCATAAGGTGAGCTTCGATATTTTAGATCACCTATCTTACACTCTAACTTGGCTCCCAGGAGTTATTATTTTTTTGTGAAAATTAGCTTCGTGGGCAGAGGTTTTCAAACGATGAAGAAGTGAAGGACCCAGTTTCGACTTACTTTCTCGACAAAGAAAAACAATTTTTCTTTAGAAGGAATACATAAACCAATTGAAAGATCCGAAAAATTTATTAGATGAGCATATTGGAAAAGGAAAATTAATTCGCATTTTTATTTGCAAAGCGCAGTGAATGCAGCAGCCAAAAAAGTACTGGGATATACATCTCGGCAACGCAGTAATGAATGGTTCGACGAGGAGTGTCTAGCCGCATTCGACGAAAAGAATGCGGCCTTGAAAATCCACATTGAACGACCGACAAGAGCCAAGAACGAAAAATACGACGTTCTTCGGAGAGTAGCTAATAGAATAATTAGACGTTACAACATGCTGAATAACATGAATAACAACTTTATGGCTAACAACACTCGACAAGCGTACAAAATAGTGAAGCACTTAAAACACGGCTTTAAACCACGCACTAGCCTATGTAGGGCTGTCGATGAAAGCATCATAAGCGGCTCAGAACAGGTGAAGGATAGATGGGCGTCCTATTTGCAGCAATTACTGAAAGGAAATGTCCCCGCACCCGACGAATCGCCATTACTAATTGGCACATACCTTGACAGTGTCTCACCTCACCTAGATAAAGTCCGACAGGCCATGGACCGCTTGAAATCCAACAAAGCACCGGGCATCGATGGGATTCCCACGGAGCTCCTGAAGACAGGCGGGATTTCCGTTTTAAGGGCAATCCATGGATTGGTGACAGGCATCTGGCAACAAGAAACGATGTCGTATGAGTGGCGAAAAAGTGTCATATGTTCCATTCACAAGAAAGGAGATTGACTACAGTGCGAAAACTACAGGGGCATATCACTACTTTATACGTCGTACAAGCTTTTGACAAAGATTTTAGATTTCCCATCACGCTGAGAAAATTCTTGGTATATCAAAGAATATCAAGGCGATTTCAGACGTGGAAGATCGAAAGTAACGACCAAATATTTACGGTCAAATAAATTTTGGAAAAATGCTAGGAAGTCAACATTAGGTGCGTTTTATTTTACATCCAGAGTAGTGCAGGATATCGATTTGCACATGAAACAACAACAACATCCAGAGTACGAACACTTGTGAATTCAGTGGAGTTCGTACTCGTGCTCTCTGTGGAACGTATTTCGAAAAGTCATGTCAACTGGAATAATTGCAATTTTCAAAAATGTCCATGTCACCCTGGCAACCAGGATAAATAGTCATACATTTGAAAACGGCGTTGGTTATATGACAGTTCAAATTTTGAAATGACAACTGTCTGATAGAAAAAAAACTCGCGTGCTACTCTGGATCGTTTTATTATGCATGCAGGATACCTACTACACTCTGGATGAAAATAAAACGCAGCTATTGACGTCCATGAAATATTCGTCGACTTTAAACAAGCGTACGACAACATCAACCTTACTGCTTTATATAACATCATGCTGCAGTTCGGAATCCCAGCAAAGCTGGTACGATTGGTGAAAATGACCATGACCAACTCTGATTCAGAATAATATGAAAAATTAGTTAGTATGAGTATGTCATGAGGAAAATCCCCGTTGACACGAGAGAAACTCTTTTATTTTAGTCGACACAGCTAGTAGTTTACGTTGATGACATCAATATTATGTCACGTTCGTTCAACGACGCCAAGGAATTATTTGTAACTCTAGACGAAACCGTCAAAGAAGTTGGTCTTCAAATTAACGAATAAAAAACAAAAATTATGACCCAATCAAAACAAAACATAGAACCACATAAGATCCATAAGATCCCATAACGATAGGGGACTATAACCTTGAAAACGTAGACAACTTCGTGTACCTAGAGAGGAACGTCTCGAAGGATGAGAATGAGCCTGACGAAATCAAACAACGGATTCAATTAACCAATAAGACATTCTTTTCGGTGCTTCTCAGTTTGAAATCCACATGCGTACACAGGAATACGCAGCTTCGCGTCTACAAAACAATTATCAGACCTGTGCTATGCTACGGAAGCGAAACCTGGACACTGACCCTGGCGTCTGAAAAAGCCTTAAATACGTTCGAAAGAAGGGTATTGCGAAGCAACCTCGGTCCAATACGGGAAGAATATGGATGGCGAATCCGACACAACAACAAGCTGTATACCATATATGACGAGCCGGAAGTCTCTACCGTCATACGACTACAAAAATTACAATGGGCTGGCCACGTCGAACGCATGAGCGACAATCGAATCCCCAAGCGGTCTCTCAAGGGACGAGCGAGCGGAGCCAGGCCAGTCGATAGGCCACGCAAGCTGTGGGAGGATTCGATAGATGCTAACAGCAAGTAGCTTTTGGGAGCACCGAACTGAAGGATGCGGTCACTGAACCGAGACGAATGGAGGCGGCGCATTAAGGAGGCTAAGGCTCGATTCGGGCTGTAGTGCCACGATGATGATGATCGTTTCATGCTATCGCGATGTCGCTGAGGAACGGCCATGAGCCGAAGGAAATTACGATAATTGCTTCATTTTGATGGATAGAGAGTTATATTTGCATGATCAGAGATGGACGGCAAATTCTCGTATTGGCATCTTAGAGAAATTATTTAAGTCCTTAACTCGTACCTTGTTTGTAGATTAGCAGTGGGTGTTCCAGTGAAATCTAAGATCTTACCCAAAAGCGATATTTACGGTACTGACTTTGTAGCACATGAAGATTAGCTTGCTGAACGTCCTATCGTTCCATCCTTCAAACTGCCTCTGTGTGACTGTTTTAGAGGCGAAGGCATTTGCTGATTCCATCGTAATAAGGAATGGCTAAGGGCTGAGTTTATCGATCCGGGAATTCCGATTTGGCACGATAGAAAGTGTGAAAATATTAAAGTGAAATGAAATTATTTATTGATATATTAATATTTTAATCTCATCATAATATACTAAGTAAATAAATTATTAATAGTAAATAAGTTCTGAATTATATTCAACAAAACTTTTGGGTCGAATCATATAGCCTCCTTCATATCCAAGAATTGGTTTGAAATAATGGAAACTATAGCAGAATCGACAGGTCCTCAGCTAATCGGTTATGCACTTGGACCATCAGTTGCTACTCTGGACTATCGGATACGCTGAAAAACTAAGTTTGAGCATTTATTATCTCACATCCCCAAGAGTAAGATAAACAAAATGTTGGATCGCCTCGCTTTGACTGTAGTAACTGACTTTTACACCTTTTTTTCGTGTTGTCGCATATTACATCATTTACATTGTATAATGATGTCTTTGGGTGGGCTATTCCACGAAATGAAAAGTTGAAAACTGAGTTCACTATACTAAGAAGCTTTCCTTAAAAAATGGGTTGAAATAAATGAAACTGCAAGAAAATCGAATTGAACATAATGGATAAACACTTCAAAAAATTCCAGGATGAAAACTTCAGTAGGTTGTGCATACTAAAAATGCTAATGATAGTTGGGCCGCAAACATGAGCGATCTGTATCCGTACTTGTGGTGCTCGCTTATTTCTTGGAGGCAATAAAGACTTCACATCAATGACCTCTTGCGCAGATTCCTTTTTCTCATAGTGTGAGCTTTTTTCATACTTAGCAGTAGGACGTTGCAGGTCCGATCAAAACTATTCAAGAAATGCGAAAAGTCCAAAACTTGGCTATGAATATTCTCATGTCAAACCCAAATAACCAATTAAAAACAAAATACAAACATACATTCAGAAAAATTTCATTTAATAGAATCAAATTTAAATCAAAAGTTGAAACACTTTTAAATAAAAAACGAATCTTATTTGAATTCCACTTAATTATAAAAATTTTATTTTCATATCAAAATTTTTCATCATTGAATGAACAATAAAACATTAAAACAAACAAGACTCACTTTGACACCGCGTTATTGAAATGAGGTCAGATTATTTGAATTAAGGGGTTACACCACAGTAGAAATTTCAGTAAATTGATTTTCTTTTTATTGGCTTAAAAAATCCTTTGAAACCTCTAGAATAAGAGGCAAACGGTTTCATACCTGCTGGAAATCGTTTTCAAAGAAATTTCGAGCACTTTTTCGACTCTTCCCGACTGCTCGAAAATGACTACCTGCGATAGATACGACACCTGCTCATTGGGTGCAGCATTATGTCTTATCATACGATTTCCAACTTCTCTAGTACACTAATATAAGCCGTTAGAAACATTTTCAAGCATGTTGAACACAAAGTTCAGTAGTACAGTGTCCTTTGATGTTGAGAGAAGATGTAAATTTTGCGTGGAAGTTATTCAAATTACGATTTTTTTGCAGTGCTAATTTCTCACACGTTATTTGTAGCTTTTACATTTATGTGAGTTACAATGAGTGAAAAGAAAGTATGCAAGCCCTAAAAGCTCAAAAATATCGTATAAGACGCGGCAACGGACCAATGTGACGAAACGACGACCGTTGAACAGATATAAGGCGGAGGAAGATTCGGCCGGTGTCAGCGCTTTGGCAAAAAAATTGAAAGTGGATTCTGACATTATCGATGTATAAAGTAAATTTGGTTATTGATTGAAGGTAAAAAAAATTAAATGATCAAAATTTTTTATTTTATCATACTTGAAACACGAGTCAAAACTTTAAACGCGTTTTTCTCGAAACACGTTTTTTCAAATCGGCACGCAGCATAACTCAAACAATTTTCCATTTTTCACTCCAAATTAATATCACATCTTTAAAACAACATTCCGCATAGAAATACGTAGCCGATTTTCAATAAGTAAATATCTCGATTTTTTAGCTACAAATAAGTGCCGGTTTTTTTGAAGGAAAATGCACTTTTTTTTTCAAATGCTCGCCAATTTTACAAAAATAAATATTTTCCAAATCCTCTACGTATTTCTCTAGCTATACTAATGTTCTTTATGAAAATTTTTTTTATTTTGTTCCCGATTAATTTTTGGTGCACTTCTACTGCGTGCCGCGGAGCCCCTCCAAAAAAAACCGTTCCGCAGAAACGGCTGTTGGGCAGCCATTTTGTAATATTTTTTAATTAACAAAGTTTTTTTAAAAACTTCAAAACATGCTTAACCAACGTCTTTAAAGAGAATTACTTTTTTACTTTTCCTTCTACTTAAAAAAAAATCGCAGAAAAACGTTAAATTTTCGCTCTCTACTGTGGTGTAACCCCTTAAAAAGAAAAGTATATGGCGCCAAATCATATTTGAAAATTTTTGATTTGGCGTCATATACGTTTCTTTTTAATTCAAATAATCTGACCTCATTTCAATAACGCTGTATCAAAGTGTGTCTTGTTTATTTTAATGTTTTATTTTTCATTCAATGAGGAAAAATTTTGATATGTTAATACAATTTTTATAATAAAGTGGAATTCAAATAAGATTCGTTTTTTATTTAAAAGTGTTTCAACTTTTGATTTAAATTTGATTCTAAAAAATTTTAAATTTAAAAAATAATATTTCTGAGTGTACAACTAAACTCTCCTGGAACTATTTCCTATATCGATTTTTTCCTGCCGAAAGCATCAATATACCAACATAGATTTAAAGCAATATCAATTTGACCATATGGTACCCATGCAACCATATCGGCATTCACAACTGCAAGGATCGAAATTGCCTATTTGTCACGGAAGCATATATATATATAGCAAATTTGTCGTTCCAATGCAGGTGTTTTGAAGAGACTCTTTCAGTGAATTCACCACGATATGGCTTCATGGTTTCACTTAGCACAGTCTATTTTTCAGACGAAAGAAGTATGTGCACTTGCATATACCTCACATATCACTTGGCATTATGATAACACTCGTCGTCATCGTCAATGTCGTTGAGCCTTTTGCAGTTCTTTGGTGTGCGATAAGTCGAATGGAAGTTTCTTCCTAGTATTAATTACATTCATTAATCTGATACATGCCTCAAGCTATTTGGCATGAAACAGGTCATCAGGAAGTGACTGGGTGTAGTAAAAGAAGGAAGAATTCATTGCTATAATGCGATTTCGTGTACTAATTTAATTCATTGGTATAGATTTTGTGTGTAAGCTCATACAACTAGCTAAAAACCATATTAATTACAGACAAGCTATACTCGATTCAAATCCAATGCTATATACTTGCCAACATTTTTTGATTAGCAATGCTAAAACATAAAATAGCCCACTATATCTGGCCGTTCAAAAGAAAATTAAAGCTGCAAAGTTCATCAAGGTCAGACGAACTGGAGCCATCTCCACTGTATCGAATTTCATATAAATAGTATGTGCACAGTACGCAAAACTAGAAAAAAACATGATGCTTCGGGAAAAGTTGGACGCAGGATAAGTTTCAAAGCGAGGATACTGAACGAACAAATCGATTGAAGAGTGAAGGCGAAATCATCTGGGTCTCCTAGGAAATAATCGAAATGATTTATAGTTTTTGTTGTTTGTAACGAAATGAAAATTAGTATTTCCGCTTTTATACAATAGTAAATCGAAAGGATAGCACAACTTCTAGCATTTTTGAAAGGTAAACAAGATTGATTGCTAAATGGGCTAACTGGTGAATTTGAATTACGTTATGTCTCGTGTATTTTTCAATTAGTCTAATTAAATAGCTGAGGTCTATGATTTCGGATTATTTGGCGCTTTGCTCTACTATTTCCTTCCTATTGATGCTTTGTATGATTTATATTAAGGGGCTATTCTACTTTGTCAATTTCAAAAAATCGATTTTGTTTTTTTTACGTTTTTTGAAAGTATATGATCTCAAGAATATCGTATTAAAATTTCAGAATGATCCGAGCATTCTATATCATCATTTTACTCGAGCGCGTCTTAGTTCATTTTGAGGCGTGTACGTCGTTCAACCGCGTTAAACGCGTTTTTCTCAAAATCATGTTTTTCGATACTGTCCAAAGCTTTTCTCAGAAACTAATGAACCGATCCTCCTGAAATTATTACCACATATTTGTCAAACATACAACTATGGTTGGTACTAGAATCGTGTCAAAATATTGATTTTATCTATTTATTTTCAGCAAAAATCGGTAAAAAAAAACCGGTTTTTTCGAAAAAAATTTTCAAACAGTCGCCATTTTGTTGATTTTGCATAAAACTTCATGATTCTAGTTCCAACCATAGCCGCTATTATACAAACTAAGCATCTTTTTGAATTTTGTGTTTCAGACTCTCCGTTGCTGAGAAATCTTATGGACAAGTGCACCCCTTTTTTTATGACATGTCAAGAATGTATGCGTCATGACTATATATATAATTATATATATATAATAAAAAAATTTTTTTGTGAAGTTCAAGAGTTTATTTATTCAATGCCAGAAAGATTTATAACGATACATGTAACGACTCCTCAAAAAAAAATCGCAAAAATTAGCATTTTTATAGGGCTCTAAAGTAGAATAGCCCCTTAAAATTTGTAGTATGCAGAGATTGAGAAAATCTATTTGCAAAATGTTCGATAGGTGCTCCTGGTCTGCGTTAAAATCCTGCACCTGACATGCATATTATGCTCATAAATGATAAAATGATAAAAAAAGAAATCGGTGACAGTTCGCAATACATTGGGTCCAACTAAAGCGAGTTTGAACATGGCAATATATGTCAGTTTAATTTGCAATAATGGTCTAGCTTGCATCGTATTTCTGACAATAATTTTTCTCTAAAGACTTCCAAAGTGCGTTCATTTGCCAGGTGGATATTGAAAATGCCGAAGTGGTCCCAATTTTTAAAAAATGGTTTGCCTGTTGAGGCATACTGTCATCTTTTTGACTAAATAAATGAGCAAAACTGTCGCATCTTCATATGTCGCGACTCTATTAAAATAGTTTAACAACCTCTCTATTAATAAACAGTCACAGGATTTGATTTGATGGTATTATTGGACTGTTTTTTTTTTGCGTAAATCCAGTTTCACCATTTTAATGAATGGTATACGACCATGATATGCTTGGCCCACTGTTGACACGTGCGACATGGGCAACCTTGATTTAATAGAACGGTGGTACATGGCACACAATTCATGAATCAATTACGTTTGTGCATCCAAATTATTCTGGAAATGTGGCTTCTCGAAACCGAGACTCTGAGAGCTTAGATTGTACAATTGTGCACCATTGTAGTTTTTTAAAAGTCTAAATTACAACGGTTTGATCACTCAAGAATTGATTATTCAGGAAATGGCGTGAAACTTGTGGCAAATTTCACCAAAAATAGGGTCAAGGGACATCCCAAGTGATCGGCCCCTAGTTTTCACCATGAGCGAGTTTATTGACTATCCAAGGCACGATCCAACTGACTACAAATAGCTGCTTGCAGGAAACTATAAGCCGAGATGGATAAATTTGTGTGATATAAATAGCATTTCCGAGGAAACTTTAGAAGTGCGTTCTTGCGATATTTTGTAACAAAGGGTTATTACATCCCGGAAAAATTTATGGTCGGGATGAAGGTTTATAAAAGTTAAATGATCAGAAATATAAAATCGTAATTTATAGAGCCGTTATTGATTTTTGTTTTGGGATTCTGAACCTGCCTGGGAAGTTCTAGTAGGATTTAGGTGTTTAGTGTAATGTGGAATAAAATAAAATAATGAAAATAATATACAATAAAATAATAAAAATAACAATAATAAAAATAATAGTAATAAATAAAGCTCCTTTTGTGGGACATAAGAATATTACTATTAAACTAAACGTCTCTACTAGCTTTTATTAATACAATATATTATCATAATCCTTCAGCGACACTAAACGAATGATATAGCTTGCATTTAGTTTTAATTTGAAGGTCAGTAACATATAAAAACTAGATATATTTCAAATGGTTGATCGCTATTTTCATGCAACTTGTTTCATTTTAGGTCAGGGGTGTCGTTTAATGCTAACAGCACAAACTTAGCAGAAAGGATAGCTCGTTAGGGGCATATAGGGTAGTGATAGAGCCTAGGAAATGGCGGTGCACGTTTTGCTTAATTGCTGGGAAACAATCTGGATGGTAGATTATTTCAAATTCGTATTGACCTAGATAAGAACGACTCTTGAAACTTATCGTACTAGGACTAAATATTGTTTAAATATTGATTACGTATATAGTTTCCTTTCAAAAAATCGTTTTTGTCAGTTAAAAGACTTGTTGCAGATTAAATAATATGCTTGGAATCAATCGATTTTTTCCAAACTACGATTACGTGTTCAAGGACGTTCAATAATCACCGTCAACCTTCGCTGGCACATCTCACAACGTCCTTGGTATGATAGCATAGTATATATCGGTGTTTGATTAATGGGGGAATTGTTATGAGGATATTGATTTTTCAGGCTAGATTTAGAAGAGGTGAAAATTCAGAAAACAATGTATGGTGATTACATTTTTTTAAAAAATTTTTATGGTAATATAGTTTTTGGACTTTTAAAAACCAATAGGAATTCTAACATATTTTTTTGGGAAAGAATATAAACACGAGTCGATTTCAAAAGAACCGAAACAATACTCACATCCGGTAGTCGTTGATCACTTTGGACATCATTTAAACACCCTTTTTTGTATTCACCGAACGCGCCGATCAATCTAAAAATAAAACTTACTTTGTCGACGCGCTTCACTACCGGTGGCTTATTCAACCGTATCTTATAATTATGTTGCACAAATCACAAAATCTTATCTTGTTTATGTTAAAACGACAAAAGCACAAACATTGAATTTCATATAGAATAGGATCGTCGAAGATAAATGAGCTGAATCTCCGAATTCAGAGTTACTCGCGTAAGCACTATATTTTTTCCAGCTTTCAAGCCGCAGACAACTTTGTTTAAGCAATTATCAATTAAAATTTTTAGAATTGTAGTTTTATAAGCGTTTGACCGAATCCACTTGTGTGTGTATTCGTAGTATGTAAAAAATGCGTATGCGGATACTACTAGCCGACAAAGCACAGCATAAGATTAGATTATAAAGCTCACTTTTTTAATACTATCGTGTAATTAAGTGTGAATGTATGGACATAGAGTAATAAATAGCTTCTTTTCACTCGCGAATTTCTTCGCCAGTTCTGCTATAATATTTTCGACTTAACATATAGTCATATAATTACTATGCAGGTATATCACAGCCAGAAAAATGTTTACTTCGGTGTTATATATGATAATTTTCGTTATTTATGCTTTTTTTAATGATTACTCGCTTCAGAATCGCGCGCACATACGGATTATATTATAACTACAATTCGGGTATTATACAGACACGATCAGCATTGTGTTGTTTAGTATGTTGTTATGAACACGACAAGTTTACGTATTTTTATATTTACATCAGCAAAACAATGAATAGCCATGCCGTGACTGCAAACGAATTGTAGTATGGGCACAAGTAGAAAATTTTCTTGTCGCCGACGACGTTGACGAGGAAATTGTAGTCATTCTATAGCGATGAGTCATGAAGTGTAGTTTTTCGTTAGAATATTTCAACGCGAACTCAAGCAAATACTTCTGTTCGGATATCTGTTTCCGATTTTACTTTCTTTCATTGGCCGGAAATCAGGATGTTTTTTTCTGTCGTTCTGAACAATTTATTCACTTTTCCCGATATATCCTGGAAAGTATCCAAAACTGACGATATAAACGCTTTTAGGAAAAACTGAAGAGTTCACTATGAGGGAGAAAACTTTCTACGGAACACTCTCGTTCTTCTATCGCTCTTCGCCCGACAACTTCCTTTTACACACAGCTATAGCTACTAATTCAAATCTTATGCCAGACCGTACTGAAATCGTGAAAGTGGAAGAGACTCTGACTTGGCGTTTTAGCTAGAGGAATCACAAGGGTATGTGAGACATGCATAGAGTCGCAGCCACAACTATCGCTTGGGGAGAAATGCGCTTGTCGCGTTCTCCTTCAAATCGAGGGAGAGATGTTTCCCAACGAGGGAAAATCGATTTTTGGCAATGTGTCGGACTTTGTTGTTGATGGTTTACTTCTAGATTGTCGTATCTGGTGTTGCAGTGTTGAATGGAAAGTGAGGGTGGAGTGAACGGGTGTTGTAAGTGGTGATTTGTAATGCAGACAGATGCCAACGTTATTGATTTTCAAGAAAAGGGATAATTGATTTTTAATGAGACTGGGACATACTTGTAGAATGGAAGTCAGCAATTCTTCTTGATAGGAAGAGCTAATGCCTAGATTTGAAGGCCTTTAGATTAATGTAAATTCCTCGTTTTAATTTTTTTAATTTCTTAGGATTGAAAAACATGTTCAGGAAAACATAACTGTTTCTCCTTTACTCAAACGAATTCAAATAAACGAAATCTAATTAAAAAAAGGTTCATATTGATAAGAAGTTTAATATATAAAAAAAAAATCAGAAACTAATACATACATACATCCATACAAATTAATCTTTGGATCATAGCTCGAAGGATTTTTTTCATGAAAAAATAGACTCACGATGGCAACTCTCTCTCTCTCTCTGCCACCGACGGCATAGAAACTTTCTTCATGCAAACAGAAGAGCTGACTGTAAAACACAGTAAAAATCAACCACATTTCATTTTTTCTTTGACAAGTTAATGCTTAGCTAATCTTCCTGGGGGGCTGTTGTATATATACTATGCTCTCGGAAAAATCGCAGGTACTTTGATCCAGAAAACGAATGAAATTCGAATGCTTGTCGGTTTGAAAGTTAGATATGTTTTCTTGATCAAAAAAAGCGAATTGCGCATGTCTGAGGCAGAACAGCTTTAAATATTTGTTTTATCAAGAATCAAAAGCTTTGATCAGCACATCACATCAAAAAGTCAGTTGATAATTTGAATATGAAAGTAAAGCGTGTGTTTTGATGTGCTAATTGATTCACTTAGGCTCCTTTCACATTATACGGTTCCGACCGTACGGCAAAAAACCGTACGGTGAAAATTCGGATGAGCAACATGTTCACACTATACGGTTCAAGCGCGGTTTTTTTTTCGTCAGAAGCTCAGATTGTGATTAAATAGTGTGCTGTTTAATGGTCAAATAGTGTGCTGTTTAATTAAATAGTGTAAAATGAACCGCAAAAAGACGATTGCATTGTGCTTATGGCTATATAATCGTCACCAGAAAAGACGACAACGCAAACGCCGTGTTTGGGTGCATTTATGTAGAAATTTATCCCACAGCTCAGGTCTGGCCTCCACAAGTGTAATCAAAACTTCTGCATCGATAGGTCTGTTTCCGTACTTGAATCTATTATAATATATTATAATAGATTCGCAGCAAGTCGTTTCCGTACTTTTGCTGCAAATAAAATCTTGTTGACGTCATCGCTTCCCCTCTTTCAGCAAGTTGAAGAAAATTACAGCCGAACTGGGCTGAGGCATTTTGCTGCAGCTTGTCAAATCGACTACGATGGGCTTGGCGCGAGGCTTTGAAATGTATATATATTCAAATGAGCGCGCGAAGAAAAATCTTTTCTGTGCAATATTCCAATGAACACGGAATATATTTCTCGCACAACGTTTTTATTGCTATTACAAAATATCCAATGGTGGATATTTAGTGCATGGTGTGCACTTATTTGTATATGATCGACTTCGGTGGAGGCTAGGTTTTAATAAGGACAAAACTGATTTTTACTTTGAACTTGTTAGTCATTGCAACTGAAAATGAAATGTATTGTTGGCGGGAATATGCTGTTCTTTTATTTTGCAGGCACAATAATATAGATGAATTATAAATTTTGTTTCGCAGGCGGATCAATATTGATATGGCCTCCATTAATAGAGCCTGTTATATCTATTAATGGAACTCATAATTGTGCACGAGCAAAATATGATAATCTTGTAGATGGAAAAGGATATGTTCACAAGGTGTTTCCAATGCATATGATGGCTTCATCTGGTGTGTGGGCTGTGATCATGACACCAATGTTTCTCACAATTGTTTTTTTTATTTTGCATACTACAAAATACATACTACAAAGATAAGGCTGATTTAAGGTCCACAAGAACGTTTTTCGAAATTCAAATCAACGCAGCTGTCACTTTTAGTGTCTTCTTCTTACTTGCAGCAAGTTGCAGCAGCGCGTTTCTGTACTTTTCCAAATGTTCCCCCACCACAAAAATAATCAAGCTGTAAAATTCTGTTACTGCTGCATTTTGCTGAAAGTACGGAAACAGACCTTATATCTGTCATTATTCTTTTGTCACTTTACATTTTACACTTTGCTAAACTGCAACTAAATTGGCTCGAGATTGATTGACCGTACGGTTTGAAACCGTCTAATGTGAAAGCATGCACTTGGTCGCGTGCACCACTGAGTGTCCGGTCGCCGTTCGGGCACCGTGGATTGCAGTGGCAGTGTACGGCTGCTACACGGTACGGCCACGGCATTTTGCCGTAACCGTGAAATGTGAAAGAGGCTATACTCTTCTTCACACCACTAGAAAAATATCGCCGTACGGTTTTTTGCCGTACGGTCGGAACCGGATAATGTGAAAGGAGCCTTAGGAGGGTATTTTTGTATAGTAACTAGGTACATGCTTGAAATCGATTCGGAGTTCATACGATTAAAATGCTGGATGTATCATGTAAGATAATGTAATTAACCGTCAGGTGAATTACATGATTGTATATTTTAATTTAGTAGCAATTGCTAATAGATCAGATTTACGGTTATAACATGGACTCTGCAAGTGATGTAACTGAAGATTATCTCAATTTTAACAGGCACGTTGTGTTGACTGAGAGTTTCCTGATACAAGCATTTAGATTTGTTCAGATGAAATTATATATAAAGTTGGGCATCTTTCTACCAATAGGATGGCTTTTAGGATTTCTTTTCACTAATTACGCTATCTAACATAGACTTCGGTATGGGAAGACGACGATTAATACATTGAAATCTTTCAAAAGATGCCTGTTAAGTCAGGTAAAGTAGATGCCCATTTTAGCGATTACCTTGTCTATTCGTTTGAATTTCTGCTAAATCTACAAGAAAATAGATTAGTAATTTAAAATAATACATTTAATTTAATGTTAAAGCCTACGTTCTATGCGTCAGATTGTTATAGAAAAAGTTAATGTTATAGAAAAGTTAAAGTTAAACACTTTTGTAAATTCGTTTAACTTTTATGACTCTCCCGATACTATATTTCTATTTTTAAATAATTATATTAAAATATTTGTTTCATTTATTTCATATCTCTCCGAACTTCTAGCACAATGTTTTGGATTTGTATTATCCTGAAATCGGCAAATGTAAATGCTCTACGTGCGCTTTTTAAATAGTTTCGCCGCAAATGACCTTAATGCATTGTAATATTCAACGAAAACATTGAACTGGCTAACTATATTTAACTTATCTGAGTATTTTATGCCGCGTTTACATTCTCGCCGAGGAATGGCAAATGTTGACAAGGCGAGTGTGTAAACGGTCTCCTTGTCTATTCTCGGCTGTGTTTTTCATGGCAAGCACGCGTGTGTAAATGGCTTGCTCGACGGCTCTTGTTTGTTTTACGAAGTGATAATGATCCTTTTATTGCTGTGCCTGAGTGTTTATGACCGTCTCGTCCTAGTTCGAAGCCGCTGGAAGCGAAGTCGGTTTTATGTACCGAGTCAAAGGGATTCGAGAGGGTAGCGAAAGCTCATTTACATTTTCGAATTTTTCACCGGGACTTCAAACATATCCTTGCGTGGCACAGATTGAAATAACTCAAAGCACATCAGGCAGTTGCAATAGCCACAACCTGTATCCCTGTAGCCATCGTTCACTGAACTGAACAAAACAGCTCACAACTGTTGAAGGTGCATGGTGCGTGTTGCATGGTGCAATATCCTAAGTAAACAATTCACCTATGTCTTGCTGAGTCTTGTCCAATGTTTTGTCGAGTGCCCTCACGAGACGCTCGTCCCTATGTATAAATGCGGCATTAGACCAAGCAAAATCTTCATGCCGAAAATTAAAACAAGATTCGAAATCTACCTGCTGTTGCCTTTTACCCGTAGTCATTAAAATCATATCTCTCGACAGATAAGACAAACCATATCTTCTATGTCAAAAAGGACTTTGATCCCGTAAACGATCAAACCATGTTTATCTACTTTCCAGGAAAAGAATGAAAGAATGACAACTGAAGGCCAAACAAATAAATAACTAGTTTTTGCCTCTGTGGTTCAAACTGAAAATAGATTTGACTGGGATGGATTTTGTTCGCACCTTCATTTCTAGTTTACTGCTTTCGAAGTGAAATGTTATTTGTTTTGTAATGGGCGGATTGCCATATGAAAACCTAATTAATTTTTTGAAGGTTGTGACGCTTAGTTACCCAGGAATATATTTGCAATAATTCCGAACGACTTGATTCGATAATTTTATTGACGATTGACTATTAGCATAAGAAGGATAAGAAAAATTAGTTTATGATTTTGCGGGGGCTTCTTGTTGATTTTTATTGAATGAATAAGATGTGTGGAAATGAAGAATATTTATTGCATTTGCGTATAGGAGCTGTGATTCTGATAAATTCGTTTAAAACCCAACACATATGACTAGAAGTTAGTTCAATTAAGTTCTGTTTATCAAAATCTACGAAAGTATGAGAAACATATTTTTGGTGCCGATTATTTCGTACAAGTGCTTGTTATTTCTTTACCACTTCCATCTCTCCATCGCACAATATACACAGCTCACATTTTAGTGTTGTCTTTTCGTGTATTTTTGTTGCGTTTTTGTTATTCTTCAACTTTTTGCCTCCTACCATTAGAGGACGAGCAGGGATCAAAAATTGAAGAATAGCTAACAAAAACATACAAAAAATACACGAAAAGACAATACACTGAAGATAAACAAAAAACAAATACACAACTACAAAAATAGAATCGGTAAAATTGTCTAACGGCTATGGAGGGCACGTAGTCAAGTTTTACCGAAACTATTTATGCGTGTATATCTCCAGGTGGGCGGTGAGAATTCATTCGAAAAATGGTCAAAGCTCTAATGCTCAAGCGAAATTCCAACGGAATTCAATTGGACCATTTTTAAAACTAAACAAAAAAAACAGACAAATTATAGTTCTCATGTTCTCAATCCTGAATTAGATACATGCAGAAAAGTAAGAAAAATCAAGGAAATTTCTAGTGTGAGAACTGAAGAGACCCGAAATTCCAAATCGATGCTTTAAAAAGTGAAAAGGTGAACGCAAATGAATCTAATCCATTTTTCGGTACTGTCTAACCAGGAGCTCCTTATGGTCATCAGTTTATGAGTTACGATTAACATAATTCGATCTGATCATCTGGCATTTGCTATAACTCACAATAACTATAGAGTTTTCAGCATTCGAAAATGTTACCCTGATGATACACAGCTAGTATTGATACTATGGTTTCTATTCCACAGTACATGCCTGGTAAAGTTTGACATCACTTGCCAAACTTTAAAAGTGAGAGTAAATTTGAATCGAAAATTTTTTCATTATAAATGAAAAACTAACATCTTCCATATGATATACATATGTGAAGCATGTTGACGCACATATGCGTGAAAATTATACAAAAGGAATCGAAATAATAAAAAATTATCTATCTTACGCTCAGATCTAAAACTAAGTTAAAAATGGCTTGAAGGTCGACAAATCTTAAGATAATTCTATAATATTGGTTGTAGCTGCAAGCTGCAAATTCATACCAAGTGCAATCTAATTGTTTGTATTCAGTCCGTCCGTTAGGCAAGCATCAAATCAGCCCCTCTGGCGAATAGCCGCTACTAGTACCGCCGTCACAACGGAAGCATTGCAAACTTTCTAAATTAAGTCATCATTAACTGCACAATTACGAACAAAAGACCACAGTTAATCGCATCCAACACATATGCTTAGTAGATATTCTTGTGCTCGCTAGGCAAGTCTTGCAATTTTCTTGTGCCAATTGCTTACTGGAAAAAAGCCTACAAATTATGACTTCTACGTGACCTGCCTAGAAAGCCCTCTTTAGCATTAGATCATAGTAATTCTCGTTTATTTCCGAGTGTAAGACCATGTTTATGGGTAATGAGAGTTCATTGTGCAATTTGCATTTGCACCATTTGCCTAAATATCTGCTCGAGCATTTGCTGTAGTTCGAAGTCATATGTTTTCGGCTTCAAAACGACCAAGACAGAACAGATGCGAAGCAGTTTGACCAGATGATCAGGTTGCGAGACGGATGAGAGAAAATGGTGTTCGTATAGGAAACGAAGTATCAACACAATTCTCGTCTCCAACGTGAAATGACGATGAGATGAGAGGCCACTAAGCTGTGAGTTACATGTGAGTCATACATGAAGAAATATAACTATCCAATGCAAGTGGGTGAGTGTTTAGGTATTGTGTAGAATTTCGAATTTGCCTTCAATATTAAAACCACAACGCTTGCTCTATTTACAAACCCATTTGATACACGGTTTGCTAATTTACCTCAATGTTAATTAGTTATGGACGCATCGGTAATTAACAAGCCACATCAAGTTTGTTTCCGATGACACCACATTGTCAGGATGAGGTCATTATTCCTCTGCCTACATTGATCCATGCCAATTGAGGAAGAGAAGCTTTCTTCCGTCCTGTTACAATTTAGTACAACATTTTATTCCTACTTACGCGTTTCAAGTTAGAAAATCACAAAGAAATCCACTGCAAAGTCCAAAAAACAATCCACACCAGAAATTCCCAATTGTAACTTCTCTCTGTGCAATGGTCCGAAATCTGACAGCTTTCAAAAGTTGTTCAACAACGCAACGAAGGCAGAAACTCCGTGCCCGTTTAGTTTCGACGGATTCTCAGCACATTGAATTCACTTTTCGTCTTTTCACTCAATTAATTCACCTTCCGAGCACTGTAAAACATAGATTGTAAACGAACTGATGGGAACGCGATGAGAAATTAGCACAATTAGCGCGGAATGAACAGGAAATCCTTATTTTTCTTCCTCGCTCAATTTCTTCAACACACAACGTTGGAGATGGGGAAAATTTTGACAGAACGAAAAGTATTGACGTGGGGTGTGTTCAATGTGCATGCTATAGCAGCTATTAGCTGCTATTTTAGCAGCTCTGGCTGTCCAATGTCACGAAATAGCTACTTTCTGATGCTTGCTATTTGACAGTCGGGCTGTCCAATGCCTTCTAGAAGTACGGGCCGTCAGGCTACGTAATCGTTTAGCTATGACGTCAATTTAGCCGTGCATCTTGATATTTCCATCTGGCAGTGCCGATATACACCGAGATTTTACGAGCGGATTTTTAGCTATAATATAAATAAAACGTTAGTTTTTTGTGCGTGGACGCGTTATAATAATAATATTTAGTTATAACTTGCATTTTGTATCAATTAATTTTATCGACAGTAAATTGACACGAAACATCACATAACCTAACACCAACTGATAAACATTTCGTAACGAATTTCCCCAATTATACCGCACGCACCGCATTAATTTTTATTTTAGCTGTTCACTAGCACTGTTCCGCACATCTCACTTTATTTTCACTTCACTCACTTTAACACAACCTGTACAATTAACATTTTCCCGCGGACGTCCCATAAGACTGCGTGTGTTTTTCGCGCCACTTTGACAGGCTAGTGAGACGTCATTATTCTGCATTACGGCCCGTACTTCTAGGAGGCATTGGGCTGTCCAAGATTCCGACATAGCTGCTAAGGTAGCAGCTATTGAGTGCGTTTATGCCGTAGCTAAATTAGTGAGCTCTGCTTATTTAGCAGCGATATAAACCACTTTTAAATTAGCAGAGCTTGCTATTTTGGCTACGCTACTTTAGCGCTGCTAAAATTTAGCGCGGTTATAAGTGTGAAGGTAGCAGTGGTATAAACACTAGAACAGTCATAAATAAGATTTCTAGTTTCGAGTGACATTCGCAATCTGGAAGCCTTGGTGCAAGGGTGTTTTTGTTCTTATATTGAGCTCCTTTCAGATATTACGCCATTATTGCTTTGGTTAATAAGCTGTACGGTATAAACGCTACTACTATAGCAGCGCCAGTTCGGCAGCGCTATTTTAGCTACGGCATAACCAGGGCCATTCGCTGCTCGTAGTCTGGAGCATAGCTAGAAAGTAGCTAAGGCAAAATGGCCGTGCGTACACAGCTGACATGCAGTTTAAACGGCATTTTCAATTTGAAATTGAAATGAAAAGAAGTTTTTGCGCTTTTGTGACAAAGGAGATGAGGAATAAATTTGAAAATAGTGACAGCATAAATTAAATGCGGGCTTTTAAACACTTAAACTCAACTTGAGTTTTAAGTGGGCTTGTACATAGCGCAGCACATCTTGAGTTTTTAGAAGGGAAGCATGAATCGTAAAAGGCCGGGTGGTCTGATTCCTGTATTATCAAATTTTCAACGATTATTTTTTGCTCTTTTTCTCATATATGGCGTCAAAAGCCGGAAATAAATGATACGTTTTAAATATGTTAGGAAAATTGGGTAAACTGGACTTGATGCCCCACACCCGGGAAATCCCACCACCAGAGGGCGAAAAGGTGGTAGAAGGGCTGAAAAAATGAAGAAAAACAGACGAAATTATACAAAAAAATAAAAAAGAAGATAAAAAAATTAAGAAGAAGAAAAAAAAGAAAGAAAAGAAGCCCCAAAAGTAAACGCACAACCGCAAAAACACAAACATATTAGCCCGACACCTATCGGCGAAATTCATGTAACAGCTGTGTGGGGCATCAAGTCCAGTTTTACCGGAAAATTTTAATGGATTGTGCAGCTGTATGTTGAAAACTTACACAGATTTCATACATACAGTTTCAAAAGTGCAATGAAAGTATTGAACTGATCCACGAAAATGCAAAAATTACAATAAAAAAATTGAAACAAAATTATTTTTGAATTTCCTGCGTAAAGGCTGCCTTCGTACATGCTTCGTAGCAGCTCTTGGCTGTCCAATATCCATAGCTGCTTCACCTAGCTACTGCGTATTTTGACACTTGCTAACGTGATGCTATGCTATGCTTTTGGAGCAGCTATAGCATGCACATTGAACACACCCGTGAATCATTTCAACAGCGTTGGTGAGGATGTTGTTGGAAGTGGTAGATTGGAGGTGGCGCGAAGGTTTTGAAAATGGTTGGTGTCATGGATAAATTAAAATAGGTGGGAAGCAGCATAAAGATATTTTTGACGGTTCAAATTGTCTTATGGGAGAATTAGATTCAATTTAATCTCAAAATGAACAACAATCAGGAGAAAATAGAACCAAACACTATGGCATAAGCCTGACTGGCTGCTATACGAATCGAAACAAGAGCCAGAATGGGAAAAACCATTTGAAAGTAAGCGTGAGTATAGGTATGTTCCCGTACTACGATTAATTGCAATTAATTGCAATGAAACGTACTAAAATGGACTAAAAAACTCTGTTTTAGTACGCTTCATTGCAATTAATTGCAATTAATCGTAGTACGGGAACAGACCTTATGTTACACCAATAATGCGATAATGACAAAAGCCTCAACCAAACATGAGTCTGCGAACATAAGCAAATGTCAAAACCGACTGATATCTGAGGAAAAATGCCATATTTTTACACCTGCAAACACGAGTGAACATTAGTGCCCATACAGCGCAGAAGCGAACGTATGTCAAGTCGTATCTCATCACCACTTTACATAGCAACAATTGGGCAAGAGGTTGCCTAATGTGCAGGTCACTTTTCCGGCTGTTCGGAAAGTTATGTTTGGGTGCGTGGTTTACCCATAGAGGTATGGTTTACCTCGGCGCTTATGCATCGCCGCGACCGCAGAATCATCACTGGTTGAACCTAAAGAAGTGGCCATGAAGTAATAAGTAATGCACGAAAATCGTTGGTGAAATAATTGAATAAGAAACATGCTTAATGATTGAATTTTAAAAATAAACATGCTTGAATGAAATAGATTGATGTCTTGTTAATCTAATGGTTGCAACTAAGGAAAAGACATTTTATTCACTATGAAATTTATATTTACAATGGTGGGCACGTAGTCGAGTTTAGCCGAAAAATTTTAAAATATTTTTCGGCTAAACTCGACTACGTGCCCACCATAGCCGTTGAGCAGGTTTGCCGATCGTGTTTTTGTGGCTGTATGTTTGTTTTTTAGAGTGTCTTATGTTTGTTTGCTTGTTTATCATCATCGTGTTGCTTTCTCGTCTAGTTTATGTATGTTTTTGAGTGTTCCTTTTCAAGTTTTTGCCCCTGCTACCACGAGCGGACAAGCAGGAATCAAAAATTGAAGAATAACTAACAAAAACGTACAAAAAATCGTTGAGAAGGCAAAACACTGCATATAAACAAACAAGCAAACAAAAACCCCCCCTAAAAATAAACACACAGCCACAAAAACGCAAGAAACCCCATCGGTAAAATTGTGTAACGGCTATGGGGGGCACGTAATCGAGTTTTATCAATTTTTCGAAAGCTTTCTTGGGAAGTAAATTCAAACGTTAACAATATAACAAGCCAGGTGGAAAAATGATTTATTTTAGTATGATTTTGAATAGCAAAATAATTTACATTTTGTTAAATATGATAAATGTACCAATATAAATAAGCTAGCTTGCTAATAATATCAATATACTTTGCTTGCTAATAATATAAATATAAAATATACCAACTAACTTAACTATTAACTTAGAGCTAGACGAGCTCCAAGAGCTCAAGCTGCTCCGAAAGCAGAATCAAAATTTAAAATTGGTTTTGAAGGATGATTAATTCAAAATTTTCAATTTTAACCATCCCACAAAAACAATTTCCATTTTGATTCTGCGTTCGGAGGCTTATTCCGCAATACGATCTAGTTTCACGTATCAAATATTCTCTGCTTTAATAAGCATTCGAGACGATATACGTTGTCTATGCTTATTCATAGACAAGAAAGGAACCGTGTTCACAAATTGATAACCTTTAAGTAAATGATATCGTTGGATATAAGTCGAGGATGCTAAAATTTGTAACTAACCTAAATAAAAATTAATGATCTCCCATTGAAAGCGGTCATATCAGTCAGGTATGCACTATGAGCTGATGTCTGAAGAGAAACAGTACATACTTACGAAATCACTTAAATCAAAATTTTCAATTTTAAACATTCCCCAAAAACAATTTCCATTTTTTTAGATTCATTTTAAAGATTCATAGACAAATTACACAATGAAAATAGAAGATAAATAAAAAGAAAATAAGAAGAAAAACACAAGATTATGCATATTCAGCAATGCAAGCTAACAATCAGAGCTCAGTTAGTTCAATTTTGGGCCCTGAGCACTTTAAGATAAATCTGGCCCCTAAGACAGAAGATACTTAACAGCATGCAATAGAAAACAAAGGAGCAGATAAGCAAAATTCTAGATATATTTATCTGTTATTTTTATATATTCAAAGTTAATTTAAATTAATAGGTAATTATAATCCAGAAAAGTAACTCTTCAACCATTATACGCAGGTTGAAGAGTTACATTTCTTAATTAAAAAGCCATTGTTGATTGATTTTTAATTTGATCACATAATGATCACATTAATCACTTCTTCAAAGTCTATCTCTTTGAGCACATCACATTCTATGGACATCAGCGACAAACTGATCAATCTTTCTTGGAGCAGTGTATGTACTCCTTAATTCATTTTTTATTCTCTTCCATTTTGAGAATTGGCGTTCTTCACTGCAGTTAGTTACCATAATGCTTACAAAGAGTCGCAATGCAATTTCTACATTTGGAAACGTATCCTCAATTAGGTCTTCTTTCAAAAGATAATATATTCCCGAAGTATTATTAGTTTCCTCATTTTCACTAGTTTGAACACTTTTCAAGTATTCTGTTAATTCTTTTTCTATTTCTTTCTCGCTAACGTCGTTATGATAGATTTTCGTGAAATCATTGCAACTTTGTCTCAGCTCCTTGGGACTCAAAGCTTTCAAGTGAGATATTCAATCGCTGTTTTAGATGAAAGCTCAGGGTATCAATTATATAAAAGTATGGTGTTCCGAATTTCTGTCAGTAAAATAAATTTCAGATTTTTCATTTTTTGGACAAACTAATAGCTTCGTGTCTAGTTTCTTGTCTTGTCTGCTCTGCATACTCCCCGATCGACGTTAAGGCTTCTATAATTTGTATATGACCTTGATGTAAGGCGCTTACTGCATCAGCTTGCGCAGACCATCTGGTAGGCTAAAGCCTTTGTCGGACAATATCAATGTGGCTTCATCCCAGGCAAATCAACAATTGATGAGATCTTTACTCTCAGGCAGGTGATGGAAAAATGTCTGTACCATATATTTATAGACTTTAAGGCCGTCTATGATAGCATAGCCAGGGTAGAACTGTATAAAGCCATGAGAGAATTTGGCATCCCAAACAAACTGCCATGATTGTGTAGGTTGACCATGACCAATGTAACAAACCAAGTTAAAAAAGCCGGATTGACATCCAGACCGTTCAACATCTTTAATGGACTCCGACAAGGAGATGGTCTGGCCTGCCTCCTCTTCAACCTGGCGTTGGAGAAAGCAATTCAAGACTCATGCACGTAAACGAGAGGGACTATGGTCACCAAGTCCTGCCAGATACTGGCTTATGCAGTTGCGATTGGCGTCATCGGAAGATCTAAAGTAGCTGTACGAGAATGCTTCATCAAGATCGAGTGAGCGGCACAAAAACTGGGGCTGCACATAAATGAAGGAAAGACAAAAAGCATGATAGCAGCATCTGGAGGAAGAGCACCTAGAGTTGGTCAAACCTTCAGGGTGGTTGAGCATGAATTTCAACCAGTGTCATCTTTCAACTACCTTGGGCCAATCTAGCAGCCTATAAAAACATGCAGGAAGAAATACGCGGGCGGCTGCTCAAATCTAACAAAGCCTACTACACTCAAAAAAATTTTGGTTGAATTTTACCCTTATAATAGTAGGAAACTGGTTTCCTACTTTTCATGTCTTAACGAAAATAATTGTGTAAATTGTAGCTAGCTTAAGTATGAAGAATCAAATGTACCACTGAACCGAAACTAACTTCCTTTTAAAAAAAGAGTAGTAGAAAACCAGTTCCCCCGTGCAGTATACAATTGTCCGCGCTACGATTCACATTGAATAAAAGTTGTTTTACAGAAATAACACAATCGGTGTTTTCATACTGACGGTTTCGACATAATAACTGGCGACGAGGATGTTTTGGATATTTATTATGTGATTGATTACATTCATTACATTTTGTGATTACATTTTCTCTCGGAATCACGTGCGGACAAGTTCCTGATACCCTATCATTGTCTGGTTTGCACGATGCCGAAATTGCATCGAAAAGCATCGTTATAGAAATACACGAGAAAAGTGAAATTCGAAATTCAATTTGGTTACACCAATTGTCGTGAAAGCGCAGGTACAATGAGTTTCGTTTTCGAGCCGTATGACAAAACAAGCTCTTGGTCACGTTGGGTCGAAAGACTAGAATAATTGTATATTGTAAATTCAAATAGAGGCCCATTGCTTGGACGTGAATGGTTAAGGCAGATTGATTTCGATTGGGAAAAAATTGTTGGGCAAAACGCGAGTGTTATTTCTGCGGTTAGCCACGTAGATTGCAAGTCTAGGTTACAAAAAATCTTAAATAAATATGAGGTTGTATTTACGAAGTCGATAGGGAAGATAAATGGCATGCAAGCTAGGATACATGTAAAATCAGATGCCTCACCAGTTTTCTTTAGGGCAAGGCGTTTACCATTTCCATTAATGAGTGCAGTGGAGCGAGAACTCGACAATTTAGTTGCCAATGACGTTCTTGAAAAGGTAGACACTAGTGAGTGGGCAACACCCATTGTAGTTGTGCCAAAGAGCAATGGAGAGGTTCGAATTTGTGGGGACTATAAAATAACTGTAAACAAATTCATTGAAGTTGATGAGTATCCTTTACCCAACATCGATGAGCTGTTTGATGGATTCGTAGGTGGTGAAAAATATACAAAGATTGACATCCATAAAGCATATTTGCATATGGAGTTACATCCAGATAGTCGTGAGTGTTTAACAATTAACACACACAAAGGGCTTTACAAGCCAAAGAGACTAATGTTTGGTGTTTCTTGTGCTGCTGCTAAGTTTCAGAGGCAAATGGAGAGTATGCTAAAAAGCATTGATGGTGTAAAAGTATTTCAGGACGACATTAAAATTACAGCTCCAAACGATGAAACCCACTTACGACGATTAGAAGAGGTATTAAGTAGGCTATCTGCAATGAATTTGAGGATAAATCGAGAAAAATCTGAATTTATGGTTGACCGTATTACCTATTGCGGGTATTCAATTGATAAACATGGAATCCACAAATTAAAAAATAAGGTTGAGGCAATTCAAGACATGCCTAGACCAAAGAATAAAGATGAGGTGCGAGCATTTCTGGGCTTAATAAATTATTACAGCCGTTTCATTAGGAATGCAAGCACAATTATATATCCCCTGAACAATCTTTTGAAAGAAAAGGTCGCGTTCAAGTGGACAGTTGATTGTGAGCACACATTTCAGGAAATTAAAAGACAAATGCTCTCCGACACCGTTCTTGTACATACATTATGACCCCAAATTACCATTGATATTAGCAGTAGATGCTTCTCCAGTTGGAGTGGGATGTGTTCTCAGTCATTTGTATCCAGATGGGACTGAACGTCCAATTCAATACGCTTCACAAACTCTTTCACCAACTCAGCAGAGGTATAGCCAAATTGATAGGGAAGCTTATGCAATCATTTTTGGCATCAAACGTTTTTACCAGTACGTATATGCTAGGAGATTCATCTTAGTTACAGACAACAAGCCTCTTTCACAAATATTTTCGCCTCATAAAGGGCTACCAACATTATCTGCAACTCGAATGCAACATTATGCAATATTTTTAGAATCTTTTAACTATGAGATAAGATACAAAAAGTCTTCTGAGAATACTAATGCTGACGCTATGTCAAGGCTACCCATTAAAAACGTATCAAAAAGTATAGAAGAAATTGATTTGATTGAATGTAATATTATTGAGAATTTACCGATTACGGCTAAGGAACTAGGCATCGCTACACAAAATGACAGATATGTAAAGATTTTGCTTCACTCATTAAAACATGGTCGAATATGCGATCCGAAATTTCGTTTTGGCATTGACCAGAATGAATTCGCTTTGCAGTGCAATTGTCTTTTACGGGGAATCAGAGTCTATATTCCTAAGGTTTTGCGCGAAAGAGTACTCAGGGAACTACACACTGGACATTTCGGCATGACCCGGATGAAACAATTAGCCCGAGGTTATTGCTGGTGGAGCAATATGGATAAAGATATTGAAGATATAGTAAGAAATTGCAAAAATTGTCAATTAGTTCACCCGGAGGCAGCCAAACTTGAATTCACACATTGCTGGGAAACACCAAAAGGCGTTTTCGATCGGGTGCACATTGATTTCTTCGGCCCATTCCTGGGAAATAATTTCTTTATCTTAGTTGATGCTTATAGTAAGTGGCCAGAGGTTCACATATTACCAAATATCACAACTGAAACAACAATAAAGAAATGCAGAGAAATATTTTCTACATTTGGTTTACCCAAGGTGGTCGTTAGTGATCATGGAACTCAACTGACTTCATATGAATTCAAACAATTTTTAAAATTAAATGGGATAATTCATAAACAAGGTGCTCCATACCATCCTGCTACAAACGGGCAAGCAGAAAGGTATGTTCAAACTATAAAAAATAAAATTAAAGCAATGCGTTGTAAAAAACATAAAATCGACCAAGAACTAGCAAAAATTTTGATGGCGTATCGGAGGTCGATACATCCAACAACAGGTAAGTCTCCAGCCTTTCTCATGTTTGGTAGACAGATTAAGTCCAGATTAGATATAATGATGCCCATGAATAACGAAGTAGGAGACGTTACACCCATATCCAGAGAACTCAAAGTGGGTGATCGAGTTGCGGCTAGAAATTATTTATCTTCAGAGAAGTGGATATTTGGAGAAATAATCGAAAAGGTAGGTCGTTTACATTATATGATTAGGCTAGATGACGGCAGAACATGGAAACGCCATATTGATCAAATCAGGAAAACTGGTGAACGAGTTCGAGGGGAAAAAGGTGAGATAAATGACCATTCTGATATTGATATGAATACTTCATCTAGGGTCAAGCCAATCACGCCTCAAACCATTCCGACCGATCATGAAGCTGCTATATCTATTGAAACAGATCGAAGCACAGTAGCTACTCCAGTACCATTGAGTTCCAGCATCCAGCCATCAACATCCGATACGCGTACAGAGCAAGATACAGTCCCTGATGCACCTGCAGAGTTAGGAAGGCCTAGAAGAATTAGTCGTCCTCCAGTCCGTTTCACCGATGAATTCAAAAGATACTACAAAAAATTTTAAGTTTTCATTCGTTTTCAAATATGAATTTAATAGAACTTGGCAGTATGAAGTCATATTGATGAGCTAATGAATTTGTAATAATTTTGTAAATTGTAGCCAAAATTGCAGGGGGAAAAACTGTCATGTCTTAACGAAAATAATTGTGTAAATTGTAGCTAGCTTAAGTATGAAGAATCAAATGTACCACTGAACCGAAACTAACTTCCTTTCAAAAAAAGAGTAGTAGAAAACCAGTTCCCCCGTGCAGTATACAATTGTCCGCGCTACGATTCACATTGAATAAAAGTTGTTTTACAGAAATAACACAATCGGTGTTTTCATACTGACGGTTCCGACATAATACTACTATTAAAGATGTAAATTTACAAAATCCGTAAAAGGAATATTTTTTTTTACGACCAAATGGTGAAATTTTACCCTAAATAATTATGCATTTTTATGGCTTTGGCGCAAAGGTGAATAGCAAACTAGTGTATTATTCAGCTGATATGACGTAAAAGCAAAAAATGCACATCGAATGTGTAAACAAATTTGTGATTCGTTATTTTAAACGAAAAAATGAATATATTTCCTATTATCAAAGTATTAATTATAGACCCACTTTTTAGAGTGTACAGTCTGTCCAGGGTCTTCAAATCCCGAAATCTCACCCGAACATCAAAGCTCCTTGACCATGGACCAAGACCATGGTTCTGCCAGTACTCACGTATGGAATCGAGACTTGGCTGCTGAGCCGCATTCGAGAGAAAAGTCTTGAGGAGGACCGTTCGCCCCATATGTAAAGAAGGGTGATTCCGGAAACACCACAACCATGCATTGCATGCTATCTACCTAGAAGCATATACAATTATTAGGATTAAGCTCAGTTGACTTCGGTGGGCAGGACATCTAGCTCGAATGAGCGAAAGGATCCGGCTCAGACAGCAGCTTGGGATTTCTTGCCTGCGCTGGAAATCATGCCAAATCTTGCATTTAGAAGACTAAAATAGCAGAACTGTTAATGGAATGTTAATAACAGAACTGTTAATAATACTTTGTCATTAGTGACAAAATAACGAAAATTAGTTGACGAAAAATAATAGTTTTTATGCTGAAATCAATTATTTCGCTGCAGTTAAAACCATAATATTGCTGTGTTTTTCCCTTAAAACACGTTTCGTGGATTCGATATTTTTCGCGTTTACGAAATAAAACAGTTTCGTTTTATACAACTAATCCCACATTTATTTAAATTATAGCTCTAATCACTAAATCGTAAACACTTTACTATTCGCACTATTATCAATATATCACTCGCGTTACAATTCACTCGCTAACATTTTGTCACTTTAAAAAAAGCGCGGCAGGAAACGCTTAATTCTACCGTTAGCGAGTAGAGCTGCCGACCTTTCGATAATTCGAAGGATTTTTGTTTCATTTGCCTGTCGTAGCTATAGGGCTGCCCACACACTCAAATTTAGTTTTAGTCATATGGAATTTCTGTCAACATATAAATATTCTTTGCATATATATATATATATATATATATATATATATATATATATATATATATATATATATATATATATATATATATATATATATATATATATAGGGGTGCATCAGTTTTTACTAAAATGCCCGCCGCCGCCATATGGTAAAATATACCTTGATTCGGAGAAGTAATGGATGTATCCATATATCCATGTCCTTCGAGAATTTCAGCTCAATCGGACCACGCAAGTTATAGAGCCCCCATATGACCATAAAGTTTCAACCAAATTTATTATGTCATCTGACACCCAATGAACATCAAAAACAAAAAGTTCAACATTGCAACATTAAAACCAATCATTAGTCATACAGTATCTCAAATCCAATTATGAATTATCTAAACATTCAATGCAAGCTAAGTAATATTTGAAATCATAACTATAAACAAAGATCGTGGAAGAAAACTCATTGAGCACGAATCCTACACTCAGAGAAAAACGAGCGTTCATGACAAACATGTGCCGCATTCAAAAAGAGCGGTTGTTAAAATCCTTTTAGTTTGAATAATTTTCGTTCAGTTAGATTAAATTATTGTTCGATTCAAGCAATTTAAAGAGAACGCGTGAACATTGACGCGTTTGAAAATAACGTTCAATCAAACCAATTACTTGAAACTGTAAAATCAGTTGATTCGAATACTTTATTGTTCATTTTCTTGTCTCGTCTTACAAACTTTCTGATAAAAAAAAAGCAAACTTACACCAGATCAATTCAAACACTTTTATTGTTCTAATGAACGGTGATTGTTGTCGGAAAAACTTCAGTTGCCCGAAAATGTACAAGTTTGATATTTTCTTTCATTTGATATGAACGCGCATCGCGTTCAATATGATGGATTTGGAGTTCAATCAACCTGAAAATTTCAAATCATTTGTTGGATTGCTTTGCTTGCATTAGTAGTACATAGTTAAAAGGGAATACAAGTACGTGTAAGTGCTATGGATAATTTTGAACACATAGAAATGGTTTTGCTGGAAACATTTGTGACAAACGAGGAGGATCGCAAGTTGCATGATTTATTAAAATTCTGGGACAAGGACTTCGTATTTCCGCAGTTGAAAGGTAAAGTATTTACTTTATTCTTATAATTGAAAACAGTTGGGATAAATTTGCATGAAACTGAAGCAGGAGTTGGCATAGAGGAATTTGAATACATCAATGAAGGCCATATTGCCGAATTATTTCCTGGTTTCTCGAAAATTGGAGTGAAGGCGAAGTTCCAAGCTAAATGGAGGCTATGGCATAAGCAAAGATTCCCTTCTGTACGTGACTGGTAATTATTTACAACGATGGTTGATATCGAATAGCTTTTTGATATCGAATGCTGAGCTGCTCTTATAAATTTAAGTTTGGTGTACTTTGAATTTAGATAGATATTAAGTATGTGTTAATAAAAAAAGCTATTTATGAAATAAATTGCATTGAAGTAAAAATAATAATTATTTTTTTCATTTTTATAAATATGACAAAAATCAAATTATAAATGTATTTGGAAAGCAATGGTAAGTTCCTTTTTTAGCTAGTATATAATACAATGCGTGAAGGCTAACACATCATTAGTATAAACTAATATAGCATGCCTCTTTGAGTTTATTCCAATTCCACCCGTTCGAATTAAAAAATAAACAACAGTTCAATTAAATTTCCTACATTTTCAATCCAAACATTTGAGTTACGTTTAATTCAACAGCTACTCCCGATCATAATAAACAGTTGTGATTTCAGGATGAGTAGAATCGCCTATTCAACATGAGCGCTTAAATTTTTATAGTGAACGTTAAGAATAGTTAAGCTGAACGCTTAATTCGTTTAATGTAAAAATTAAAAATATTCATTCTGAATGCTAATAAAATTGAATCGAAACGAAGAAAGTGTTCAAACACCAACGTCTTACACAATCAAGACAACTAACAAGTTGTTCATGGTAAATACTTTCGCGTTTAGCTATTACGCGTTCAGTTCAAAAACATCGTTGCTGTTGAAACAAACATATTCGCCATTGGCGCCGTTTTGAACGTGAATTTCTTTGATTTAATGCATTTTTTCGTTCATTGCTACTAGTTCATTTTTCTCAGTGTAGTAGAAACAATAAAGTAAGCATCCGTTCTAAATCATTACGTATGAAATTTCTCAGTATGCTGATTGGACAAACTTCAATTAAGAATATATTTCGAGCTGCATCATATTAAGAATAACGTAGCCTATATATAGACTCAGATAAGCACTCCAAGTCACAAGGCATTGTCACAAGCCAAGTCTTCAGTTCATGTAGTTTCGATCATCAGATCTTCAGATCTCAGTGTGTCAGAGTAAGTAAGAAGTGTAATCGATTAAGTTACTCCTTGTGTCAAGTTAAATCATTCAAAGAAAACTTGAATGATACAAATAAAAGTTGCTGAGAGGAAAACTCGGCGTTTTTATTTGAAGTGTCGCGGAGGAACTTAAAATTATATTTTTTTTACAAATTAGCGAAAAGCCTAATTTAACTCGCACTCCAAAGATTATCTCCCTTAAACTTTTTATATGTACATACATATATATCCGAATTTTCGGCAAAACGATTTTCTTACTCATGTTCTTCAAACAGGAGTAAAACCAACGTTCTATATTCAAATTGATATTCTAATTATTGTGCAAAACTGAACTTATTGGTGATGGCTACAATGTTCGCATCACCTTGTACGTTTAAAGCAGGGCTGTGGAGTCGGGAAGAAAAACTTGCGACTCCGACTCCGACTCCAATGATAAGCCTTCTAACATTTGCGACTCCGACTCCGACTCCCGAATAACGACTCCGACTCCGTACTTCTACTCCAAACATTCGTAGCTCTAATATATAGTTAAAGCCAGAAGGTTAAAATCGTGTTTTGTCTTACAATTAGATCATATTTTCCTACTAGTTTGTTTCCTTTAGTAACATTAAATTATAATGTAACGCTATATTGCCAAAGAGATTTATTTCGAAATAGAAAATATTCCGATTGCATTTCACACAATAATATACAAAAAAAAACCGAAAACACTTAATTCGAGTTAGTTCTTAAAAATAATATTGCTTCAATCAGATCTGACATCATCGCTACTCTTAAATCCGATTTAATTATTGTAAGGGTAGAAAACAAGCTTTCCACAAATACTTGAGTCGGGGCAATGTCGTAACGAGTAATGCTGCATTTTGGACGATTTCGGGATACTTCGTTATGGCATCTTCTACTTCCAAAACTGAACTTCGGTCAAACTTCTCAACATCATTCAGTGCCCTGTAAAAATCCAATTTCAAGGCTTCCAGTTGCGATGAATTTCCTACTCTGTTACTTTTTTCTGAGCTTAAGCGCGGCCGCTTTGCTCATTCTTGTTCGTCAAGATATTTTTCGAATTCATTTTCATCATCAACTTCAGTACTTGGGGGAAGTGATGACTGAATGGTTCTCTGCTGTGGTCTAGCCATGGCTTCACTTTCCGTATGCAATCATATCATACGAATAGTTAATTCGCATAACGAAATTTTAGCACGCGCTTGTTGATCTTCTGTCAGGATAATCCGGACTGAACGATCTACATATATAGCAGCTAAAAGGACTGCATTATCTAAGAGACAAATTTCTTTACGAAGAAGTGAATTTTTTAATGCATCGACCAAGTTTCCATTCATTTTTGAAAGGCGAAATATAAGACTTCCATTTTTGTTAAAAAAACAGGTGTAAGGTCATCTGCCTGAAATTCTTTCGTCATTATATAAGGTTGATATAGCAACTCTAGAAGTTTTCTAGCTTCTTCCCAATCCAGTCAAAAATTGAAAAATGGGCCTCCAATTTTTAGGCTTGGTGATGAATTTCAGAGTCGGAGTCGGAGTCGGCTGATGAAAATTAGCTTCGACTCCGACTCCGACTCCATTAAAAATTGTTCGACTCCTCGACTCCGACTCCTGACTCCGACTCCGACTCCACAGCTCTGGTTTAAAGTGCGAAAAACCGGCTATTGTAAAAATATTGCGAATGTTAATTGATTTGTGAATTGATTACTTATGATTATTTACTATTGACAGTATTTATATTGACATTTTACATAGGGGGCTCAATACGCAGCTCGTGCCTTGCCTTTTTTATGGAGACAGTTGAGAGCCAAGGTGGATGATAGATGAAAAAAAGGAGGGTGATAAAGATCCATTAAAGATAAAACCAAGAAGAGAGTGAAATATTATTAGGGAAAACATTTGAGGTCCAAAAGACGATTATGAACGTATGCCTACATAACAACCAGGCAGATTACTATCGAAGTATCGATACCTATCAAGAAATTCATATTTATTTATTTATTTTCTAATGAAATCAATTGTATTCAAATAAAAACATTTGAGTTCAAAAGCTGATAAATAAAGAACAATTTTATAAATTTTCGAACCGTGTTTAGTCACTTTTCAATCTGATAAAAGATAATTTAATGTTGTCAATGGTTTTCTTCTGGCATAGGTACGCAATTTTGAATTGGTCGATTCAAATTGAATGTTTTGCGTAATGAATTTTATAGATATGGTTAAAGAGTTTCTAGAAGCTGATCAATCGATTAGTAAATTCTTAAAGGAAAAGAGTCAATTTTTTATTATTGTACAACTCCATTTTTATTAATTCAAAAATTACATATCTTTCCTCAGTAAGCTCTAACTTCAAACTAGACTATTTTGTCTCGCTGACTTTAAACTCAAATTTTACCTACTTGGTAGGATGTACATAAGATAAAGTGGAATGTGTATAATGTACAGTGTGTGGATTGTATATGGAAAGATGTATGTTTTTGTAAGTTTATCTATCTGGTCATCATTACGTCTTCATGCTTAACCCGGCGAGCACACAGTTGGGTCTACAAGACCTGTGACATTTTGAAATGCATGTATTTTCTAAGATAACTATGTGACGTTACCTTCGTGACCTACGAGTATGGGACCTATGTGACGTTAGGTGAACATTTCCTTTTTTATTGGAATTGCAATCATTTTTAATATGGCTCTTGAAGACCCAACCCGACACTTGGTGTTACTATTTTTCACTGTCCTCACGCCGGTTTAAGGTATATAAAGCACCAGTAATACCCTACTGTAAACAGCGAAGATTTTTTGGAGGAAGAAGTGGAAATTAAAAATATAGTAAAAACCCACTATTGATGAAATGTTTTTAAATAATTTATAGCCTAAACCCTAACAATTTTTTTTCACCACAATAAAATCCAACTGCTTCTAAAATATCTCATTCTTGCCACACAAACAATAACACTTATCAGTTCTTCTGAAGTATACTTCCTGTATAATGAATCGACCTTCCGGATGTTTTCAATACCCGAAAAAACGTATTCTATTGCTTAATCAATTCTAGCAATACGATATTCATTTATTTCAAAAAATCTTGTTAGATCGTACATAAAAAATTGAAGAAATCTCGGAAGTCAAGATATTTTCGTTAGGTTGTTTTAGTCAGACAAAATAATCATCGTTGGTACAAAAGTACGTAGTTCTCTCATAAACTTCATAGCAAGTATGAAAACAATTAAACGTCTCGAACGTTTTGGCGTACTAATCGAGCAATGACCATGACAAGTATTTTGCCAGCATAATTATACGATTTTTTTCGTGCAATACTATTTGAAGACACCTTACCATTAGCTTTCGAATACTTCGAACACAAATAAGATTAATGGAAATATCTTTTTCTTCCGTTAAAGTGAATAATCTTTGTGCGTTTTAAGTATCTATAGATCATTATTTGCCGCCATTGGGATGAGAATATTATGGATTTGTGTAAAGTGAAGCAAGCAAATAGCATGTAGGCCGGTAAAGTATATCAAATTATTGATAAACGAGGTTTTCACTTTTGAAATGTATTTCCTACATCTTGAAACATGATCGTGAACTTCTAGCTCAATTTGGAAATCGACCATGAAAAGTGCAACGGAATGGTGAGTGCATTTAATTGTTGTTTTGATGATGTTTTTTTGGAGCTAGGATTTGAATATAGCAAGGCGGAAAGTTGAAGATAATCATTTGAAGGCGAATGAGTTGCTTGAAATATTTAATTTCCCAGTAGTGTTGTCAAAGGGGTATAATAAAACTGTCAAATTTTATAAATTAGATACTGATTACCAGAATTTTTTTTTTGCCATTCCACATTTCACTTCGATCATTTTTGATAAACAAAAGCTGTTAAAATTCACTTTTAAAACTATTTTCCACTTCTCTTTGACATTCACATTCAATGTCATCTATCCCTCATAACATTAACATTCCATGCTACTATGTACGTATCATGGGGCAGACAATCTTAATAGTGTGTCGCGTTATTCGTCAATTGGTCGATTATCGTACTAAGGATTTTCAATATACATATTTATACCTATATCAAGCTTCATTGGCCAAATTGTTCGAGGTGCTTAAAAATTACCCTTCTTTAAACTGTTTCAAATCAGAAACTTTTCATTTGTTTGATTATCATGAAAGTGATAGCAGCTACCAATGCCATGCCGGTGCCACATGTGATTATTTACCTGTCAATATATTATTTCCACATAAAGTTCCTGATTTGGAATGTACTATTATTTTTGTACTATTGGGTTGTATTATTATGTTTATTTTGACTTATAAAACCTACAAGTCGAATACTAATAAATACATCTTATCGATTACTAATATGCTTCAATTTTCCATAAACATTTATTTACTAGTTGCTTCCCTCAATACTTTCTGTAAATCTACAGAAATTGGTCTCAGAATGATATCGTGCACCTAAAAAAAAATCATATCCACATTTAAACTTCACATGAGAAAACGAATTTTATGATACCCACTTGAACGTGTGGACGAGTAGAAAGGGCATATATGACTGCCTCAGATACATCACTTGAATCCATTACCTTCATCATAGCCTTCAAACCCTCAAATGAGGGCGGAAGAAATTCAGTGTCAGTTGCTCCTGGGCTAATACTCTGAAAATATTAAAAGAAAACGTGCCATTAAGGCTGGTACTGAGTTAATCGTGAAGCTAAATTTTGACATGTCTCCATTATCTGGTCATTCATTCGAGCGAAAATTTTAGCAATGGAGAAAAGCAGAGACACTGCTCCTTTCTGACGGATAAAATGTCAAGAATTTCAATTTTCGATCGATTTTCTTATTGGAAAGACATTTGCAATATTCAATTTTCAAATTGAAACACCAAATGTCACTTTTTAGCTCGAAAGAATGAGCTGCACCAATGCCTCCTAAAAGTACGGGCCGTAATGCAGAATAATGACGTCACACTAGGCTGTCAAAGTGTCGCGAAAAACACACGTAGTCTTATGGGACGTCCGCGGGAAATCGTAAATTGTACAGGTTGTGTTGAAGTGAGTGAAATGAAAGCAAAGTGAGATCCGCGGAATAGTCCTCGTGAACAGCTGAAACACAAATTAATGCGGTGCGTGCGGTATAATTGAAAAAATTCGCTACGAAATGTTTATCGGATGGTGTTAGGTTATGTGACGTTTTGTGTCGATTCACTGTCGATACAATTGATTGACACAAAATGCAACTTACGACTAAATATTATTACTACAACGCGCCCACGCACAAAAAACTAACGTTTTATTTATATTATAGCTAAAAATCCGCACGTGAAATCTCCGTGTATATCGGCCCTGCCAGATGGAAATGTGAAAATGCACGGCTAAATTGACGTCATAGCTAAAACGACTACGTAGCCTGACGGCCCGTACTTCTAGGAGGCATTGGCTGCACTAACTAAATTGGCGTGAAATGATTGGAGACATGTGTCAGTGCCATCTGCATTTTCAAAGCGAAAGCAACTTCGAAGCAACTTTTCATGCTAAGAACAGAGTACAACTCTTGCTTATTTTCAAGCTAAATTTTCGCCGAAACAAATTTCACGTGAAATTTTGTATGAAAATTTCACGTGAAATCGAGCTCAGTACTATGCTGTAGACGCCAATTTTTGAAGCGTAGAAGAAGTGGTGAAAAATTTTCATTGTTTTCGAATCTACATAGAGAAATAAATAAGAATTTGATTGAGCATACCGTTACTTTGATTTTCGTTCCCGCATGCGCAAACTCCTGTCGATATGTTTCAGTTAGCGCTGTCACCGCATGTTTCGACGCTGAATAAACATTAGTCAGAATATTTGGTCCATAGTCGCTGACTTGATGTCCAGCTGTACTATTTATTAAAATCACGTGACCGTTATTGTTCTTCTTTTGCATTGACTTGAAAGCTTCTCTGGTGCAATCCACTAATCCAATCACATTCGTATTGATAACTTCTCTGATAGCATTCGTATTGTTAGGTTCGAGAATCGACGTGAATCGCGCGAGACCGGCATTGTTCACAAGTATATCAACACCACCTAGATTCTTTTCAACCCATTCAAAGGCACTTTTGACGTCCTCTTCATTCGTTACGTCACATTTGTGGGGGTACATCAATGACCTTTGACCAGCAGGGAGACTATTCTGAAGCTCTTTCAGTCGATCTTCACGTCTTGCTAACGCAACAATTTTGACACCATGACGAGCTAGATCTTTCACAACTGCAGCACCAATTCCAGAACTAGCACCGGTAACAACGGCAACTTTACCGACCCACCGATCCATTTTTGACAAGCGATTTATTATAAGCTACTGGGGAGTGTAATAGGTGTGAACTGATTTTCAAATACAGTTTATCGCGAGCTTTATAAAGAATCGCGATGGCTCCTAGGTTTTATCTTATCGAAAGATAGCACGCTTCGAACATTGATAGCAAAATGATTTTATTGGTTTGATGATTTTGTCTGGACTTCGCATAAAATAAAATTAGAAAATGCTATATGGACAACTACTAATCGTCGGTTATGAAATTCCATGATACACATTCAGAATCGGGGAGTGGAGGAGTATGATAAGGGATAAATTGCTGAGTCACCATGATAGTGAAAAACATAATTCATTTATCATAATATAAGACAGGTTGTTCAGGAAATACAATAATCGGGGATTGAAATGTGGATCAAAGTAGATATGATTCGACTGCACATGCTGTAGTAATTATTGACGATACGTCTTAGCAGATGATCAGTACATGCATTCATTATTTAAAAATTGATCAAATCGAGTTAGTCTTTTAATTTTTAGGCCCTGTCTTTATGCAGTGAATATCAGACATATACCAAATGGTAGAATAGAAAACGGGGGCACATTCGGTTTTTCGTTCCCGAAGAAGCAATTTAAGTCCCGAGAAACGCCTGCTAGGAACAACATCCATAGCTCGGCTACTGAATACTATATTCCACCTCTGTGGGATTTTTCATATTATTGATGCTATTAACGAAGGCGAGTGAGGCCGAGTTTTCAACGCCTTAAATCGAAACAATAAGCAGACTGACCATCCAGGTTAATGGTTGGCCAGTGGGCCAGTAACCTTTTCCGGTAAAATTTATTAATTCAGGAACCTGATACTTCGCCTCGTGTGTTTGGATCGAATCAACGGAAACGGCCCTACAAACGAAACATGGAATACTATTTTTGGACTTAGAATGTATGAACCATGTTCAGACCAAGGACATTAAGACCCTTCTGGTACATGTGACAAACTGCAAAATAAATATTCTGGAACGTAACTTTTTTGCGCTAATATTATAGTCATGAAAAAGTAAAATATCTTGAAAACTGGAAAGTAATCTGGAAATCACAAACTTAGGCTAGCCTTCACCGTGGACGAAAAATGAAGCCGGTAATAGGTACCCGACTTCTAGCCAACCAGCGAGAAAAGTCATAATATGAAGTATAAATAAAAATTTCTTAATTTTTTTTAAATTAAAAATATTTAAGTTGAAACCATATTACAGGCTAAATAAGTGGACAAAGTTTTTTAATAGCTCAATGTTGAGGATATAATGCATCTTTTAGCAAATTAAATTAGATAGTCAATACCGCAACAAAAATAAATTCCTCATATAATTTGCAAGAAAAGTGCCCAATATAGTTACCTTTTGCGAACAGTGGGATGAGCGAAATTAGTGGTCTTGGTTACGAAGAACCAATAAGATCTTTTTTTCCGCTCAATCGATTAGATTAAAAAGACTGAATAAAAAAAAAGACACAATCACAGCAATTTTGATTTTCCACTTTAAAATCCATATTAAAGGGCAAATATTTACTTTTCGAAACAGAATCTATTCAATACGCTCTCACTTTAACGAGTTTTATGTTATAATTTACTTTAAAAACTATCCTTTTATCTATCCTTAACCGACCGTATTAATACTGACTACACAAAAAAAAATCAAGTCAAAAGATTTATAACAGGTTCGTTCTTTTAATTTCATTCATACACCAAGTTTTCTGGGTCGTTTAGCGGGTGGATGGTCAAAGGGTTTCTGAATTTTTCTACCCACCGAGACGCTGTAAACTGCAGAGTTTTTGTGGGCATCATTTAGATAAAGCGTCTAAGTAGATCTATGCGAAAATCACGAGTTCGAGCATTGAAGCAAGATCACTTCAGTGTTCTGTGTAAGGATATCTCAATGCGCTGCAATGAACTGTATGTACTGAATTGATTGGTACGAAGTGCTTCAGGTTTTGAGTAATACACTTGAGTTTTCGTTGCGTCGTTGTAAATTTACATTCGAAGCTCTGTAGTTGGACTGTTATGAAATAAAACCAATTCATGCATAGTGGCAATGGAGTTTTGTCTTTTGAAAAAACAATTTTAGGTTTTTGGATATTCAAAAATCAAATCTTTTGATTGTTAAATAATTTTTTTTATGCAAAGTTGTTTAGCAAGGGAAGCACTGCTTCCTTTTCGTACACCGACGAGCCGCCACTGGACATAGGCTTTCCCAGACGGCCACACTTTTGATCAGATCGGCCCCATTCTGATTCAGACCAGGTGGTTCTGCGGTATTCTAAATGTATGATCTTTCCGTTGAATCAACTGCGATTCCGACCACTATCTAGTCAAGACTTGCACATACGCATCTTTGAAATTAGAGCAACATAGCACGTTAGTTCGATCTAGCCACGGTAGAAATCTTGTACACATTTGCTCTGGAAATTGAACTAGCTTCCACGCCTAACGCTGCGTCTACCCACGAGGTCTCGACTGTCATCAAAAGTGCACTGAATGCAGCGGCCGAAAAAGTAATGTGATAAAAACCCAGGTGCTATAGAAACAAAATGGTTCAATGACAAGTGGCAAACCGAAATTAAAAAAAATCATCTGTCCGTCACCTAAAAAACCGCATAGAACAGCTGACAAAGGCCGAAAGGGAAAAATATGACGATCTGTGAAAAGTAGTTAATAGAATGATTAGAAGTAAGAACCAGAAATACTTTGAAAATATTTTAAGTAGCACGAATGACAAATTCATGGCTAAAAACACTCAGTAAGCTTATCTGCCAAAAGCGAGGCACTTAAAGCAAAGTTTTGAACCACCTGTTAGCCTGTGTAGGGCTAATAATGCAAGCATTACAAGTGGCTTGAACCAGGCAAAAAGAGAGCTGGCAATCTTCATAAAGCCTCGATTACACACATGGCGAACGCTTCGTCAGATCATTCGACAAGCCAGTCGGTGAAATGTTTGGCAAAATATAGGGTGAAGATGGCTTATCCACCTAAACAATATGCAAATCTGTACACTTAAGCCTCGATTACATTGAGCGAGTTTACAAACTACTACTCGGCGAGTTTAGAAGCGGGCGTGTCAGCTAGTCCGATAGTGATGATGACACATAAAACCTTCCACTCGCTCAGCAGCCAACCAGCTAGCAAGTTTAAAACACGTTAAAACTGATATTATTCAAACTAGTCGGCATTTCATAAAAACTAAAAACAAGAACCATCAAGATACTCGTAGTTAGTTCACTAGCAACTTTGATTACACAAAGCTAAGTTACTAGCTAACAAGCACACACGTCAGTGAGTAGCGAGTAAAGTAGCTCGGCTTTCAACTTTTCTCGCATATTGTTTACAATCTGCTTGTTAGCTAGTGAACATGATTACCCTGGGCGAGATTACAAGCGGTTAGTGAATTCACCGGCTAGTAGCTTGTAAACGCGCTCAATGTAATCGAGGCTTTAAACTTCGCACACTTCTGCATGGTGTGAAATTTGAGTGGTAATATCTAGTGATGGGCGTTTCTGTTGTTTTCAGAAAACGAACTGTTTTTTTGAAAAAAAACAACTATTTTTTAAAACTGTTTACTATAAAAACAGTTTGTTAACGACAATAAAAACTTTATGCTGTGCGACAAAATAAATATTTGAAATGTATGTAGTTCAATTCGGAAACATCGTTCATAGTTTGAATAATTTTCAGTTAATTCAGTACACTGAATTTTTACGTATTATGTTTTTCTTATATGTATTTTATGTATTATGTCTTCCACCATTATATCGTAAACATTCATTGATAGTACCAAGCGCTTCCAAACTGAATTGATACTTATATTGTCCCAATTTTCCAATATACATATTATCCACTTGATCAACCGTATAATCATGCATCAATCAGTACACATGGTCGTAAAGAATCAACATACATGATCGTCTGCCATCGAGAACTGGTTCTGGTAAGCAGCATTCAAAACAACAATGCTACCTACTCTAACCAGATGCAAAAATACCCACCTAATAAGTCTGAGAACCTCGTATTATATAGGGTTATTCATTTCATGCTTTGCCTCTGAACACCTACTTCCCGCGGCTAAACAGTTTTCCATTACCATTCAGTTCGTTTTAACAAACGGAAAACGGTTCGTTTTAGAAAAACGAAAAACGATTCGTTTTAGAAAAATGAAAAACGATTTGTTTTAGAAAAACGGCTCGTTTTAGAAAACATGATCGTTTTAGGAAAACTGTTTGTCGTTATTTGGAAAAATTGTTCGTTCGTTTTTTCAGCCAAAGGTTTTTTGGAAACTGTTTGGCGTTTTTGAGCCCATCACTAGTAATAGCATTTTCTCTGTTCAGAAATTTGATTACAAATATTCGACCCCTAACCTGTAAGCATGCATCTTGTCCGATATGATGCATCTTGTCCATGATTTCGTGGACAATCCAAATAGGTTTGTAAATATCATCGGAGCCAGCACTAGACATTTTTTCAAATCCCTTTGACTCGGTACGCAAAACCGACAACATTTCGAGCGGCCTCGAGCTAGGACGAGACCCTCATAAACTCCCAGTAGCTCTCATAAAACCCTCATAAAACAGGCGAGAGCCAACGAGGAAGCCATTCACACTCTCGTGCCTGCCATGCGAAAAACAGGCAAGAAATAGATTAAGTGACAATTTACACTCTCGGCTCAGCAACATTTGCCATATCTCGGGGAGAGTGTAAATCCGACATAAGGTAAGCCATCTTCACCCTATGCCTTCCCGAACGTTTCGTCGACTGTTTTGTCGAATGCCCTCACGAAACGTTCGCCATACGTGTAATCGAGGAATCAGATGAATGGAAAAAAGTTTGTTTGCCCCATTCCCATTTCATTACTTTGTATTTTGTACAAGAGTTTAGAATTTAGAATGTTTAGTATGCTGAAAAATCTTTGGCGAATGTCAGGCAGGTTTGGATTTAGAAGATCGACGCCAGATCAAATATTAACGTATTTCATATTTCAGATATTTGTCGACTTCAAACAAGCATACGATAACATCAACCCAACCGCTTTATAAAACATTATTCTGCCGGTTGGAGCCCCAGCCAAGTTAGTACGGTTATTAAAAATGTCTTTAACCGGCTTAGCATCATAAGTAAAGTAAACTAAAACCACTACAACATATTGTCAGGTCGAGGGGTTGAAGCTGGTAGTGAGCTTCATTCACAAATTTACAATCACATCACAAGTATTAATTCATAGTGATATACCTAACTGGTTTTCTATGAATACAGAGTTAAAACAGGCGGATGGGCCAGCTCTTGTATTCTCTTAAATTAGCATTGAAGTTTGTCATCAGAAAAATCCCCGTTGAAGCTAAGGGAGCTCTATTTTCAACTCAGTTAGTAGCCTGCGCTGGTGACATCAATATCATGTTAACGTTTTTAATAGAGTATAGGATTTTCTTTTAAGAACACCCCATTTATTTCTGTAAATAAAACATAAACGATTTCAGATATGAACATAATATTTATTCTAAGTTAAAGTACAATCAATGCAATTATGTATGAAACACAATATCATTCAAATGACTACCGCTTGCAACTTCACTGAATACAATTTTCCATGACTTTTCCGCACAGTGTGGATGATATTCCAGCGTTTTACGTTCGATATTGGATTTGAGCATCTTTAAAGTTTCCGGATGGTTGGCATATACCAATGACTTGACGTAGCCCCAAAGAAAAAAATCGAATGGGGTCAAGTCACAGGAGCGAGGCGGCCAGTTGACAGGACCATTTCTTGATATGATTCGATTCTCAAATTGAGACTTCAGTAAGTCGATTGTGTGGCCAGCTTTGTGACATATGGCGCCATCTTGTTGAAACCACATGCCAATCAGATTATTTTCTTCTAATTTACGTGAACACACACGGTGATTCTACCGAAACGTTTCCCTAGAGGAGAACCGAGTCGGTTTAGTTTTGCTTTACAAAACCGAGAGGCGGCCAAAGCGCGGTGTGTGTCATCACAATACTAAATGAACGCACGACTAAACCGACTCGGTTTTCCTCTCGGGAAACGCTTCGCTGGAACCGCCGTGTGTGTCATTGCGATTAGTCACTACTCTCACATCACTAAGGGCCCTAATCAAAGTTTTAAGACCTCATATACTACACAAGGAATTCAGGCTCACTTTTATTATTGATTTTATTGTTTCTGAAATTTTTAGAATAATTGTCCAAGTCTCACCCAAATGTTAATTATCTTTAACCCTAAATCGCCAGAGGTCATTTTAGTGGTCACATAATTTCATCAAAAACTCCTTTCCAAAAAACCAAGTACATATGTAAGTGTGCAAAGAAAATTGTGTTTGCGTGAATATACGACCCAATAATCAAATCTATTTGATATTCACACAATGTAAAATATATTAAAATATCTGATAAAAAATATTTGATATTCAATCTGAAGTAGAACCAGTCCTGATAAAAGTCTAATGGATATGCTGGTAACACTATGGCAGTGCTGCCATCTTGAGAAATTGCTCAAAAATTTATGCTTTATGTCCTATAATTGCTGACGCAACCATCAAATTTCAATAAAATTTACACACTAGATGGACTTCATATGATTTCGATAACAAAAATTAGGTGAGAGTTGCCACCTATGGCAATTTAAATCATTTTTTAAAAACGATATAACCAATTTGTAAATGTTATAATTTTTCAAATTTTTAATTTTTCGCGGGTGGTTCCCCCAAAAATCTCTCCAGCCCTATAACTTCGGACGCAGTCATCGATTCGAAACGATATTTACAGGATGTGTTGGCCTTAACGAGGCATAGGCTTTGTAGACTTTTGGCTGGGATTTTCATTACTTTTGCACCAACAGGTACTAACATTACTAACTATTCTTTATACAAAACACCAAATTTTTATTGATAGCAATGCCGCTTCTGTCCTGAGTCGATATTTGTTCACCTTGCCTTCATACAAGCACTGAATAAAGTATGAATATATGAAAACACAGATCAAGTAAATAATTAAAAATATTCTGTTTGACCTCCGACGCATTCTAGAATAGCTCGATTTATCGGATGTCTGATTAAACAATTGAAGTCATAATACAATCTATAAGCAGCATACAATCATCAGCCAAAACAACTTCTGCACATCTCTAAGCCAAGGTCTTTTGTGTCGAAGACCAAGCCCAAACCAGCAGGTCTTCTAGTCTAGTCATTCAAACTACTATTTAAACATCGAAAAATCTAACAAGGGCAAATTAACACAAAACAACTAATGATTCACATAACGACGAAAAATTAGCATAAATTAATTTGAAAGACACCGAGAAAAAAATGCACGCGTATTTTAAAGACATACATAGACAAGACTTCCCCATTGAAACGACTATGTATGCAGTAGCTTCTAGAAAATCTATGATGTGAAAAGCGATTTTCCGAAACACGTAGGTTTTCTAACAAAAACCGATAGATATATGTATATACGTATGCACGTAAGCCTGTCCAAAATTTGATTATCGCGTTTTCTTGAAGTGTCTGCAAAAACCCGCCAAGTTCCCTCAAACTTTCGGAACCTTGGCATTCAACTTGACTGAATTCAATCTGATTGTATGTGGAAAAAATACCTGGCGCGTAAATAAAAACAAAACTACAAGAATTCACAATGAATGAAAACCACGGTATTACTGTATTAATTTCAATATAATTATACACGATTTATACCTGAAGCTACTTTTTTTTCGATACAAGTGACAGCATAATAGCGTGCCCAATTGGTGGACATGTGTCTTATAGACGGACATTGCGTAGTACGAATATAAGTTTCATTGTTGATTTATCAGTTTTTGCAAAAAAATATGGAAAACTGACGAAAATGAGTTGAAAATGAGTTTACGTCGACAGAATAGAAAATGAACGGATTTTGTTATAATACAATCAAATCTTGTTAATAAAAACATCAAAATTATATTTCTTGAAAACAAATAAATTATTAATATGTTCGGATAAAATTTGATGCCAGAATATAAATCCAACTAGTCGCACCGATTTTTTTTTTCGCCCTGAAGAGTAGCGCTTGGTTCCTGTCAATAAAATTGATAGATGGCCCAACACCTTTGTTCTCGCTGCTTGAGTGATCGCAGTTTGATTCATTAGAGTTAGGATGAGCTCAAATAGGCAAATCAAAATTTAAGCACCTGTTTTCCTTGTTTTCTATAGTTTCTTTGGTATTTTAGGGCAAAAAAAACAGTTGTTTTGAGGTTTCTGCGACTTATTTACTGCAGCTGATTACTGGAAGGGTAATACTGATATTTGAGCTAGTGGTGATTGTTACCAGTTCCAAGGGTTGCGGATTACCTGTGGTGCCGAATGAGTATTCAACACATGATTTCTCCTATTGATTGATAATCAACATACGATACTTAAGTAAGTTATGGGCAAGGCATTAGATTTTCAAAATTGTTCGTACAAAATTTGTCAAATTAAGACAAGTTAAGTCAAATTATTTCGATTTTTTGTCGCAGAAATGTTGTTGCTAACCAGCTAAAGCTCAATATCACATCTGGATTTCTGGTAAATGTTGTTGATTATTCGCCCATTTCTCAAAGTCAGTTTTGCCACTTCTTACATACGCTGCGTAGGAAAATACTGGGTTAAAAAAAAACTCTAGCGCACCTGAACCGAAATGCTAATGTTCGATGAACAATAGAAATGCTAATGTTCGATGAACAGTAGAAGCATCGTGCAGATTTTAAGTGCATAGTCTACCACACGTGCTCCAACCTGTTTTGAGGGCAAAACCACTTTGATCTTAACAATGCATTTAAACTCATAGTCTGGAAAGAATTTCAGGGTTGCTACTTGCATGAATTTCCAAATTTAGGAAAGCCAAACACTACAAAACTTTGACAGCAGCATAACATAGCATAAACAAAGAAAATGCTTAGTGTTTGCAACACTTTACCAGCACTGCAACTTGAAGTCTCCCAGAACTGCCTCACGTCAAAATCAAATTACTCTATAAATCTCTATTTTATCCGATGATTTCGATGAAAGTTACAGGAATAGAAAGATGTTTGGGATCAAAAAATGAGAGATTTATGGAACCGAAAAATTTCCAGAGCTTAGAAAATTTAAACAATGATAACTTATTTTCATTGTAAATGTTCACGATATGAATGCTTCATGTAAGATGCAAGATCATGACCCTTTGAAAACTTAACGATAAAATCGCTTAGAAAAGATATCTCAAATAAATACAAAACCAACAAAAGCTAGCAACCCTGTCATGGTTTTTTTGCCAGATTCCTTCTGAATAATGCCTATAATAAGTTCCGTTTATGACATGAAATTCGTTTTGATTTCATGACTGCACTGGAAGTTATAGGAAAACAAGCTTTATTTTCCCGAGCGAATTTTCAAAACCCAAGACATCAGAATTAACTTAGCTGGCAGCACCAACCGAATTTTTCAACCAAATTTCTACCAAGCACGTCTTATAGTAAGGGTCCACTATTGTGTCAATTTCATGATAATTTGGAAGCTGAATCAGAATTCATAGGGCAAAAAGCAGTTTTTTCTTTATCATTTTTTAAGATGGCACCACTGGCACAGTGCTACCCGAAATCTCAAATCGCAAACTTAAATCAGTTAAATTACTGTGAGTTTCAAAGTAATATAACTAATAGTGCTAATAACGTAAAATGACGCAATTTATACAAATGCTGCATAAGCGACAAAAAAAACAGAATAAATAATTTTATTATTGCATTTCTCTAGAATTAAAGCTTCCTCTAGCATCCAAAAATTGAAAACAATTATCTCTGGTCAGCAGTGAACAAGAATAATAAGGTGTTTTGCACTCTTTACACTGAAGCCATCGAGAGAATGCTGATACGCCACAGTTGAATCTTCACGAAGAACTACCAACGGACAATGGGAGAAAAGTTACTCAGAGAGAGCTACCGCCTTCGCAGTCCATCTAAAATAGGTTTTCACACCTTTCACTATGGTACCGGGTTATCGATTTCATGCTTCAAAAAGCCAACTTAAAAAGAACACACAGCATTTTCGGAAGTGATCTATTTTTTATTTTATTGTAAAGATTGATCTTTGCCATTGTATGTGAAACACAATATCGTTCAAATGTCCTCCACAGGATTTCTTTCAGGACTCAATCCTTTTGAGGTAATTTTCATTGACTTTCCGGCACATTTCGGGCAATATCTCGGCCATGACTTCACGCATAAAAACTATCTTTTGCGTACATCCACAAAAAGAAATCCAGAGACGTTAAAACGCAGGATCTTGGAGGCCAAATCACATAAGCCAATCACGAAATTACACGTCCTGGAAGTTTCCCTTGCAAAAGAGTTCAATTTGCTTGTGTTGCGTGACTTTTTGCCCCATCCTGGTGAAACCGCATATCGTCAAGATCATAATCTTCTATTTCCGTCCAAAAATAATCGGTTAACATGCGGCCATAGCGCTCAGAATTGACGGTAATGGCTCGTTTTTGATCGTTCACAAAAAAATACAGCCCAACCACGCCACCAGATCATAATGCGCACCATACAGTGACTTTTTCCGGATGTAATGATCTCTCTACGATCACTTAAGGATTTTTTGAGCCCCATATTCTACATTTCTACTTATTAACGTATCCACAAAGCGAGTAATGGTCATCAGTAAAGACATTTTTTTTTTTTGAAAAATCAGCGTCATCATTTTGTGTTCTAACACCCAATTCACGTATTCCCTGCGTTTTCAATGGTCAACCGGCTTCAGTTCTTGTGTGAACTGGACTTTATGCTAATGAAGATGCAAATTCAGATGGAAAATGCGCCTTAATGAGCCATAAGATAGGACCAAATGTTGAGCTCGACGAGGAATCGACAAATTCGGATCTTTCTCCACACTTTCAGCTACAGTGGCGATATTTTCAGTCATATGCGAATGTTTCGATGATGCACATGCGTTGCAATATCAGTAGCAGATCCAGTTTGTAGTCGATATTTTTGACAAATGTCGGTAAGCAGGGTTTTACTTTTCAAAGCACGAAATGGATAGCCCGGCATAAACCAACTTGCCATCTGATTTCGATACTCACCACTCATAATCAATTAAAATTTCGTCTAAGAAGGTGCAAAATACATTTCAAAAATTTCATCAATGCTATGCAAAAACAATTGCCTTCAAGTACATACCACTCTTTTTGAACAACAAAAAGGAAAATCATAATGAATGACTCCAAATGAGTCAATTCCTCAAATATTTCTCAGCAATGTACTACTACCTCCAAGTAACGAAGTGAAATGTGTCGGAATGGCGTTTGCCAGAAGGATCTCGTGGAAATGGCACATTGAAGCTAGATATCAACAGTTGAAGCCAAAAATCATCAATTTCAAATGGATGCTCAACCGCAAGTCAAAATTTTTTCTCCACTCTAAAATCCTAAAATCCAAGCCTTCCCTGAAGCCAATCCAAACCTTTGGCTTACAACTCTGGGAAGAAGCTCGCCCATCAAATATCAACGTCATTCACAAGACCCAATTAAGAATACCGAGAAGTTTCACCGGAGCGCTGGGGTACTTCTGTAACGCTAGTGTCCACAAAGACCTGCGGAACAAAATGACTGCAGAAGAAATTAAGAATCACAATAGAAAATATATTGCAGCCCTTGCTGATACTCCCAACAAGCAGGCCAAAAGAATACTAGCCCATCGTAAATTTCAGCGATTGATAAGAAATGACCCTAACCTAGAACAAAAAAATTGGTGTAGTACTCGCTTTGGTTTTTAATTTCTTTCACATTATGAGTGCTGTAACTCAACTTTTCACTCTCTCATTTTATGTCATTAGCTTAATTTGCTTCAATTGTCAAGGATGTACATCATTTAATCTAATATGTAAGTCGTCACTTTATCTGCGATGACAGTCACCAGTTTCAAGCTGGATTTCGTTGACTTTAAGCACTGGTGCCCATTCAAATACATTATTTTATAAAAATCTCGTAGTGCCAGCAGATACAATTCACATATAAATTGTGTGGCGTTACCGGTTTAGCATTTTTTTAATTAAATATTCTTTACTGTCCTTATTCTGCTCGTCTATTGTTCTGCACTTCCCTTCTTTGAAAGCACGCAGAGTGTTTCTCGATGAGTGTTTTCTTTTTAAATCTTCCAGAGATTTTTCTGGTCGGATTTCGATTCTCTAATAACCATTGGTGATTTAAATCGGCCAAGTAGATTGTCGGAAATATTCTTGATAATGTTTGTATGAACGGAAGCTTACTTTCATACACCTTTATTACATCTTCATAGAAAATACAATACCCTTAAGCTTAGTCTTATTCCACAGTTTTTTGAGTTTAAAAACATATTAAAGCATGTCACCTTGAATTTGTATTCTTTAATTCTAATTATTACCTTTACTTCTATTTGTATATTTAGTTCTGGTTTCGTTAACTTAAAGTGCAAAACAGCTTACTATCCTTACTCTATGTCCTTAAATAGCACGGTTTCTTCATGACATAATTATATACTCACGTTTTTCAAAATAACTTTTGCCCGCCAAATAAATCTCTTAGACCATGTTTGCAACAATCACTGCAATACCTCTTATTGAAGAATTTGTCCTCACACAAGAGGTTATTATTGAAGCTATAGCTTAAGACCAGCAAAGGGTCAGGCCTTCACTTGGTTTCTTTTTTCATCGTTTCTTACTTTGTTCTTCTGTTCCTAGGTGTTTTTCTCCGTCTTTCTGGAAATCTTCATATCTTAAACCTGTTTTCGAAAGTAGTGATAAACAATCAGTCGATGGCTATCGAGGAATTGCTATTCTATCTGTTACCATCAATTTTTTTAGAAGTTAGTTTTTGACAAACTTACTTGTGTTATTGACCCTCTTCTTAATGAGCAACAACCTAGATTTCGTAGAAATAGATCGACTCCCACCAACAACGGTAGGATCGTTGTTTCTGATGTTTTCTGTGAAATTGAAAAATGAAGCCAAACTGACGCGTTCTATACTGACTTGAGTAAAGTTTTTGACCGGGTTACCTATCAAACTTGGGTGTAAAATCGTCGCAGCTTTGGTATATGCGAGTCGTTTCTTAAATGGTTCCAGTCTTATCTTTGCGATTGACCCCAATTTGTGAAATTCCTAGAACACTTATCTAAAAAGGTTGTTTTGCATCTTCTGAAGTACCACGAGGCAGACATCTAAGCCTTTTGCTTTTTAATATCTTCATTTCTGATGTGTTTGAGACATTACTTGGTATACCTCATTTATTCTATGCAGGTGGCTACAAAATCTAGCTTATCGTAAACACGCAATCTGGCGCAACTTTTTTATAATTCAAGTTTCAATCTCTAGAACGGTGGTACAAGCAGAATAATCTGAATCTTAACATTAACAAGCGCCATGTATTAAATTTTTCCCGGAAGAAGACAATCAAAATGTATACTGACTGTTTTAAGGGGTTATTCTACTGTTAAACGGGTAAAAAGCAGTATCATTTTAAAAGTGTTGTAAAAAAAAACTATTAGAGATATCAATTTGAAATTTTGCATGCATCTTTATTAACAAAAAGAATATAAAATCGCATAGTTGAATTTTTCAAAAAAACAAAATGGCGGCTTCTGTATGCAATTGATGGAGCGCGCGCTGACGGCCAGAGTCGATTGCGCGGCACATTGCCCAGGTCGTCCAGGTGATCTGCAATCAATTTAACGATGAAATTCTATTAGTTTAGCTACAAACACACAAAGTGAATCTAAATTGAGCCATAAAAATTGAAATCTGGTTATTTGGGAGCACTTTTTTCATCGAAATAAACGTCCAAAATCGAGCATGCTATTTTCCAACACTTGTCAAATCGCGTAAATTTAATATTTATGGCTCAATTTAGGTTCACTTTGTGTGTTTTTAGCTAAACTAATAGAATTTTATCGTTAAATTGATTGCAGATCACCTGGACGACCTGTGCAATGTGCCACTCAATCGACTCTGGCCGTCAGCGCGCGCTCCATCAATTGCATACAGAAGCCGCCATTTTGTTTTTTTGAAAAATTCAACTATGCGATTTTATACTCTTTTTATTAATAAAGATGCATGCGAAATTTCAAATTGATATCTCTAATAGTTTTTTTTTACAACACTTTTAAAATGATACTGCTTTTTACCCGTTTAACAGTAGAATAACCCCTTAACAACATAAAGTTGTTAAAACGGTAAGAATCCAGATCATATTGTGCACTTTGGCATAGTATTGGACAACAAGACGCACTTCGTCCTCCTCTACGACAAAATCTTAGCCAGGGCTAAAAATAGCTTGGATTCATTAAGTGACGTGCCAAAGAGTTCAAGAATATATGGGTGACCATGTTATTGTATATAACTCTGGTGTGGCTTCTACTGGAATATGCCTGCATAATATGTAACCTATCTTTTGAGCTACATAGTCATAGAGTCGAATCTGTTCAGACACCGTTTTTACTTTTCGCTTTAAAATATCTCTCTAGCCCAAAAGATTTTCAACATCTTTCATCCTACAAATGCAGACTGAGCCTTCTTTATTTAATGTGTCATCCGTCTAGAAGAACACTGTTAAGCGCTCGCTTAACGTTGGATATTATAAGTGGTGAAATATTGAAGATCTCTCAAATAAAGTTACTTTTGATTACCGACCAAGACGCTCTAGGTATACAGCTTTGCTACAGGAAAACAATCATCACATTACCTATGCATATAATGAGCCCAATAAATAGATGTAGGATATTCTTTAAGCAGCCACTACTCTTTGGGGATCTCTAAATCTACCTTCAAAAATAACTTCTCCAAGGCCGTTTTACATCCTAATCTTACTTGATTACCACCAAAACTAAACTAAATTAAAATTAAAATAAAACCTATTAAAAATATTCAAATGTAATTCGTTTGTGTCTATTTTTTCAAATTTAGGACAATTTCTGTTCATAATGTATTGTTTATGTTTTTTCCTATTGTTACGATGTCTTGTTTGGTAAATAAATAAAATAAAATATATGTTTGTTTTGTTTCTTTTTAAATTTACTATTTCTTACTCTTAGTCAACATTATGGTTAATTTTTCCAATTGTTGTGTATAAAAGATTAAGGAACTACCTACCTGCTTAACGGAAATAAATCTTATATATGAGCCATTCACAAATAGATTCAATGAAAGCTGTCGACTGGACTCTTGCTCATTTTCACATAATTTACTCATTTTAGTGACTAGTTTTGGTGAGTGAGTCAAATTTTGTTTCACCATATAAACAAACTTGTATTTTCCACTACCACTTTTCCCCGGCAATGCAGTAATAAGAAGACTATTATGTGCTCAACTGTCAAGAACATGTCCGCCTGCATCCATTATAAACAGAGTACCTTATCAACACGATCACAGCACTTGAAGTAAAAATAGATCCATACTTAAAGTGCTGAAATTCTAGATACTTCTATCTCTTCAACATCGAAAGCAACTCTGTAAATTTTAAACATTATTCTATATACTTGTCATTTAGTTGTCTCCATCTCAACGAACTAGACGCAACTTGAATTCCTATAAAGATATGCTAATTTTAACGAACCTATCCCATCAGATAATCTTTACTCAATGTAAGTATCCACTCGTAGGAATTTGTATTGCTGCAAATAAAATTATTGCGTCCTTGATCATAACAAGATACGCGAATAAAAGGCTTCCTAGACAAACATCACAAGTACCGAGGTTCGGTTCTGTCGGCCGATAGGTACTGGATTTTTCTCAAGTGTGTAAAACATACAATTCTGATGATAGCGTCACCTCACGATACCTATTGACCATATCTGAACAAGTATAGATGCAAGTTGCCTATAGCGGTGTGTCCAGTTTGGATGGCCGTTGGAGGCTCATCCGTACTCGACACCGCGTCCGACAAAGTCCAATCAACATTTTACTGGTTTCAAACAACAAACCACTGTATAACAATTACACAAAACGACCAGCAAACAATGATAGCTATGTGATATCAAGAAGACACAAGAACAGTATCTCATTGGTTTTTACAATCATTCCGGGCCGTTCGGTCGATGAAGACAAACCGCGAGCACATCCATCGCGATAAATCAAGCGTGTGATTCAATTGTTGACGGCGATTCATTTACGGTGGTCCATCACGGTCATTAGCAAAAGTATCTGATCAAGTTTGATCAATTTTAGCGCGATAGATCCTATCAGATACTCGTATCTCTTGCGAAGCGTCGAACGTGCTTTCGAAGCGCCGTCGTTGTGCCGTTCTGGGCAATCGTTCGTGTGTGAAAATCAATAATTAACGCGGTTGAATCGTTTCGATTTGTTTTGTTTCAGGATCAGATCTAGTAGAATCAGAACGTGTAAATTTTTTAATTTGTTAATCGATTGTACAAAATAAATTTTGCAATATTGTTTGTAATACGCGGTTAATCGAAATTTTCATATTTAGTTTTGTGATTTGGTGCGTTCTAGATCAAATATTTGCGAGACGGAAAGCGAAAACAGTAGCCTAGCAAATACGTAAATTCAGTGAAGTGCTTGCATAGAATAAATCATGTGCTAAGTGAATGTGATGTCGTCGAGTGGATATTGGTAATGAAAAAAATTTGTTTGCTTTAGATATTTGCAAGTTTTGATTTTTTGGGCTGCAAAATGTATACTTTTTCAACATATTTTTTGGTGAGATTGATTTCCGTGTAGTATAATGTACGGTTTATGATGATGTTACTCTGCATTGGAAGTTAAGTGGCCGAAAATTTCTTGGAAATAATCGGATTTGGACTTCAATTACATAATTGTTGATATAAAGGAACTGTTTAATGATGAGGATTAAAAAGTGTAGTCATAATCAATATTGGTGATTTATCAATAAATTGAACATAAGCTTATTCTTCGATGCATAATTAAGCTAAAAGATTTCTTCTTCAGTAGTTAAAAGCAATTAGAAATTTTGTTACCTATTGTTGTGTTTTAAATTTTGTTTTTAAATTGATTTACATTAAATATTAAAATTCGTACCAGTAATAGTTTCGGCAAGAGCACTTTGCGATAGAATTATCCAAAAGGTTTTTGTTGATTATTTCTTTACTCTAACTAAGCCGTAGCTGATCAATCATTTCGTTAATAGAAACAGCAGGCTTAGCATTGTTTTTCACTTAAGTTTTTCGATATTATGCAAAGTTTATTTTATGAAGCTATATTGAATAAAATTGGGTTTGTTTATTGCTCATAAAAGCTGCACAAGCTCGCCAGTTTGAATTGATAAGGTCTGGAGAGTTTGAAAATTACTGGCAGTGTCCAACATTTATTTTGACAAACTGCACAAAATACTTTTTCAACAACTGTGTCTTGAAAACAATTCAAGTATTTGAATTGAAAGTTCATTTCCGTTGCAATGAAAAATGCAAGTAAATTAACTAGAATGTGAATATTGAGATTTTTCGAATGTAGATCCATATGAGTTTAATTGAAGTGTTACATAGTTAGAAATTGCCCCAATATTCCAAATTTGCAGTTTTCAGCGATATTCATAGTTTTTTCAGTCTCTCTCATAAACCAGTTTGCGTAAATATAACGTCTTCAAGATAATTTCACTTCTTAATCCGCGTGTGGAACAACATTTTTGTTATTAATTTATACTGTTTGAATGATATTCTAGTTCATGAAATGTTAGAGGAAAATGCAATTGATAAAAATAATATATAAAAATAGGGCTATCAGCTGAAGTAAGATTATTATTTGGATTATGCCTTTAAGAATTGTCGAGGACAATTATCGAAATTGATTCTAATCCGATGATTGCGTTAGAAGTTGTAAGAGCAGAAATAACTTTCAAAATTTTTCAAATTGAAGTGTTTGGTAGTAGTTGTCACTACAATATCATTCTAACTATCCAACAAATTTATTGGTAGCGAATTTTTGCAAAAGAAAAGGAAAAAAATTTACCATAGCTGGCAGCCTCAAACTAATTTTTGAACCAACATTTCATCAAACTTTGTGATTCATATTTGAACAAATATGATTTGGCGCCATATACGTTTCTTTTTATTTCAAATAATCTCACTTCATTTCAATAACGCTGTATCAAAGTGAGTCAACGTTGTATCAAAGTGAGTCTTGCTTGTTCTAATGTTTTATTTTTCATTCAATGATGAAACATTTTGATTTGAAAATAAAATTTTTATAATAAAGTGGAATTCAAATAAGATTCCCTTTTGATTTAAAAGTGTTTCAACTTTTGATTTAAAGTGATTCTAAAAAAATGTTAAGTGATGAAATTTTTCTGAGTGTTAAGTATTCAGTAGAACAAATAAAACTTAACATATAGTTTGACCGGATTATTTGTCCAACAAGAGTGTGAACGCTTTTCCGAAGAAACTGTGGTACTATCCGTTCGACTTTTTTGGTGGTGAATGCTCTGAGGCACAAATGGTGATAGTCTCAGTTTCTCTAGAGCTTTTATAGAGAACAGACAAATTCAGAATCAGCGCTGTGTACGCAAAGTGGTATTCTTGTGTGTTCATCTCTAAAGCCCATATTTACCTAGTTGCGCCACTGAAAATTGATTAAAAAGTTCAAGACAGTTGTGGAAAGATGGGCCCAGCGGTGTCAAAAGACAAAAACGGTTGATGTCCTGACTGACCGGAGAGAAAAGCGAACGAAAAAAGAGGATGAAGTGGTCGTGTAGTTATTCTACACACTCTCGCTTAAAAAAATAAAAGTTGGGATCAAGACTGTATAATGTTAGGTTAAGCTGGCTGACTCAAAGTGACACATAGACATATTAGTTCATACTGATACCAGATAAGTGGAACTAGGAGAAAGAAAGTTCAGTCCAAGCGGCCATTGAAGGCCCTGCAGTGTTTTGCAAACTGAAAGACATCTTTCAGCCTCTGCTCTTTCATTAAGCAGGACATTCAAAGCAAACGAAAGAGTTGACGTTAAGGCGCCTTTAGTGCAGATAACCACTAACCACTGTTCTCTGTTCACCATGTCAGCATAGGTAATTTTGTTCAATACCGGCCACCAGACCAAGCAGCCGTAAGCAAGAATCAGTCTAACTATTGTCGAGTAGATCCAGTGCGTCAGTGGACTTAGACCCCACGTTTTATAAAGCACTCTCTTGCTGGAATAAAGTACGTTACTTATCTGCTTACCTCTCTCCTCTGAATTCACTTTCCATATGAGCTTTTTGTCCAGAAAAAGACTCAAGTTCTTAGGTTCTGACTTGAGGCACCGCCCAACTAGGTTTAATTCAGGAGTTTTGTGCTTTCTTAGTAAAAGTACAAGGTCGGTCTTATTGGAGTTGGTACCAATACTCAAGGTAACTCAACCAGCCCTATAGTCTCAACCAGCCCTGGAGCATACTCGATGAGTTGGCCAAGTGTATGTGGAAACCTACCCGAGACTAAGATCGCAGTGTCATCAGCATAGGCCACAACCAAAGTTCCTTACTTTCCAAACTTGCCAGAATTGAATTTGTCACCAAATTCCACATGAAAGAGGATATAGCTTCTCCTTGTGGTGGGCCTCTGTGGACCTTCCTTATGATTTGCGCCCCCACCTACTCTACTGATATGAGCCTTTGTGTAGGTATGTTGCTTATCCAGTTATAAACAACGAGATGGGTGTAGGTTGCGTGGAGGCTTTTCATAATGACTGTTGTATTCACATTATTGAAAGTACCTTCAATATTTGCCTTTTCTATTCCAAAAACTACCCTATGGATCCACTTCAATGGATTTTCCCCTAACGAGCGCGTTGTAGGCTCTCCATAGAGCTTGAGACCTAAGATTTTGTTTGGTATGGAGGTCTACTAATCTTTCAAAGGCTTTAAGTAGGAAAGAAGTCAGGTTGATTAGCCTGTAGCCCTTCAGATACGCATGATTGATTGTACCTGGCTTGGGTATAAATACGACCTTAGCAGTCTTCCAGGCTTCAGGTACATAATTCAGCACTTGGCAAAGTTTGTAAATCTGTATAAATCAGGAAACAGTGAGCATACCTGTCCTTTGAAGCATGGCCGGTAGAATTCCATCCAGACCTAGGGAATTGAAGGGCTTAAAAGTGTTAATTTCCCAGACTAGTGTCTGCCTAGTGACAGCTTCGCCAATGCCTTCAATATTATCTAAGGTGGACGCTTGCTCACCAGTGAAGGAGGTGGAGTCATAAATGCATTTACACGAAGTAGGAGTACAGCATCGTGGCTCGATATTGAAACTCCTGGTTTAGATTGTCATGGCTCGATTCTGCACAAACCATTACAAGATGGTCTTCTTCCCTGTCTTCTAAATCTCCTATTGGGGTTGAAGCATATTTTTGGGCCTGATTTCGTGGAAAATTTTCTTTGCCTGTTGGCAGTGCTCGTTTCGTTAAGAGGAAAAATCTGGTCAAAAACAAGACCTAGGAAAGCTTTGTGGAGTGCAATTCTTGCAGAATTCTTCAATTCTTATTTAAATACTGAAACTCACTAATGTTGCCTCTTTCAATCCGTAAAGAATGTTTTTCGAGTAGAAAGCCAAAACAGGATACGATAACAAGTCAACGATTCGAAACACCGAAGCTACCTGACTACCTGGTAAGCAGAAAAGAAGCATTCCAACTGCGAATTCTAATGAAAATGCTTAAGATCTGATGGAAAACTGACTTCGTAGCAAACGTTTCTTTAGGCTCAAGCAACTTTTTTGGCTCATTACATAAAGCTTGACAGTAACAAAGACCTTGGATCTGACCTTCTTTTTCAGACTTTTCTAAATAATTGTATTCCACTGTTAATCTCTTTACTTCGTATCATATTTATTACATCTTCTTCTTTTGGGAACTTTCTACTGTATTGGACATCTTTCTACGTTTCACCTATATTCGAAAATGGTGATAGAAAATCAATTCAAAATTATAAAGGCATTGTCATTTTATTCACTATTTCTAAATTGTTTGAAAAAAATCATATGTGGTAAACTGAACCCTGGCCAATTCTCTACTAAACAAGCAGCAGCATGGACTTAGAAAAGGTTGTTCTACCACTAAAAATCTGACAGTGGATCACTGCAACAGTTAAGAATCGCATAATCCCTACTAAGCTGGCTTCGCTCTTACCTCCACAACTGCTCACAATGTGAGAAATTCCAAAGGCTAATCGCTAAAGAAATTCATGTTGACTCCGGTATACCTTCCATCTTTTCAACATTCTTCCATCTTCTTTTCAACATTTTTATATCAGACTTGCCTGAGGTTTTATCTGATATACCCCATTTATTCTATGCAAACAACTTCGTTCTCAATATCGGAAAGGAAAGTGCAATGTGATCAGCTTCTCGGGAAAAAGTGTACTCGTAAAATATACGTACTTTTCCAGCAAAACTGCACGCAGTAAAGTTGACAATATATTTGACTTCGGTGTTGTCCTGGCTGAAAAGCTCCGCTTCAATCTACATTTGTGACAAAGTGATCTTCCAAGCAAGTAAACGACTTGGCTTCAGTAAGCGGTAAGCCAAAGAGTTTTATAGCGAAATCATTATACAGTGCACTCGTTTGTCTTCTTTTTGAGTATGATTGCATTATCTTAATCCCAGTTTTTGAAAATCACAGCCAGAGATTTGAATCTATTCAAAAGCAATTTTTACTATTTGCTCTTAGATATCCTCATTATCATTTTTATTTCAGACATTTTCCGCCATATGAATTTCTTACAGACTTCTAAACTTGATACCACTTGTGGCCAGAAAATTGATGTTATCGGCTTACTTCATTCTCGATGCCATCTGAGACGCTGTTAATGTTGACTAAATAAAATAAACAGTGGTGCTTAGTTAGCCCGTGAGAGTCACTAGTCAACGAATGCTAGTTGAATGTAAGCATAGCATATGCTAATAAGGAGCCAATAAATAAATGCTGCAAGATATTCAACAGCACGAGCCAAAACTTTTTCCCCACAATATCTAAAGCGTCCTTTAAAAATAAAATCACGAAGGCTTTTTTATCCTATCCTTTTCTTTCTAGCTTTTCTATCTTTTTTATCCTAGCTTTTATCCTTTTTATGCATCTAGATTTTATTTCAATGCAAGCTTGGTTTTTTATGACTAGCTATTTATTTGATTTCATTTTTGTTTTTTAATTTTGCTCTAATTTGTTTAGTAATTTGGTGTCCTAAATTTTATTTACCTGTTATATAGTTATTAATTTGGTTTTAACTTATTTAGTTGTATTGTATTCAGTTGTATTTTATACCTTTTTTTCTTTGATTAGTTTTTTTAAATTTTGTTTACATACAATTATTTGATACCTTGTTTGGCGATAAATAAATAAATAAAGAAAATATAAGATACAATTCTAAGTACTTTGACAATATCAGCGCTTTTATATGTCAACGTCAAGTTTGTTCAGAATGATTTGATTTAATTCTAATAAAGTGCGTTGATAAAATTTAGTAATAAATATTCAGAGACATGCCACCAATTCAATATGAATACTTGCAGACTCCACACATTACTGAACGTACCAAAAAAAGCAAGTGTACAATATTTAAAAGTTAGAGAGAAATTTCAGATTGTTGAGTTAATATAAATGATTTTGAAACTATAGTTGTTTGACATCTTGAAACACGTCACCATGTGGTGCATTTAAAAGAAGTGTCAAATAAAGGGACAGAAATTTATTTTTGATATGATTAATATAAATTTATCATCATCGTATTATAAATTAACATTATGAAATTTATCTGTACTGCATGATTTTTAAAATCAGGTTTCTCGCTTAAGTCTTTCGTTTTAATATTCCTTCAGGCTAGAGAGATACGAAACTATCCATAGTCGATACCATCGATAACTATCGATAGTTTACGCAGAGACTATCGATAACTATCAATGGATTTCAATATTTAAGAAAATGCATATCATTTGATAAATAATTCACCAAGCAAATGAAAATATTTCTATTCAGAAAATGAACATTTATATAGCAAATTTAACAATTTAGTATCACTCGAACTGATTCAGATAGAAAATCTTTAATTCAAAGACCGATTTTGTCATTTAAAGCTAGATATAGATGTGCGTAATGAGTTGCTCTAGGTTGATTCAGGTTCAGATAAGTAGGTATAGAATGGCAGTTCTGGACCAGGACAAGGAGCAATAGACAGGGAGCAATTATCGGCCCGCGCATGACTTAAACGATGATCTTCGAACTGATAAACAGCCCAGTTGAGCTAATAAACAGCCCAGTTGAGCTGATAAACAGCCCTATTGAGCTGATGAACAGTCCTGTTGAGCTGTTTATCAGTTCAAAGATCATCGCTTAAGTCATGCGCGGACCGATAATTGCTGACGTTATCCGCGCATTACGTCATTGTGCTCCCTGTCTATTGCTCCTTGTCCTGGTCCAGAACCGCCATACTATACCTACAGAAATATTTTAACAAAATATGTTTCATAAGTAATTCGGCTGCTCTGTGTTGCTCTGTTTTCTGTTTCATGAGCCTGCTCTAAGTTGAACTAAACCAATTTAGAGCACGATTTCTGCTCTACCTTTTTTGGAAGAGCAAGTTCGGGCAAGCAACCTGCTGTTTGTCAACTGTCACGGAACCAACTTTCAGCCAAAAAATTGTACCTGTAGTAGTGGTGGCTCATGACATTTAGAAAGAGGAAGGCAGCGAATTTAAGAATCATTGGAGCAAAGTGAAATAATATTAAATAACTTACGGGATAATATCGAATGCATATTTTGGGGCTTTGTAGTGACGTAATGAAATATTGTGTAAATTACGCTGTGGAAACATTTTATTTGAAAGCGATAGTTTCGTATCTCTACCTCAGACACATCGTTTGAATATGTATACTTCATGAAAGCGAAATCTATTTTTCTCTCTTTTGACAAAAACAATTTCATATGATACTTTTTTCGGAGGCTCATTCCGCAAAATGATCAATATTCCCGCATCGTCTGCGTAGAAAAAAACTTTACATTCGATATACGTTGTCTACGGTATTGTAGCCAAGAAGGGAAAAAGCGATTGCAAATTTATACTTTTTTTTAGCCAGAATGGTAAAATTTCAAATTATTATGGTTATAGCACCTTTGTCAGATTATTCTATTGACGTACAGGACAAAAAGCTTACTTCTAAGTTATTTTCGATTAGACTGGCTACAAATGGGCATCACGTACTCAAATGATGGTTGACGAAGCATATTTTGAAAAGTGAGAGACTGAGTTATGTCCATGAGGTTCAAAAGTCCACCCTGTGGTTAATATTTGGCCACAAGAGTTTCAGTTTCATTATAAGTCTACGGAGGATGCTGGTGTCCAAAAATATTTAAGTGCTAACTCCTGCAATGTGTTTAATTCTATGTCGTTTACCTGAAATTGTAAATATAAAATTGTGCTATTATTCCTAAATAAATAGCTATATCGTCCATAATAACAATGGTTCTGTATATTCTGAAGTGATCTGCCCGTTAAAGTGTTGTTGCCTTGCAATAATACTCGTAGCATGACATTTCTTGATTTTGCTGTTACTTTATTACGCATAAATCTCTTCAAACCACTTGTAAACGAACCATCCTGTCCGGCTGTCCACTGTTCATTATCATCATTTTTTGGTTAGTTTTATATGAGACTTGAAAAATTATACTACAAAAAATTAGCTACGTGATAAGTATTTTCGTCACTTCTGAAGCCCTCCTATTTAAATCTGGCATTGAGTATAGTACCTAAACTATATATCATTTTACTTTCGTAGGAAAAAGTCTTTTCACAGAATCTATGAATTCTCTACAAAATGCACTCCCATTTTCTGTTGATGTTTTCAAAATTGTGTATGCCATACGTAATTGATACAATTAGTAAAAGAATCACATATTTGCTTCCGGAAAGTGTTTTTTGTTGTACCGTGGAAAATGGTTAAATTCCATTTTCATGTCTCCTTGTAGCCTCTCTGCTCAAAGAGAGGGTCGAAAAAGTGAACGTGTACACTGTTAACTGCACACAAATCAATGTTCCACGAAGATTATGTAGAATTAACCTACTACTCTCTTTTCTACTTTAAGAAGAATAGCGCAGGCTATATACACGTCACAGCCAGAGTCAAATTTAAATTCGCGCTTACTGCAACTTGGCGAATACGGCTGCAAAAAAACTACGCTGAGGAATACAAGGAATTCATATGATTAATGAATGGTGTGATAAAATGAGCCTCGATAGCTATTGATAAGAAAAAAAATATCGATATTCTTCGATAGTCAATACTAGTGATAGTTATCGATAGTGCTATCGATAGTTTTGTATCTCTACCTCAGGCACATCGTTTGAATATGTATATGCGTACATCAGTTATTTTTTAAACCTATTCCTGGCATCACGGTGTGATTTGTTTTCTAATAAATTGAAAATCACTTTAACAGAGAAATAATTGTCAACTGTTCAGAATATAAGATAGAATGAGCAAATTAAATATGAATAGCAAATGAATGATTAGAAATCAATTAGTAGTACATTTTCACAACAGAGCGTGTCAAATTGTTTGAATTATTCAACAATGTGAGGTACAGGGTCATTTGAACAAACACTTGAAATTAATAACAAGGAGAATGTGAATCTGGAATCAGCCACTACGAATAGTCCGCATTAAGCTGCAAGTGCTGTTTGCAAGTAGATCTAGCAATTTTCATAAAAAGTAACATATAATTAAATATTGCGGTTGAATCATCTGGAAAAAAATCAGTAAGATACGTACAAATATCAATTTATAAAAACATACGCAGGTCCAAGTTCAAGTTCATTTCGTTACGATACTATGTATCCGGACATAATTTTCCTCTAATCGTAAACTCATTGCTCGCTTTTACGCGCTATTGATACGCATTCACAAACTCAATCACACAGCGTATTTGCGTAATAGCCTGAAACTGCTGTAGAATCACCTGTTTTATTGCTTATCATTCGGCATGTCTTCCAAGTACGGACGCATGTCGGCGAGCCGCCAATCTTCCGCGAATGTATGTATCTTGCGATTTATTGCACGCTATCACGTTACCATCTTTTATCTGTCTACAACCGGACGATGGCAGTAGCTACAGCCGATTAATACTATAACGTATATTGCCGCACATTCTGGCGTCGTCTTGTTGACGTCGTAGTTTTTGCTGTCGGCGGCAAGTCAGAGACTTTTCAAGTTCAAGTTCGAGTTGATTGTGGTACGAAAGGCATCTTCATGCCATGCCGCGATGAATCTCTAAAATACCGTAACCACGAAAGATTGATCCGACATATTGGACACTTCACTTCTTGTACATTTTTTTTTGATTGTTTTTCGTCACCCGGCACAGAGATTTTGCATACGTGCAAATAAAACAAGTCAATTGGCTTGGACTTTGTCAAATTGCCTGAAATTGTGTGTTTACGGGTGCAGTGATGTGGCTTTGTGCTGCTGTTGACGATGAAGTGGTTGCCGGTGGTGGTCTACATGGGCGAACAACGGAACACGGCAAGATATTTCAGATTTGGCATTTGCTATATGATACATGCATGATATGCTGAGATTTGATTGTGGTAATTTGCTGAGATCGAAGTGGCAAAGCTAATGCCAAGGTTTTCAATATATCAGGTGGTTGAATATGCGGATATGTTTACGTGAAAATTAATTTATGGGATAAATATGTGTGTGCATGATAAGTACTAAGAGTTGTATGAAATTTGTAAATAAGAAAAATAATTAAATTATAGTTATATGGAAGAGATGACATAATGGTTGATTTAGTACTTACTATCAAATAAATATTTTCTTTGACGTATGTTATTCGGCTGCCAAATTTATCTGAAGGTTAAAATGAAGTAAACAATCTGCTACATCTATTTGAATTATAGCTTGAATAATAGTCTTTTTTACTTGCGTCAAAGGCTTTAGCGTGAATTTGCTGCTAAATGGGTTTTCTTCATTTCGTGAAAAAAACATCACTAGAAAACCGTTGAACTTTGAAACTGACGCACAAATTTCTACGAGGAGAAGTACTTAATCTCGTAAACATAATATAATTTGTTTTTCATGTTTTTGAAAACTTTTGATTCGAAATCATGTTTTTGAAAACTTTTGATTCGCAGTTTCCATTTAAATATATGAAATCTATTGTCAAATCAGCTAAATCGTTAAGATTAGAAACAAGCTTGAGTAATTTTTGTAAGTACAAATGCGTGCCAATAGCTTTGCTGATTTCGATTTGTTCCAACAATTCTAAACCCTTTTGGTCATTCATTCACTCCCTGAAAAAATCCCCCGTTATCCCTCAAAGCATGTTTCTTCACGAAAATTCTGCTGCCACAACTGAAGAGACCTGTGAGCTCTTCGCTCGTTTTTTTTCGTCGTTTTCAACCCCGCAAAACTCTCTTTCTCCTCCACATGTTTCTTTTTCAACTCCTTCGTCGTATCGTGATAGCCTGAAAGCGCTCTCTTCTTTCCATACAAACCCTTTAGAAGTTGTGAACTTAATGAGTTGTCTCGATTCTAGCTCTAGTTGTGGCTCTGACGGTATTCCAAACATACTAGCCAAGTCACTATCTTCTTCACTTTGTGTACCCTTGTCGATAATATTCAACCTCAGCATCGCAACTGGCGTTTTTCCTTTCTTATGGAAATCTGCCAATATTTGCCCTATACTTAAAACCGGTGACCCCGCTTGCATCTCGAATTACCGCCCTATATTGCTTTTGCCTTGCTTCAGTAAACTACTAGAAAGAGTTGTCTACAACAGAGTATATCCTCTATTTGTGCCTTTCCTCGCCACCGAGCAACATGGATTTGTCAAAGGCAAATGTACTGTTACTAATTTGCTATCGTTCACCAACACTGTTGCCTCCGCAATTGATCAGCAAAGACAGGTGGATGTTCTGTTCTTTACACAGATTTCTCCAAGGCATTTGACTCTGTCAACCATGAGCTTCTTCTGTTGAAATTAGAGAAATATGGTTTTCATGGTCCGCTGCTTTCCTGGTTTTCTACTTACATTCATGAGCGTACTTGTATTGTTACGGTGTACTCCTGTTCGTCCACTCCCTTCTATCCCTCCTCAGGTGTTCCACAGGGTTCGATCCTTGGCCCCTTATTATTCTTAATTTTCATTAATGATCTCCCGGGTCTGCTAAACTCTTTTTCTCTTCTATACGCAGACGATCTAAAAATATTCAGAGTAATCGATACATTCGAAGATTGCTTACAGCTTCAGAATGACCTGCTCACTCTTATCAACTGGTGTAATGCAAATCATCTTACTTTGAATGTTTTAAAATGTCGCCAAATGTCATTCACGCGTAAAACTTACCCACTAGTATTTTCTTACTACGTTTCTGGAGCCTCTCTCGAAGTCGTTTTAAATTTTAAAGACCTCGGTGTAATTTTTGACTCTAAACTTTTATTTGATAAACATATCTTGCACATAACCTCCAAAGCGTCCAGACTTTCGGGTTTTATACTGAGATCTTCTAAATATTTTACCGATATCTCTACTTGTGTACACTTGTTTGTCTCCTTTGTCCGCAGTATTCTCGAATACTGTTGTCAAATTTGGTGTCCACATTTTCAATATTTGATTGATGCGGTTGAATCTGTACAACGCAGGTTCACCCGCTCTCTTCTTTACAAATTCAATTTTGATTACCGTGGGTATAGTGCGAGACTTACCATGCTGCAAATACCATCCCTGAAATCTCGCAGACTTTTTCTCGATGAATGCCTTCTGTTCAAACTGCACCGTCAACTTGTCCCATCTGACCTCTGCAACCAGGTTTCCGTTCGTGTTACGGATCGGTCAAATAGATCCACGTTAACGTTTAACGTTCCTTTTGCGCGGACTGACACGTACTACTTTTCACCGCTTTTACGCATACCTAGGCAGCATAATGCACTCGGACTAGGTTCTCTGCCACCGACCTTGTCACGTTTCAAAACTATTTTAAAGGATAAAGTCGTTACTTTTTCTATTTAATATGTTTTTATCTTTTTCCTTGTTCATGTGATACATGAATTTTAATTTTGATTTTCTTATTTCGATATTCTTTTTGTTCTATATATATGCTTATATATTTTTTCTCTCTTTTTCATGGTATTTTTTTTTCTTATTTTTCTTAATTTTGAATTTATTCAGTTTCACCTTTACTTTGTTTATGATATTTGATCTTTTTATTATTATTATTTTGTGCTCTCTATTTTACATTCATTCATTGGTAGATTCTTTGTATATATTATATGTTTCTATATTCAGTTATTGAATTTTTATCTGTTGAATATGTAAATAAATAAATAAACAGTGATATGTCTTCAGTTATTATTAATGGGTTGAACTGAAAAACTTATTCATGCACTATCCTGGAGACATTAGTCAACAAATTGCGCAAGAACTATGATCAATATGGAAAGACCAAACATATTGATATCCACTAGAATTTCATACGTGAAGTACAGCATAGGGGTAGCACCATCATATAGTATCTCCCAATAGACAAAATCGCTATAGAAATTCAAGCGAAATCCGTAAAAAGTATCAAACACATGAATTGTGCAAGCTTGCTCGGATTAAATTTATGAAATAATCTGTATTCTATTAAGTAAGTAAATTTGAACGCAGCAAATTTAATTTAATTTTACATTATGTATATGGCTGATCGATAGAAAAATTGTTGGATTGAATTGAAAAAATTATTGATGCGCTATCATAGAGACATTCACTTCGGCTAAAGAGGATGTTAAAATTTATCACAACTAACGTAAATAAAAATTAATGATGTAGCACTACAATTGATCACATCAGTCAGGTATGCACTATGAGCTGATGTCTGATGATAATCGGTGCATACTTAGATGTTTCTCTTGACAGTATACTATTAGTTAAATGCAAATACCGGATAAAAATCTATCTGAATCCGGAAAAAAATCAATTTACAGCAAGATAGTAGTTTGGATGTGTATGTTAGGTTAAGTTAGTGAAGAGGGCTGTCGGGAATCCGGCCAGCATTAGGCCACCAGTTTGGGCCCATTTGCCACCCTCATAGACAATCACACGCATTCACACTTACAGCCATAGCACTGGCGGGATTCGAACCCGCAGGCCCCTTAGCACGCCGCTTTTCGGCCTGACGCCTGAGCGAGCAGAGTTACCGGGCCCCCGGATGTGTATGTTATTGATGCACCTCCTCACCAGGATTGCAGTCCCTCTCTCTGTCTCTACATGTCAGTATATTGCTACGGTATAGACAGGGGCGGATTTGACAATTTCGCCGCCCTAGGCCTCAGCAATATTTGCCGCCCTTTTCGTGAATTATACTATATGTAACAATGCGTGATTTTTTTTCGATTCCCAAGATTACTTCGCTGTTTTTCGTTGCACCCGAGCTCACAAAAAAGGAATATCAGAGCAAAACCAGCACCGGTTCGTTCGTGAAAATTCCCTATTATTCCGCCCTTGCCACACAAATAATTATTAAAATACACACACGGTAAAGAACCTAAAAGTACCTAAAAAAAAATCCAAAAATACCAATTTTTAACAGTCCAAAACCGTACACACCTTTACATCGCATATAATTCCAACGTTTTCTCTCAGATTTTTATAAGTAAGTTTACTATTCTGTTCAAAGTTTGCTTCCACACTTAACTGGAGATCAACTATTAACTCCACTACTGTAAATTAATGTTCGATATGCTATTAGTTAAAGATGAACCCGAAATATTTTCACCTATGATGTTCTAGATTTCTTTTTCTAGAAATTTTTTTATAGAAAATAATTTCAGTAATGAAGTACAATTTAAAAAACACGTCAAAAATAAAGAGATTCGCATATAGTTGATATACCCTGTATCATAATAATAAAAACAAAATTCTCTGAAAAATTAATATGCGCAAATATTTACCCCTGATAAGCTTTTCCTAAATTGAAGAGGTATTATTTGGGTTCTTTTTAGGATCTTTTTAGGTCTTTTTAGGCTCTTTTTAGGTATTTTCAGATACTTTCTAGGTACTTTTTAGGTATTTTTGAGTTTCTTTGGTCCTTTTCAAAGTCAAACTTTTTAATGTCCGAAAAAAACCATCAGAGGTGATTTTTTGCATTGATTTTTTAGAGAATTCGGTTGGCTTGAGGTGTTAGGCTCATTCAACTCGGATATATGTGCATATACGACAGAAAAAAAACTGCTGACCCCAAAAAAAATCGAAAAGTGGCCACCCAAAAAAAAAAACCGAAAATTTGCCGCCCCCCGAAATTTGCCGCCCTAGGCCCGGGCCTAGTGGCAAATCCGCCCCTGGGTATAGATTATAGAGCAAGTTGTCGATTCTAAAATCATATAGGAACTTCATCAGCTATCCAGTGATATAGGTCGAAATATAGAATCGTCTCTTTGTACTGATAGATCTCCAATAAGAATAACTGTCAAATTGCTCTGTTATTGTTAAAAGTTTTTTGACATTTATGTTCGGTAATCGACAAATCATGGTGGATTGCATTAGAGTCCGTGGATTGGTATCTTGAGTAATTGAAAGTGGATTCTTATTTTTATTGAAAAATTGCGTTCAATTATGGAGCTCACTAATGTAACAATGGGCTTATGAACAAGTCAAACAGTCAATTTAAGATTCAGGCAAATCTATAAGAAATTTTTGAGGCTAATTTCACTCGCAAAAAACGCCTTTGCAAGAATTTTCATGGCCGCTAATATTCATCTCACTATTGGTGAAAAAAAGGACTACATGCTAGAGAAAAATTTGCCTGAAAAGTTGTGAAAAAAATGTGTTTTTTTAGAAGCAGCCAAAGAAAATTCTATTCCTGTCGCTATTATTTCAATATAAGCGATATTACTCTTAAAAATATCTTATGTATCGTTTTGTGCTATGTTTTTCCAATTCATCTTAAAACTTGGTTGAGTACCCATCAATTTTCTGCCCATTAAAAAAGTAATTGCCGGAACTTCGACTGAAAGCTAAGCTTGAAATTTTGTACTGATGATGGACAGAATTTTTTTTACGCATAGTTATCAGATTTGCGTATGGATTATGATCTTAGAATATCGTTTAGCAAACTTTTTTGGGAAAACATTCTTTGGATACTTCTTTGAGTAGAGATGAAGCAACATATAGTCAATTTTCTGATTGTAGAATAAGATTCTTTGATATCATTTGATGAGTTATAATAAGATCGTATGAAATTAATCAATAAGATTTTCTTGTAAATTTCACCTCTATAGTCTCAGTAGTTTATTTGCATGAGCACACAGCAATATTTAAGTAAACATTTTTGATGAACCCATATTAAAGTATTTGATTTTAATTTAATTTTTTGCAGAGTAATACAGAATTCCTACAACATTCAATGATAAACACCAATCATGCCAAACTACGGATGTCATCTTATCGCTTTTTTCCTTGCCACTACAATTTTACTTCCATCCATTTACAATGTTTCGGCCCAGAGAACAGCTTTAGATGACCACACCGGACTATATCGATCATTTCGTTCTGCATTTCTCAATTTCATCGGGCGCAGTGGCAACAATGATCGAAACTTTCAGCAACTTCTGAAGATGGGAGTAAGTAACCTCTAACTAAAATCGATCCAAACATTATTTACCAGCAATTCATACACATCTAAGAGTATACTTCATCAACCATTACCGTTATCCCTTAGAAACTGCAAAAACAGTTTCCACCATCAGCTCCATTCTTTTGTGATGTGAATGGACCAGGAGCGCGTAGTGCAACGTCACCAAAATCTGTTCATGAGCTGAGACCTGGTGACATTGATATTGTCGCAGCAATGGGCGATTCATTGACGGCCGGTAACGGGGCCATGTCGACGAACATCTTGGATATTACGACTGAAAATAAAGGGATTTCATGGTCGATAGGAGGACAGGCTGATTGGCGAAAGTTTTTAACGATCCCGAATATTTTGAAGGAGTTCAATCCAAATTTATATGGGTATGCATTGGCGGATGGATTTTCGATTCAACGATTGTCAAGGTGAGTTTTTCTACATTTTTATGTAGAGAAATTTTGTTGGTTTACCTCTTACCTAATTTAAGAGGAACGTTTTACTAATACAGCAAAAAACTCTATTAAATTTTTTGTGGTATTGACGCTTTGCCGTGAATTTTAACAGTTCTTACTAATATTTACGAACATGAAATTGTTACCACCCTATGTTATGCTAAAAACGCATACATATGTTGGTAGGTGTTATGAAGAAATTGCGCTTTTCGTTCACTAAAAATGAAAGCGCACATGCAAACACAGTTTTGAAGAATAGCTGATGGAAAATTTTACGCAAATGTCAGTTTAAAGTCTGTAAATGAATATGAAAAGAACATGTGCATTATCATTTCTTTACCATCTATTTATTTTGATTCAACCACATCAACCAGTTTTCATCCAAAATTAGAAACCAGATTGACGGGCGTTTTGATGACCGATCTCACTTTTAAACCATGCCAATTTTATACTGCAAGTATACCGCGCCTCTGGATCGTAGTATCGGCTACTAGAAAAATACTGCCATTATCTTGCAAACCAAAGAATACATAGTTTCTAGTGCTTACCGTGATCGAAACCGCATTTCAATTGGCAGTTAATGTGTAAAAGAATTTAAACAAAATGAACTATCAGAAAAACAAGGGAAAATAGCCAGTCAATGGTGACATATGCAGCATGCGGGCTGTGGAGGGGCAGTTAAATTTAAGCCGAGTAATCTTGAAGCCAGTGAACAATTCATTTAAGTCGATTTGATTAAATAAAATATGCTCCAATCGCCTGCTATAGGTATGATCTCAAGTACTTCATAACAGATTAATTTTACTCAAGTGGAAAACAGAAAACTATTCTGACATCACTTGCAAATAGTCAGGCCTTATCTTTGACTCAAAGTGTAAAATCAATGAAATTGAAAATAATGCGAAAATAAAATTTCATTCGCAATTAAAATACTTCAAACTAACACTCGGCATCCATGCAATCTATTCTTAGTCTGCTTATTCTAATACAAACTAGTATCTTAACGACAGCTGCCATGGTTTTTTCAAATTTCAAGTTCATCGAACACGATCACCGTGTGCCGGTTTTTCGCAAATCTCCAGATATGGACGATAATGACTACGTATGTGCGGCAATTACTCATAGCTGCAATACACATAATTAATACAAAGTTCTATGGCGTTGAGTAGACGACAATTTATTGTCAAGGTTCTTATCGTCACTTCTATCTCTCTTCGTGGAAAATATTAATGTGAATGATGCTTAAGTGTAGAGAATCATGTTTGATTTGACAAGAGGATAATTGTAGAGAACGAATAAATCAATAATTGTTGAGAAATGATTTGCGGAATGGGATTGATTTTCTGGTACCTAGCTATTGAAAATTAAATTCATATGTCATCTTGATATGGACAGTTCTAAATGTTTATTGTTGAATAGGTTTTTTGTAGTTGAAATTCATCTTTAATATCAAACCCCAACCAGAAGTGATTATTTCCTTTATTTTTTCGGGAAGAAAAATATTTTTTCAGAGACACTTCAAAACTGTAAAAAGATTTTTTAAAAAATGTTTGAAAGTATGAATTTGGTGTTTAGTAGGTATTATTCAATGAGAAACTCAGCAAAATTTTTTAAAACAAACCCTGTAATAAAAGTAACGGCCTCAATAGCCCCTGTTTATTAAAAAGAAAAATAAAAAAAATAAAGAAAAATAAAAATGAAAAGAAAAAAGCTCGAAAAATATCCGATTCTTGGAAAATAAGAAACGTCTATACTTCATTGAAAGATTGGTATGGAAATCAAATAAAAAAAACCCAAGCGCATTGAAACCGCTAGAAACACTAATGTTCAAAGAACAGTAGAGGATTTGTGCAGATTTTGAGTGTGTATTCTACCACTAGCTACTTTTCCTACTTAAGACTAATACACCCTAAGCAATAATAGGAACTACGCTTATTTTAATTCCGATGACTTCATTGAAAGTTACAGGGATAGAAAGGTGTTTGGGGGTGCCATCCGAAAAATGTCCGAAAATTTAAACATTGTTTACTTATTTTCCTTGCAAATGTTCGCGATGTGAATACTTAATGCAAGCATTTATTAGTACGAAAATAACAAAACACCCCGTGCTGGCAGCCCTTTGCTAGCACCGAAGCCAAAAATATGTCACATCTGCCTCACGTTGAAGTCAACCTGCTCTGCGAATTTCGTATCGAACCGATACAAAAAAAATTTAGGGTTACCAATCGCAAAAGTTTCCAAATTTTATCTTTTATAGATCTTAACATATTTGGTATTTATATTCACTACAAGATCACTACGATTTCAAAATTGTATGATAAAATCGCTTACTAAAGATATGCCAAATAAATATAAAAACAATCATAGCTGGCAACCATTTCATTGTTTTTCCAACTAGATTTCTACTCTTTGGAACGCACTGTTCTCAATCTTGTCATTAGCCTACAGTGCAGCAACGTGAAGTGGCTACAAAAGTATGCAAAAGCATGGCAAATAGCATGTGCTGGTGGATCACTATGCGATTTATCGAACTCACGAAGCGATCTTTGAGGTAGCACAACTAAACACTGATTTCAGAAATAAACTCCCACGATTTATAGACGCTGTTGCAGTGCAAATCGCTAAGACAGACTTCATTGAGTAAAAAGTCAGACTTTTTAGAGTAAAAACGGCTGTGACATTCACATCTGTCATCAGATTGTTTGGCAGTGATGAGTTTCAGATTACGGCATCTGTAAAGGTACGTGAAACAAATCCTTGAAATCACTAATTCTCCTATTTTTTACACTATTTGCGAAATTAATACAAATATTTAATAAATTGAATTCTAATGAACACTCAAAAGTTATTTTCACGAGAACTCGCGACCGGCTCATCAAATCAATATGAAATTCACAGCATGAATTGAGTTTGAATAGCAACAAGTCTAATAGAACTGATTTGAAAATTCGGACAACCCTCTGACTGTGGTGCCATCTTGAAATATGACCGATGAAAGAATTTTTTTCTATCTTCTAAATAAATTTTTCATAAATTTTATAAGTTTCTCAGGTGTCGTTCATTTCACGCCTACAAATTTCGATTTAAATATTAGATCAAAAGCAAATTGGAGTACGTTAGTCTTAGCGAGAATCAAATCTGATATTTGGTGCTGCTGCTAGCAAATGGCATTCAGACCTTAACGGGGCTGCCATTTTCTTTTGCGGAATCTGATCTGAGTTTTTCTCTTCAAAGACCATTCATCTTGATCTGAAATCCTTCAAGCTGTGAAGTTTTCACTGTCCAAACCTTTTTTCTTATCATGAAACGTCAAACTTTTTTGCTAACCAGCTTATTTCTAACACTAATTCTATGTCCATAGAGTCGGACTATCGTAACCAGCTTTTTCCCACGGGCTTTTGACCTTTGGCTTTTACTTCGTATACCTTTTTAGCTATTCGATGCTTATCTATTCGCTGTACTTGACCAGCCTACTGTAGCTTCCGCAGTTTGATGATTGTGGCGACCTCTCTGGATCGTCAAATATTTTGTAGAGCTCACGACTTCATCAAGAACTCCTTTTGGCACGTGGGCTGATGTTTGCATCATAAGCTGTTCACTACTTTATAAGCTTGTCTTGTTTTATTACTCGCTAAGTTTTCGTTAATGTTTTTCAATCATTTGCTATAGTATTTCCCTTTCCTACATATGATGATCTATTCGCTACATACTCCTGGTTTTCGTTTCAAGGAGCTGTATTTATGCCTGATTCTTCTTTTCTAGCGCATACTGGCATTTGTCGTAAATAGTCGTTTCTTTTCAACTAGAGTTGGGTCGTACTCGAATTTTTACGTACTAGGTATTCCGAATACGAGTACAAAAAAATACCTGTTCCAAATACCTGTTCCAAAAATACTAGCTAGTATTTTTTGAAGTATGTACATATATACACACACAAGTACATGTGATTTGCAGTGATATAATGAAACGGTATGATATGCCCTCCCCCATCCACCAGAGACAAAGTTCCCAGGCTAGAATGGTGATGGTGCAGTTGACCGTGAAAGGATACGAGCCATTAGTCCGTGCAGCTTGTCCGTAACTATCCAATGGTCGGTCACTTATTTGGCAAGTGTTTCTCCAATCTAGGGGCCATCTAAGGGAAAACAAGCAAATTCAATCAATTTAATTTGATTTTCATTTTAATATATGCACAAAACACCTCCTGTATTCGTTCAAACTACCAGTGTCGAAAAATTCACTATGATAGGACCAACTAATCCTGTTGCCATCTATATGACTTTTCATCGATCGATGCCTGATACCAAACTTTTCCTGGCTAATCTAAAACAGTCGGTTTTCCACTTCGCCTCACTGAATCATGAATTTGTCGAAAATGTTATTAAGAAATGATAAAACGTCTATTAAACATGCACCCACTAGGGGGCCAACCTTTTCGGTAAAGCTGGACATGAGTCACAACCCCCGTAGGGTTGGAGTGCAGTCACGAGGAGAGCTTCAGCACAGCCGGAGAAGCCAACTGGCTAACCAAAAAGGATCTAAACATTTTTAGTGTTACTTTCAGTTTTCCCGGCGGATTTCATTTTACCGTATCTTAGAAACTAGGCAGCTTTTTCCCATATTTGTATGGGAACAACTCAGAAAGATCCTCAAATTCATGCTAGACAAAAAAATTTTTTTTTTGGAAAAAATGGACGTTTTTGCCTAATTTCCCCTATAAAAACATTTGTTCGCCCTTAAAATATCACTATTGAAGTCCCCAATCACTTTCAATCACCGAAAGCGCTGTAAAGGCAGTTTTTGCCAAACTATGGCCAAAAAAAAACGCCTTACTCCCCTACAAAACGTAAATTTTTGTAGCACAGCAATAGGTCTTGGCCCGTTATGTCCCAAACAACTCTAACTCAAACTTGGCCGATTTTGTCCGATTTCAGCTACATTTGCCCTAAAAACCTAAACCCAAAGTCCCAAAATACTCGCAAGCACGAAAATACTCTAAACTAAAATATGCGATACGAAAATACTTGCAAGTTCCAAAATACTCTATACGAGTATATACTCGTATCGAATATTTTGGAATGATACGTTATTTTCGTATTCGAATATTTTGGAACGATATGAGTATATTCGTATTCGAATATTTTGGAACGATACGTTATTTTCGTATTCGAATATTTTGGAACGATATGTTATTTTCGTATTCGAATATTTTGGAACGATATGAGTATATTCGTATTCGAATATTTTGGAACGATACGTTATTTTCGTATTCGAATATTTTGGAACGATACGTTATTTTCGTATTTGAATATTTTGGAACGATATGTTATTTTCGTATTGGAATATTTTGGATCGATATGAGTATATTCGTATTCGAATATTTTGGAACGATACGTTATTTTCGTATTCGAATATTTTGGAACGATACGTTATTTTCGTATTCGAATATTTTGGAACTATACGTTATTTTCGTATTCGAATATTTTGGAACGATATGAGTATATTCGTATTCGAATATTTTGGAACGATACGTTATTTTCGTATTCGAATATTTTGGAACGATATGTTATTTTCGTATTCGAATATTTTGGAACGATATGAGTATATTCGTATTCGAATATTTTGGAACGATACGTTATTTTCGTATTCGAATATTTTGGAACGATACGTTATTTTCGTATTCGAATATTTTGGAACGATACGCTATTTTTGTATTCGAATATTTTGGAACGATACGTTATTTTCGTATTCGAATATTTTGGAACGATACGTTATTTTCGTATTCGAATATTTTGGAACGATACGTTATTTTCGTATTCGAATATTTTGGAACGATATGTTATTTTCGTATTCGCATATTTTGGAACGATATGAGTATATTCGTATTCGAATATTTTGGAACGATACGTTATTTTCGTATTCGAATATTTTGGAACGATATGTTATTTTCGTATTCGAATATTTTGGAACGATACGTTATTTTCGTATTCGAATATTTTGGAACGATATGTTATTTTCGTATTCGAATATTTTGGAACGATATGAGTATATTCGTATTCGAATATTTTGGAACGATATGAGTATATTCGTATTCGAATATTTTGGAACAATATGAGTATATTCGTATTCGAATATTTTGGAACTATACGAGTATCGAGTATTTTCGTACTTGCAAGTATTTTCGTCTCGCGTACGAGATACTCGTGAGTATGAAAGCACTTGCAAGTATGAAATACGCGTTTATATTAATATTAGGATACTATTACGTCACTGTTTGATTGAAATGTATTAAATGGACGAAATTTATTGTGTAAATTCTTCATTACATGTATAGTCCACAAATATACTCGTAACTAGTATTTTTGAATTTCGTACTAGGTACTGGCTGTTCCAAAAAAATACCTGTTCCATATACCTGTTCCAGTATATACGCCTCATCTCTATTTTCAACCATTTGTTCTGCAACGGTTTTCATTGCTGTCCCCGTCTTCATCCAGACCTAAGTAACCGGTTCTCTGCCTTTTTTGTAGTATGGGAGCTAGCTTCTTTTCAAGTTTTCTGGTACTCCGTTGTTTAGAGCTTTTCGATGTCGAACTACAAAGAGGGCAGATCTTTGTCACATACGACTTTGATGCATGCTACCGTTTTTTGGGTTTTACCAAGCAGTGGTTCGAGTAACAATTGGTCCTCGAAATGTGCGGTCATCAAGTATGCTAGAATCCTATCTCCGGTAAATAAAAACATCTTCCCTTTGATTGAAAGTGTTGCCATCTTTTGATACCCATGGTCTTTAGTGAATGCATGAATGTGTGAAGATTGTAGAATTTAATACTATGCAACTTATGGTCTCTACTACACTCAAATTCAATTAGGCATCAGACGTTGTCTTTAGTTTCATCATAAAGATTGTGCCCTCCAGTCCCTCTTTTATATATTTTTTCATTTTCAAATTTGACATTGAAGTCACCGGCTATTATTTTGACGTCATATAAGAGCAATGTGTCAAATTATCTTTCCAGATGATTATTAAATCTGTCTTCATTTAATTCGTTCTTTTATTCGGCCAGATTTTAAGCTTGCTGTGACCATGATGTGGATCACACACAATCGTTCGCTAATTGCTTTGAATTCCGTGTGGTGTGCATTCACTATACCCACTTGAATTCCCCATCCACAAAGCTAGGATAGTAACCGGGGTGGTCATCCATAGTTAGATTCCAACCATAGACTTTACATGCTAGCAGCTGGAGCTTTAACAACTCAGCAGCACAAGCAATAATATCATTCACCACATATCTCTGTTTCTCTCTTGTTTCAAGGGAGATAAAAATGAATGAATGAGTTTTGATAAAACTCGACTTGATGGACACCAGTCGAAAATTCCATCACCAGAGGGCACATCGGCAGTAGCAAGATCCAGAAAGTGAAGATAAAACACAAAATACAGCACACGAGAAGAAAGTATTACACTGAAAGAAAAAAACGTGATTGTTTTAACTATTTTGGATTGTAATGCAACGATTCATTTAAAATTATAGAACAAACTACAGAAAATGGTTATTTTTACTATGCTAATATAGTTCATTTAAATATATAAAAGAAATTGGTTCTCCTGATACAAAGAAATATCAAAACGTTCGAGAATTCAACTGTTTTAATTATTTCATCACCATCTTCCTTTTCTCTTTAATTCAACGTGTCTTTTGTACGCTGACGGTCTGAAAATACTCAGGTGCATTGAGTCAAAGCATGACTGCTCCCAACTGCGAGATAGCTTTTCTGATCTGGGCAACTGGTGCTCTGTCAATTGTATTAACCTTGATGTCGCTAAATGCTTCCAGATATACTTTACAAGCAAATTATTCCGCATCACGTTTTTCTATTCAATCTTTGGTTCTTTTCTCAGTCCTATTGATAATTTCATGTTCCTTGGTGTTGAGTTTGGCACTAAGCTAAAATTTGATGCACACATTTTGCGTGTCGTGTTCAAGGCCTCGCGTTTGTGCGGCTTTATTTTTAAAGCGTCCAGACCTATTGCTGATATTTTCTCGTATGTAATCATCTCTGTCGTGCGTAGGCCTCTCAAATACTGTTGTCAAATTTACAGTTGAGCCTGTACATTGCAGATTTACTCGCTCGCTATTCGTTAAGTTCCGTATTCTCTACTCTGAGTATAGTATACACCTTTCCATCTTTGAAACATCCACACTCTTTTCACGCAAAGTGTATTTAGATAAATGGCTCCTATTATTTATATCCCCAGTGTGGAGTTTTCTGTTCGTGACCCGGTACGTTTCACCAGGTCTTTATTTATCCTCAGCGTTCCGTGTGCTCGTACTCATACATATTTGTATTCTCCACTGTTACGCTTGCGTAGGCAACACAATTACTTAAATATTGATCCTCTTCTGCCTTCGTTACACCCCTTTAGATAAAATTAATCTTATCAAATGAATTAATTAAATTGCTAAATATTTAATATCATGCTGTGCTAAACTATGATTCTATTTTATTTACCGTGTTTTGTATACTTTGATTAATTTGAATTTAAAATCTTTTTATCTCTCTTTCTTTATTCTTCTGTCTTTGAAGTTTTATACTTTATTTTATTTTCATTCTTTTTTTTTTTAAGTTTATTCCTTGTCTTGTCTTCAATTAGGTATGTATCTGTTGATTTAGACAGTAATAAGCAAATAAATAATTTCGTTATTGCTGGGGCACTAGCGACTATAGTTGTTGATTATTTTGCACGATGGACATTAATTAACAGATAAATACCATACTTTATGGTTGCTTACTTTTTTGCAGCATGGACATTGTTTAGCAGCTATGCGTCATGATTCATAAAAGAATCATTACCAGCTATGCGTCATGATTCATAAAACTAATTATGACTATTTTAACTTTAGTCCATTGTTGACACAAAAATAGCTAAGGAAAACTGTTGATTTTACCAAGTTTACTGACAGTGAAGATAAAACATACAAAAATAAACAAATGCCCCCAAATCCAAGCACACAGCCACTAAAACATAAGTTAACTTTACTTGCTTATAAGACATCTATCGGTAATATCATCTAATGGCTTCGGGCTAAGGTTGAATTAAGTTTAAGTTAAATTTAAGCTTTGAAGTTACGTTTAGCCAGGATTTTGATTTCATGGCGAAAAGAGTAAAAATTATTTAATTCCTGAGTAAAACTAGATTTTTCGTTCACGGATACATTACAAGATTTCGTTAAAAATAAATAAATGCACTCATGCAAGCACAAACTTGCATAATTTATTTTATATTCTGTATATAAGGTAAACATTAAGTATTATAATAACTATCCATCAAAATCAGGTTCAACGTTGCGGAGTTGGGTGCCATGTCACGCGATATGCCCTATCAAGCTGGTATTCTAGTCAAACGCTTGCGTGGTGATCCGAAAGTCAATATGACGCAACATTGGAAACTCGTAACAATCCTTATCGGTGCGAATGATTTCTGCGAGGATATGTGCTATTACAAGGATCCACGCAGTATTCTCGTCCGTCACGAAAAAGAATTACTTGCTACGCTTCGAACTCTTCGCGACAATATACCACGACTTCTGGTCAATGTCTTGGCAGCTCCAAGCATGAAAATCTTGTTGGAATTGAAAGGATTGCCACCCGAATGTTATACTGGACTACATTTCGAATGTCCATGCTTCTTTGGCTCGCGAGTCCAGAGAAGTAGGAAAGAGTTTCTAAAGATAATTGAGGACTGGAAAAAGCTAGACGGTGAAATAATAAATCGAGAAGAATTTCAGAATAGAGATGTATGTTAAGTAGTCAAGTAATGGTAAAAGAATTTTGATAATTTTAGTTTTCAATTTTTGATAGGATTTCGCAGTGAATTACCAATTGTTTACAAAACGAATTCTGTTTCCAACAACACCTGAAAAACTATCAGATTTTCGATATATGGCAACCGATTGTTTTCATTTGAGTCAAAAAGGATATGCAAGAGGTAATGATTTAAATTAAAACGTACTAAATTTTACTTTAATTTTTGAAAAATCTAGGTGGTTGGCTAGAGAGAATCAGAGAAAACTTTTTCTAATTTATTTTGCATTTGCAGCTGCCAATGCTCTATGGAACAATATGTTTGAACGTGATGGTGAAAAATCTGAAACGTGGAAAAAAGAATTCGAAGAATTTAAGTGTCCAACCGAAGAACGGCCGTATTTTGCAACAAAACAAAATAGTATATCGTAGTACATATTCATGTATCGTAATGGTTTGTGTTGTAAGAACGTTTCAGTATTATTTAAAGTGGTTTAAGTTGATTGGAAGTCAGGATTAATTTTGTCCGAATTATGTTTGGTAGCTGAAATACAGTTTAGCGAATAGTTAAGCATACTTTTAAGTGATATAAGATTAAGTTGCATTTATAGTTTCTTTGATTGTGCAAAGACTATTTTTTAGTGGAAAATGGATGAAGGGTAGAATCCAATTCTGTGATTTGATTGCGAAGTAAGAAAATTAAATAATGTAGGAAATGAAAAACAAAAGTTTATGTTTTATTTATCATCAAATATTCTTTTATTCCTAATGAGGATTGCACTTGCAAGTTGTTTTCAATTTTTCAAACTGATAGCAAAAAGCTTGGAACCAATGAATTTGAAGATCCGTAGCACATGTTTATTTATTTAAGAATCAATTTCGCAGATGCAATCCTGATTAAGAATTTCAAAATGAAAATACACAAAAAATACAATGACGAAATATCAGTGATGCAAAAATGACAAGTAGTATTACTAATAGTAAATTAGGAATAAAAAACGGAATAATAAAAACGAAAGTAAAGTAAAAAGGAGTAAATTAATAATAGCAAAATAGGAATGAAAATTAATTCACAAACGTTAGCGTCGATCAGGTTCTGACAACGTTTGAAATACATGTCTCTAAAAACTAAAAAAGTTACGGAAACAGAATCAAAGTCGTATTTATTATAATGTCTTAGCATCCCAATTATTGGGTCATTCCACGGATTATCGACCAACGGTCTTGTATCGCTAGCGTAAGATTTCAATGAAATTTGCACTGTGAATACAAGTAGTTGAGTTATGTGCACCAATAAATTTTTTTTGAAAAATATCTAATATTTGCGGTAATATGGCCTCTTGAAATTTTTCATAAACGTCAATTCGTGTTGCATTCAAAAAATTGTATAAAATCTTCTACTTTACGTAGGGCCTTCAAGTATACCTTGTTGGAAAGGGAAAGCTGCAGGTGTTCAAAAAAAAATAGTGCAAGAAACATCATGGCCAAAAAGGAAAAAAAGGATCCTTACAGTGTCCTTTATCCTTGAATATTTCAAAATGCACATCTTCGATTTTCTTAATTTAATAATTTAACAAATTATTATGCAAGCTACAAATGTACAAAATTTGAAAGTGAAGCTCGTAAAAATACATTTGTGGGAAATTTTTATAGGTATGAAATATAAAGAAAGTGGTACCGACACAAGGTGAAACTTACAATATACGTTTGATATTAAATAGCTTTTTTTATTTTTTATGATTTTTATTTTGATAGTAGCTTGATAGTAGCTTATGATTTTTATTTTTTAAAAGGAATAGTACTTCGTTTTTTCTGTAACTAACAGACCTAACACTAGAATATAAATTGTTTGCAATAATTGAGAAAATTCATTTGCAAGCAATCATAAAACAAAAATAAAGAAAGCAGATTCCTGTTAATTTACTAGCGGCATGAGCAAGTAGGATTATTTTGGGTTTTATCTACATCTAAGGTTTCTTGCACATATTATACTGTGCATATATTTTCAATTGCTTCTTTTGTTTGTCTATTTTGCATATTTTTACAACAATTTGCAATGCCTGTAGTTTAAATTGATTCCAAGAAGTTGCTTTCAGGGTATAGATCGGAAGTAGTTGATATTAAGGAAAGTCGTGGGTTCATATAGACAAAAATATTTTGTAAAATGGGCATTCTAAGAAAATTTTTACTAGCGAACTGTACAAAAATGTATTTAAAATAAAGCAGTAACTACCCACAGAAGAAACAAAAACAAATAATGAATTATCTATGGTAAATAATACCAAAGAAGAATATTCAAAAGCTAAAGAAAAGGAAACAAAGAGTTTACTTTTATCACTTTTGCCGACGAATTGATCACGTGCCAAAGTAGTGTCCGAATTTCCTAACGTTACCCTATATATGATTTAAAAAAATTAGACGAGGTTATAATTCCTCGAAAAAGCGAAGAGGTATAGATGTCGTTGGTCTCATAAAATCATTCTACTGCAGCAAATACTTCAATTTAGCGGAAACATCGGGGACACATTCTGTCTGTGTATGCATTATACATCAAAACCTTAACTCATTGCTTAAAGGACCATAAATAAATTTTCTAACAAAGGGTTCCGATATAAGCTTTGCTAATTATAAGGACTTTTTACCTCTGATGATATGCTCTTCTCCACAAACGCATTGGTATTTTAGCCGTTATTGTAAGTGCATATGAAAAAAAATTTGATGAAAATTGCGTCAGTGGTGTTAGTTATAAGCTATGGACTTGTGCAGAACTTTCTACGTTAGAAACTAAATTAGAATCTTCTGCAGGCTTTAAATTAAATTTTAAAACAGTTTTTAAATCTATTTTTAAAACATACAATTCTTTCGTACCATATTTTGTGAGTTTTACCTTGTTTCGGTACCATTTTCTATACATTTTCTGTGCCGATTATAGTATTCCACTCTTTAAAAATTTCTTGCAACTGTACTTTTTTTAGCTCTACTTTGAAACTCTGCACGTTTGTAGCTTAGTTAACTGTTTACAATATCTAAAAAAATTAAGAAAATCGAAGGAGTGCATTTTGAAATATTCAACGATAAAGGACACTGTAATGATCCTTTTTATCTTTTTTGGTCAGGATGTTTCTCGCACTATTTTTTCTAGAATATCTACACCTTATTCTTTCCAACAAGCTACATTTGAAGGGTCCACGTAAAGTAGAAGATTTCATACAATTTTTTGAATGTAGCACGAACCGACGTTTTTTAAAAACTTCAAGAGGCCATATTTCCGCAAATATACCATATTTTCCAAAAATATTTCATTTTCGATAATAAACTCACCAGCCCTTCTGGATAACAAAATATTTCCAAATTCCAGGGAGGTGAGTTCAAAAATTTTCTGAAAATTGGTCGACTTTCTATAGAATTACCTTAATTGGTAAATGAACAGAACCCTCTCAACATCTACATTGCGTAAACTGAATTTTTCCATCCATCTAAATCATTTTTGTATGCCAAACATGCTACAAGTTTTTCCAAAAAGCTTGGATTTACCCCAAAATGTGTATAATCAGAAAAATATAGCTGCATTATGTTCATTCATCATAAAACTTAATTCAAAGTTTATTTTTCATTCAAAATTTACATACAAACTACGCAAATCTAAATTAAGTATCTGATAGAACATGACTCACTAGTTGCATACGAATTCAACAGCCAAATGAAAAAAAAACCAGTCCATTTTAAACTTAAATGCCTATTAGCAAAACAATCACGTTCAATTTATAGCAGTTAACGTAAACTCAAAGATAGTGTCATTGTTCTTGCCGGTTTCGTACGAAACAGATGTTCAAAGTACAAAAACTCATAATGTGGTCTGGCTAGTATTTTAATTTTGCTGTAAATTAGTTCTGAAATTGTTTTTAGAAGGAAGTTTGCAAGTTTCTTAATATCCAGGTCTGGAAATCAAGATTAACAATATTTCCTTGAGATTGCCCTTTAAATAAATTTAAAAGATCTATAAAAAATATGAACCCTATTTCAAATCCATTTTTCAAAAATTACATCTTGAAATTATGCCACTCATTACTCATACTTAGCACGGCAGACACGTCCAACCGCAAACTAAAACTCTCATACTTATCTGTGTACAAACTACAAGGCCGTTCGAGTGTCTAATACAGTTATTCGAAATTAATGCTAATCATGTTGATCATGTTTACATCAATATTATGGCTAATTATCATTTATGATTATAGACGGGTTAGCTAAACCAGTGGAATATTAATTTGTTTCATCTCCAATTCTTTGGAGGATTTTCCTATTCATTGTGAGAATATTTGACGTTCTTAACGACATGATAATTCGAATTAATGCTTTCAGCGTAGTCATGATATATGGCCTTAAAAATAGATTCGGCGAGGTATTGGTAATTGGTATGGTAATCAGGAAAAAAACGAATAATTAGAACGAGTAAATAGGTTATCGTGTTTGAGGTAAAAGTGGTTGTACTTGCTTCGATACATTTAACAGAAGGTTGCTGTATTTTGAAACTTTAATAAAATCATAAACTTATTGTGCATAAATTCTTAATTTTTTTTTTTCGAAATGAAAAAAAGACAATTTTATTTTGATGTCCTCATGAAATAAGATATTTGCATAACCATTTTTTAGCTGCAGAAAGTATTTATAATTTAATAGTAGCAGCCAACAAGAATTGAATTGGCTTGACATTTGATCATCTAAAGTGTTTTAAAGGGCAATCCAACTGATGCTATCAATGTAAATTTGATCTAAAACTAAGATGAAATTTTCTTGAACACATTATTTGTTCAGCATTGTGTTAAGAAGTTAACATAATTTTGGCAGAATACTATCAATCGAGAGCCTACAAAAAGACTTCCTGCAGACTTCCAGTCTCTTCAATTAGTTCTAACTTATTAGATGCCAGTATACTGATTACAAAGAGCTGATTGTTTGAATCTAGGTATACAAAACCAGTCCGAATCCTTATTTCGACTGTTTACTTACTGTTTACTACGACAGATGATTCGTACCGTTTGCATGCAGATGAGATTGTAAATTATTCGGTAGTTTTTCTTGTTGCCAACTTCATCGTGGAGACTATAATTTCCGTGATATTGATTAGAGCTCTGATTCATGGTCGGTAAACAACTCAAACGGTAAAAGCATTCATATTATAAATACATTTTCTTTTACTAATTTTCGAAGAAAATTAGTATTAAACTCGTTCCGCCGAAAATTCATATTTCTTTATATATATATATAGGACCAGGTTTAAAAGAAGTGATTTTGAAATGCGGGCAACCCTGCAGTAGTGGTACCATCTTGAAAAATCACTAAGAAAAAAAAACAGCATTTTGGCCTGTAACTTCCGATTCAGCCATCAGACTTTAACGAAATTCACACAGTACTTGGATCTTACTTTAAATAACATTTGGTGTTGTTTGAATTGGAATAGGAATAGAGCTGGCCAGGAATAGAGCTGCCAGCTATGGTAATTTTTGTGTTATAAATCTTGCAAATTTGGTCAGCAAAATAAAGTTTTTTTCCCTATAACTTCCGGTCCAGACATGAAATCAAAACGAAGTTCATGCAGTAAATGAACATTAATGTGAGCCAAATGTCGTAGGAATTTCGTACGAAAATCATGAAAGGCCTGCCAGCTATGACTATTTTTGTAATTTTGTGGAATTTCTTTACTGAGCGATTATGTCATTAGATTTGCAAATGGGAACGATCCTGCAATGAAAATTAACAACAAATATTAACGCTTTAAAAATTTGAAAAGTTTTGAGGGTGGTAGCCCTAAAATTCTTTTCACCCGTATAACTTCCAGCGCAGTGATTCAATCGAAACGAAATTTGCTGGTTGGGTTTAACTTAACGTGAAGCAGATTTGGTATATATTTTGCTTTGCTGCTGACACAGGGTAACCAGCATTAGCCATTTTCGTAAATATTACACGAACAGATGCTTCAAATTACGTACTCATATGCAACGCATTTGCAAAATAAAATTAAGAAACCAATTTTTAAATTTTCCGAGTTTTGAAAATTTTTCGGATGGCAGCCTCAAACAACGTTTAACCGCTAAAACTTTCGATGAAATCTTCCGATGAGAACGAAATTCAAAGGATAAGTTCATTTAAGTATGAGCTTGTTGTGGGAAACTTATTGCTGGTTCGTTGGGAAAGTGTTGCCAGCACTGAACATTTTCATAATTTGTGTTATAGTTGAGTTTTGTTGCTTTGGATAAGGAATGGTTGATATGATTCTACAAGAAAGTGTATAACGTCTGTCGACATTTTTTTGTCACTCAAAGACAATTTCTTCGAAAATTAATTTTCTAGCGGTTCTGATGCGCTAGACTTTTTTTTATGTTAAAAATGTCTGTAATAATATATTAGATCTATTTTTTCTAATGTGAATTATGTTAATGTAGTACAGAGCATATTTTCTTTTATAATGATTGATTTGTATCACTCAGCGTTTGAGATAAATATTAAAGCCTCTCAGGCAGCGCAATTGCTCCTGCAAGCTTCTTAAATTTTTATCGGGTGGCTTTCATTAATCTAAATGCCGCTCTGCAAACTGTCAATTGGTCTATTTTGAATAGTATACCATTGAAAAAAACAGTTACTTCTTTTACCATGTTCTCAAATATGTAATATATTCTAACGTTCCTTTGGTTTTTTTTTAAACGGAAAAATATATCCCGTTTGGTTTTCTTATTAAGATTAATTTATGATAAAAAGATTGCTCATTTGAACT